>CM075857.1:24460706-24828206 GCA_037975125.1 Latrodectus hesperus
TTAAACAATAATGTGTATTTTCCTGACAAAAAACCGATAGAACCCATATATATATATATATATATATATATATATATATATATATATATATATATATATATATATATATATATATATATATATAAACATAATTCCCTCTCTTATCTCTTGAGGCATACAAATTGAAAATCACATCAGTATAACGCAGTTTAAAATCGAATCGATTATTTTCTACTAACGACGTAATGCATTTTCTCTGTTACTGCATTAACAATATTTGCTCAATAGTTACCTTGTTAGTTCTCTTAGAAATTAAGCAAATTTAACTACATATACATTGGCTTACATGTATGTTTATTTCAGGTGAGAAATTTAAGTCCACGTATAGTAGAAGTGTAAGCGTTTACAAAAGGATTTCCTAAGTTCTAAAATTATTTATGATACACGATAGTTTTAAAACAAATATTGAAATATCTCAACCCATCTGGTACAAGAGTTTTGTAATATGCAAATATATTAAAAGTATATATTTTAATTGTAGCATAAATTGTTTTTGGAAATAATATAATATTTTAACATTAAAGCTATCACTAACCTACACGATAAGAATAGAAGATGAAACTCAAAAAGATTTATTAAACCCACTTTGAATAAATTTCTCAAAATATTTTCAAATTGATTATATTATTGTTTCTAATAAAGTAAATAAGCTTTGGACTGTCTTTATGATTACATCAATAATTTATTTTGAATTTGCCAAAAGATTAGGTTGTCTTGGCCTATATTTGTCAATTTCCTAGCATTACCTTCATAGTTACGTTTTTATGATTTCTAACTCTGATTTCCTTTGTCTTTTTTCTGAGAATATGTCCAAATTTTAAAATACACCACCATAAATATAATTGTTTAAAATTTTTTCATTAATTATTCGGTTTTTAAAATCAGCCAGATAAATATTCACTATTGTAATATAGTAATAATATTTTTACCATATAAATCCTAAAATCTTATAGAGATATGTGAAATATATAATCAAATGAGTGAAATAACATTCGTCTATTATTAGTAAAGAAATTTTCTACATAATATAATATTCAAAATTTTCATCGGAAATGTATAATATTAACATAATTCAAATTAAATAATAAGATTTAATATATGAAAATGATTTTGCATTTTTACTTTAGATTATTACATGAAAATAAAAAAATCTATTTTTTTAGAAAATAAATGTTGTATTCATTATAAAAAAAATAAGTTTTTGGAACTAAATCAAAATAAAAGCTTAAATATTTGCCTCTGTCACAAACATTTAAACATGTCACAAATATCTCCTTATAATGCTGCAAAAAAATATAAAACTATTAAAAAATTATGAATTATCATTAATTAAAAACAAATTTAATCATGTATTCATTATAAATTAAAGGAAGTAAATATTTAAATATTTATTTCTCAATTATTCTGTTTCTGTTATTGTAAGGAAATCTAAAAATTATTCGAAATTTAAACAATATATTTATAATTTAAACTTAAAATATAAGTCAAATTAAATAGAAATATTGCTTAATATTTTTAATCGTTATTAATAATTTTTAATTTATTAATAATTTTTTAATCGTTATTTTCCTGTTAAGCAATCAAACTGAACCGACCGATGATTAAGAGGTTAGCGTCCCTATCTTCAAAACACTAGGTCCTTGGTTCAAATCCCGGTTCGGGTGTGCATGTTCCCTTCTTGCTCCATGTTTGTCTTTCCTTTCACTTTCTGGCCGAAAAGGCACACCCACTGTGTGGTCCCACTGTACAAGAAGCCATCCCCTTCGCCCATTGTAGCGCTGAATAGTAGTGAAGCCTGAATAGCTACTCCTCTTATATCCTGAATAGGTACTCCTTTTATAGCCTGAATAGGTACTCCTTTTATATCCTGAATAGCTACTCCTTTTATAGCCTGAATAGGTACTCCTTTTATATCCTGAATAACTACTCCTTTCATAGCCTGAATAGGTACTCCTTTTATATCCTGAATAGCTACTCCTTTCATAGCCTGAATAGCTACTCCTTTTATATCCTGAACAGCTACTCCTTTTATAGCCTGAATAGGTACTCCTTTTATATCCTGAATAGCTACTCCTTTTATAGCCTGAATAGCTACTCCTTTTATATCCTGAATAGCTACTCCTTTTATAGCCTGAATAGCTACTCCTTTTATATCCTGAATAACTACTCCTTTTATAGCCTGAATAGGTACTCCTTTTATATCCTGAATAGCTACTCCTTTTATAGCCTGAATAGCTACTCCTTTTATAGCCTGAATAGGTACTCCTAAGGGCAGGCGGCCATTAGAAAGAAAAAGTAATTAAACAAGGAAAATATTAAATGTGGCAAAAATTATAATTCAAGCTTGAATTTTTAAGTAGTAACTTTTTTAATTCTTGTTTTTACAAACAGATATTGGAATAAAAAATGGTATTTTATGTATCAAAATTTTGCAGAAACAGGTTACATAAGTTTCAATATAAAATGTATAAAACTCAAATATATTCAATTGTATTCAATTTAAAATTTATTCAAATATATTCAAATTCAGAACTTCTCTTCGACCATTTAAATACAGCTGGTCACGATTTCTACTATTTATTGGCTAAAGTCCAAACCTGAATATTTTTCTCTTAGCATCTCAAAAACTATTAAAGACAATTTTTCATGCAAAGCACATAACAATACAAGTTGGCCTTCGATTCTTCCAATCACTTTACATTCAAGAGAGAATCTGAGATTGATATTATTTTAAACCGATATCAAATATATTTTGCTGGCACTTCTACAATCAAAAATTGGGTATGACTAATGATTCTACTAAGGAAAAGATAAAAATCGAAACAAATTCCAAAATTTATATCAATAAATATTCGCAAATATATCATTTTTTCATTTGAAAATATTGATTTCCTTTTTAAAATGACGTGTTTTTGAAATTCATTATTTTGCAAAAGTATGTTGTAAGATTACGAAGGAATTTTACTCAGTTCTTAGTCTCCAACAAATGTTAAATAAACCTAGAATTGGAAAGACATTATATACGAAAATTTGTTTACTCTTAAATGAGTAGAGTATGAAAATCTCAAGTATAATTTAATATATTTTCTTTCGACCATCTGGAAAATGCCTTTTAAAAGCAGATTGTTTAAATTTTATAATTAGAATTTGTGAAAACTATCAAAAAAATTTGCAATTCCCTATTTTTTTAGTTACACACATTGCTCATAATTTAACTTCTTACATAAACCCCAGCCTGCTGCTAAACCGAAGCTTTGGTTTGTTGCACATGAGGTATAATTAAATTTACAGGTTACTTACAGTTTAAACCACTAGACACTTCTAAAACCAAAGCGGTGCCGAGCTGGCAGCCGAATGGTTAGCGCTCTTGCCTTCGGTTCAACAGTTCGTGGGTTCGAATCCCACCTTGGGCATGGATGTTTGTAGTGGTTCGGAATCCACTTTAAGCCGTAAGTCCCGGTCTAATTAGCCCTCGTGTTCAAAAAATGACCGTTGAGCGACAAACAAACCAACAAACCAAACCAAAGCGGGATTCGAGTCGATGAACTCTTTAACCGAAAGCCATTCAGCAGCTAACTCGTCAGTAAACCAGAGGAGCTGGTGACCATTAAATTACATATACAAACTATATATGATGTATTAAAGTTACTAAAAATATTTTTCTAAAACAAGTTCACCAGGTGGGACTTTGCACAGGTAAACGAAGAATTTAATTTTTTTACATAGAATCATGAAAAGTTTGAAAATTTGCTAAGCAGTTTTTATATATAATTTAACAATTTTCAATCACAAATAAAAAGTTTTTAGAATCTGATTTAATTAAGTTACAAATAAGGTGCATTGCTAAAATTAAAAAAAAACATTTGGAAAAAAAAAACAGATTTCGTATGTAAGAGCAGTTTTTTATTTATTTATTTATTCCTCATCTTATTTTCATCAATTAACAATATTTCATATTGTTTGATGATGAAACCTTTTTGATGAATTGATGAAACCTTAGGGATAAATTAATTTTATTTCAAATTTTAATAAATTTATTGCCCTGGTTTACTAAATATATCCAAGGAATTATTTTCTACTTTAGAACTTGTTGCCAGTTTTGAGAATAATAATTAAATATTTTGAAACAATATTCAAATTTAGCAAACTTTATGTTATTTAAAATTTATATTTAATTCATATTTTATCAATATTTTTCGTTTTATGTGTATCGTATATACATTAATATATTTTAATTTATTTGGAAAAAAATTATTTAATATAAAAATATCTATTAAATGAAAAGTAGTAAACATTTTTATTCGTTCTATCAATAATACGAGTAAAAGTATAAATGTCCATAATATTTCCATTATTTAATTTTGAAATCTTTATTTGATGTCGTAGGACTGCAGCTAATAATAGTTTTAAAAAAAATACACATTATTGCGCTAAAAATAACCTTAATTTCATATTGATATTAAAAGTATAAACAAATAGTTTTGTGTTATTTAAAAAAAGTAAACAGAAAGAAAATGGTAAACCCATATAATGTGAAATATTTTTTTCATAAAAATAATTACATGGGATTTTATAAAAATGTCTTAGATATCAGAAACAAGAATTTTTCACTTCAATTTAAAATAAATTCCTGAAAATATTCTTCCAAAAGTTTCGTAAAATACACCTTGAATTTCAAAAGAATCTGAAAAAGATTTTTTTATTTGTGCACAATATCTTCCTTTGAATTCGTAGAAATGATTTTTATCTATTACTTGGATATTTTCTGGATTTAGCTGAAAACTAGGAAATATATGTGCTTTAATAAAATTGCAAAACTTCTATTCCAATTCTTAGTTTGTGAAATAAAACTAAGCAAATAAAGAACAGGACGGAAACTCTTTAAATCATCGCTGAGAACGTGTTAGATAAGAAAGCAATCGAGCAATTTTTTCATTTAACCCTGGATCGTTTCCAGATATTTTAGTTCTTTGGAATAAGAGCAAGTTTTCTTATAAAATGATTGTATGTGTTCACTCCGCTAATCGCTTGAGAGCGTAGGAGTGTGGGTTCGATTCCCACCGTGGCCCTGGGTGTTTTCTTCGTTATCTTCTGTGGTTGTACATCTATCATTGTGCTATTTGTCCTATTATCGACGAAGACTTACAAGCGGATCTCAAGAATCAAGCATACAAGTCTGAATATATGTAATGTAATAAATAAATAAAAAAATAAAATGATTGTGGGCATTGTTGTTTCTGAAATTTTTTCTAGCTCCAAATATATTTAGTTTTTTACACTTTACCAGTTTTTTTGCGATTTATTTTAAAAGGCTTAATTATTTTAATTTGAAAATGTATCAATGTGTTTATTTCAATGCATTTATGTTTGAAGTGACTGTAATACAACACAGTTACAGTTACTGGATCTAGAATAGATGGTTTTAAGTTAAAAGGCGATGATTCTGAATTATTCTGTGTGAATCTGAAAGAAATTCCTACCAACCAAACGAGAAATAACTAAAGAGACAACACCTGAGCTGGTATCTTGCACTTTAACATTCCTTCCTCAAGAATAGGAAAATAACAATTTAAAATAGTACAAAGCATGTGCATTTATCTTTTCTTATACGACTCTACAACCAAAACTGAGAACTGTTTGTTAAATTTAGCGATGCATTTAATGAAAATGAAGGACTTCTAAAATTATTATTTCCTTCACTTTGAGTATATGTAGAGCATTAGAAGTATATGTATACTATTCTACAAATTTTTTATCTTTGGGTTAAAGTTTTAATTTCTTTAAAATATATATAAATTTAAAAATAGATTTACGTTTTTTAATGATCCTATCGCAGTACTGATTCATCACCCTTTTCTAAGTCTCTCCATGTAGTTCTTGGATTTTAATATGTCCTTTACTCTTTTTAGCTATGATATAAGTTATATTTTTAATAATAGTTTAAAACAGCATTTAATCATTTTATTGAATAAAAACTATATTCAAGTACTTAAGCTTATATCATTTCTTTTAATTAAAAAGTTCTTAAATTTCACTATACGTCTTTATGCCTTTTTTCTTAAACTTCACTCATTAGGTATAATTTTCATACAAAATTTATAAATAACTTAGAATATAGCATTTTAACATAAAACTGCATGTTATCAAAATAATTTCTGAATTTTTCAGTTAAATATTCTATAAGCACGATTTTTTAGTTATGTTTTTAAGATTATTGAAAATGTCATCTGAGAATCAGATCTTTTCTTCCGTGATCATTGGATATCTGATATTTTTCAAATTACTGCCACCAAATAAAAGGCCAGTAATTAAATTTATACTACAAATTATATATAAAGTTTTAATATCAAAAATTTTCAACACTGACTTTATCCCTTTATGGCTTGTTTGTATAAATTTATTATAAATTTACTGAATTCAAGTGTTTAGATTATCACTTATTTTAAGTGTTCTAATAATAAGTAAAATTTCAATGTTTCTCATGCATCTTTCCAAGTAAGACCTACATGTTCGGTGATAAAATAAACCTTTAAGAATATTTTATTCATATCAATCAACATTTCGCTGTTTATAAACTGTGGTCTTAACACTCACTGTATGAGTACTCCCTGGCCTAAATATTGTCGTAGTGTAATACGACATAACCAAACCCTGAGAAAATAGGTGTGTATATTTTTATTGCACTTTAAACTTAAGAGTTTCCTCTTTTCCTTTCAAACTAAGCTGTAATAATATAAAGGAAAGGATGTAATAAAAATTGGCACAATGAAACAAATGCAATAAAAGAATAAATTTTTCCTTTCGGAATGGATGAGTGATCTGGAGGAAATTGCAAGCAAAGTATATTGTTTTATGATATGTATTATATGTAAATCTGACCAGTCGGGAATGAGGGGGAGAGATTTCTGACCTATCCCATAGAATTATAGGAGGAACTATAGAATTTTGGAAAACCAATGATGTAAAGAGGTGGAGCTAAGACGAGAATTATGAAGAGTTAAAAACTGCATCCAAACACAGAGAAGACACACAGAAGCCCCAGACATAGAAAAGGAATCCATAATTGAGGACTGGGTCCTCATTGAGCATAATAAGAAGCTAAAAAGATGTTAGTTGTAAACAGGGTATAACTGCCCTGTCCAGTAGGAGCCCTGCCTCGACTTTCCTGAATGGAGCTGTAGATGCCCGACAAATAGATGAAAATAAGAAGAGACGACAAAGTCTGAGCAGAGAAAAGGGAGAAAGCTCATGAGGAATGAGCAAGCCAAGTGAGATCCTGAGCTGGTAATGCCATTGACGATAGTTGACACCACACTGCTACTTCTAAAAGGGGTGAGTCTGATCTCTCGTTAATTTTCCGCCTGGTCACACTCAATGATGATACATTAATGTGTAATTGTCATAAAACAAATAATAATGTTAGAATCCCTATTATTTAATCAAGAATGTTTTGATTGCAAATGTAAATTTCTCTTGTAATTAAGCTACTAAAATAAATTATTAAATTTTATTGGATCTTTGTTTTGAATTTATCTCTGTCATTCAATTATTTAAAAAACGAATCTGGGTTTCCTCGGAATTCTTCTAAAATTTCCGAATCTCAACACCACAAATATCAACATGTACAAAATCTACTGAAAATTCAAAAATAATTTTATTTGTGTATAATTAATTATGAAAGATAAATTGTCGCTATTTCTTTTTATGTGTATCATGTAGTAGCTTTTTTTCCATTTAACATTTTGTTTACACCTTTCTCAAGAAATATCTACATATCAAATAGCATCTCAACATTCAAAAAGGTTATTTTATGACAGAATAAACTAAATTCTTTTCAAATTCGAAAGTTAAATGTATTTTAAAACTAATTTTTACATCTTTTTTTGTCTATATATTATATCCGTGAAATATTTTTTCTTTAATTAAATAATATCTCATTTGAAGTATTAGTGAATTTTATTAAAATAATAAGTAATTAGATTTCTACACATATAGACGCAATAAAAGTTATGTAACTTTATAAATACGTGAAATAAAGGCTAATATATATGTAATTCTAATTGGAAGATCAAAGAGGGAAAAAAATACATAACAAAGTAAATAGAAGAAGCATTTAATTTGTAATATCCAAATAATATTTTTAAAAAACACTTGTTACAAAACTCTACTTCAGAATTAAATGGAACAAACTTTAGTTTTTACTTCTAAAAACCATCCGTGTGAACGAGTATGACACATTTGTATTGCTTAAGTTTTGATTATCGTAGACTTTGTAGTCAAACGATGTCCATTGTGGTCTACAATAAAAAAGCATTGGCATTTCGTGATCCATTTCAAATACATAACAAATTAATACAAAATAAATTGTAAATAGAGAAATACTCTTTTATAACATTCCTTGAAGATAATGTCAGTCAGAAAGTCTGGTGGTGCCATCTATCGGAGAAGTTTAGAGCAAAGACTTACTTTCACCTTCGTGGTGCTCTGGTTAAACGAAAGGCGCATCTTTTCGACTTAAATTCATTTAGCTAACGGTATAGCGAGCTTGGCTTGTCTAAGTGTCATAAGTAACAACAACAGAAAGACACCAACAAATCTTGCGGACTTCTTATCTAAAGAGTGCTTTTGTGTTAATAATATCATAGAACAAATAAGTCAATTGGTAAACATTAGTTTCTTTACCAGAGAGATTTGACAGGGCAAATTAAATAAAATTGTTATTTCATTACTATCACAGTTCCCGCAACTGCCAAAACAATAAAATAAACTTTTAGTCTTGTCATTTATCAAAAATTCAGACTCACAAATCATGAGTGTCAGGAGATTATTATTGATATTTAATTATCTTATTATTTAGATTTATATTGATTAATGTGTATACTATACTATATATAAGTTACAAAACTAATGCTACTAATTATTTTCACTAATCTTAAAAAGAAACAAATTATCTTGTCTGTATTTAGATTTATTTATAATTTATAATAATCCTAAATATTATATAATTGTTATTATTGCATTTTGTCGATTTCTAATATGACATAAAGTATTTGTTATATCTTTTGCAACCTTTAATTAAAGAAAAATCACGATCCATTTGATTGCTAAAATGGTAGTTTTCAAAATTTGGAAATTTTAAAAAATTTACATTTATTAATAAATAACGAATGATTACAATTATTATTATCATAGAAAAAATTAAGTTATTAATTGCTTAAATTAACAATAAAAGTTTTTTTTCTTAAGGCTACAATGTAATAAAGATATTAACTTTAAAAAATGTATGGTATAACTTTCACAATAATGACGGTCACGCTGGCATGATTGGTTAGGGCGTTCATTATCCGTGAGATTTATTCATAACCCAGTGGAAGATTCGTCATATTTGCTAATGGTGGTTGGAGCACATTATATAAAATTGTGGTCGCAATATCCTCCATGTGAAATGATATATATGGGAGTGATATCTAGGGTTACTTCCGCTAAGTTCTTGCTTCTAAATAACGAAGATCCACTTTCGGGGCTATTAGGGCTACCCATTGGGTGCCCTATTATATAAGGCGCCATCACTTCTCCACCCATTCTAGTGATGAAAGTTCAAAATCTTAATAGCTGGACATATAACAGCAGCAATACTTTCACACTAATTATTATCTATAACCGATCATCCATACTAGAGAGTTACACCTAGACTCCATTAAAGGGTTATTGCACTTTATTAATAAAGTGGGTGACCCGAGCAACTGGAACTAGGAAACATTGGGTTTGGAGTTAATGGTACAAAATGCTGATAAAAGCAGAGGTGCCCAATGTATACAAACCCAAATCTAAGAAGAAGAAGAAGAAAAATATCTATAACCGAAATAATTATAAGCACCATTAAAAATGAAAACTAAACAAAATAAAAATAAAAGATTTTTTAATTGATACTAGACATCCAAATTTAATATAATCAATTAAAAGGAACAACATTAAACTTTGATAACGATTTATACTAAGTACAAATATTCAACATATCTGGAGAATCATATTTTGTATTTCAATTGCATTGTATTTTATTTAAATTTGTATTTGTATTGGATTTTAAAGCCACGGTGTTTTTGTGTATTTATTTAAAATGTTTAAGAGAATTCAGCTAATGTAATTTTATATATAATTTATGAGAACTGCAATCCTAAAATCATAAATGCTTTTCATATAAAACTTGAATGTTTTGACTCCCCAGTAAGAATAACGATTTCTTAGAGATGATTAGGCTATTGGAATATACTGTAAGTCAAATAAAAGTGTGCAAATGCAATAAAATATACTTAAATTAAATATGATCATTTCACATATATATTTAAATATCCTCAACTCACAGATAATTCAGAGTTAAAATTTCCCTTTCACCATTTGCTAACGACAACTGTCTTCTTGATAAACCTCCAGGGATTACTTCTAAGAATATTAATATCCAGGTGGTGGAAGGGACAGTAGATACTCATTGACGTTGGAACAGAAAGGGATTTAAGCAAATGAAATATTCAATCAGAATTAATTAAATTGATTTCGTCCAGCGAGGTAAAATTAATCCACGGAAATGAATTCCATGGGATTATTGTTATAAATGAATATTATTCCGAAATTCTTATTGGGTATCATTAAATTTACTTCCGAGATGAAAACATTTTGGAAATGATTTTAGCATATAAATTCCTTTTATCTACTGATTTTTAATTTTTAAAATAAATATATTCCCCAGTCAATTGCTTTTCATTTTAACTATTTTAGGTGATTTTATTTTAATATATACAGTTTTCTTTAAATTTTTAGAGAAAAATAATTAAAAGTTAGGAATTAATAGTAGAACAGAATTTGAGTAATACTTACAGAAAATGTAGGAAAGATACTATAAAAGACGTAGTATAAATACAAATATTGCAAAAAATACTTAATTTTTTTAAAAAATTACATAAAACTTGATAATCAAAATCAATATTATAAAAATACGTATTATATTTAATAGTTATGGATGTTATAGGGAAATTTTGAAGACTGCAGTGTATAACAATTATGGTTTCATATAATATACTTATTTTAAAAAATTCAATTTCATTTAAATTTTAACATTTTCATAATAAAACAATAATTTCTTAACTATAAAAAATGAAAAATATAAACCGATATAAATGTTTACAAGAAAACGTTAAATCATAAATATTAATGAAATTTTATTTTGTGTACACATACATACATAGCGGTGTAGGCGAGCCACAGATATTTAGGTTAACGGGTTTGGAGTACTCACCCGTCATCAAGTGCCTCGTCATTTTGAAGCACGATTAGCTGACAAAGGTGCATCTGAGCTGGCAACCTCCTTTCCACATCCATGCCGCACAAGTGGAAAGACTTTGGACATCACATGTTAACGTGGACACTCCTCAACCCACGGAGCTCCAGCAACACAGTGAGGGAGGGTACGTGGTCACCCTCCCAATCAATCCCCTTGGCAAATGATGCTTCACTTTGCTGATCTTAACGGGAAGCGGCGTGAAGCTACTGAGCCACTGGAACACCTATCTTGTGTACGCAAAAAAACGTGTCGACTAACAATCCAAGTTTTGTAAAAAACAAAATTGTTAACTATCTTAAAAAATTTCGTCTTTAAAATAAATTAACAAGGCACAATTTATGATATTTTCTGTAACTAATATGGACTTTTTTATTTATAAGTTTTAATAGAACACACATAATTAATTTTTTGATTATTTTCTCTTTAGATTCAAAATAGTAACTTTAGATTCAAAAAACTAATATTGGTTACTTTTTTTTATTTATTATCATAATTCCGAACTTCTAAGACTGGTCTCGTCTTTTTAATTTATTTGAGGATAGTTTTTATTCGATTTTAAACACTTCGAAAAGAACCCTATGTCATTGTTTCTTTATTTGAAATTTTTCCTTTTTAAGACCATACAAAATATTTTTCAATGAAGTTAAATCTTATTTAAAATAATTATCTAATTAAAAATTATGAGTTCCGGGCTTCAGCTCAATAACTCATGAACTAGACTTTGAACTAGATTATTGATGTTCATAGTTCAATGGAATATGTTGTAAATTATGGTTAAATTCTAACCTACGCCTCAGAGACATGGACCTTATCGATGAAGGAAGAGAAAACATTGGTGATTTTTGAGAGAAAGGTCCTAAGATCTATTTTTGGTGCTGCCCTGGAAAATAGCACCTGGCAGGTATAACTTTGAACTGTACAAAATCTATGGAAAAGAAGACATCATTAAACCAATAAAACTATCTAGAATAAGATGGGCAGGCCACCTCATGAGAATGAGTACAGAGAGTATACCAATAAAGGTCTTCAACACCACCCCTTTCTGTAGTAGACCAAGAGGAAGATCCAAAAAGAGATGGAAGGACTGCCTGGAAGAAGACTTCAACATACTTAAAGTCAAGAACTGGAGATCGATTTCTAGAAAAGGGGCGAAATGGCAGAGACTTCTAAAGAAGGCCAAGGCCCACAAAGGGCTGTCGTGCCAATGTTGATGATGATATGGTTAAATTCCTTGTCGTTTGCAAACATTCAAACTAAATCTGTTTAATCTAAAATGCGAAATTGTTTATTCTTATCATATTAATAGATTTAATAAATCATTAGTATGAATATCTCTCATTTATTTTAGATTTGGAACATTACCGGGATTAATAGACTTCTGTACTGCAATAAATGACTTAATGCTGCCATATGTAGAATAAAAATACTGTTGTAAAAATTTATTTTCCCATAAATAAAGAAATACTGAATTTAAGGCATTGGGTTGGCACCAAAGTTCCCGCCGTTTTTTATAATATTTATTGAAAGTTTATTTTTCCAATAAACATATACAAGTAGTTTATCAAGAATGTATTCTCCTTTGTTGCTTACAACATTTTCCCAAAGTTCAACAAGTTTTTCGAACTCAACTCGAAGGCCAGAACGAGGTGCGTCTATCATATCAAAATCTACTTCTTTTGAACTTTGCTTACCAATCATAGGCGGTTCTTTCATCTATAGAACCCACTCCGCACTCAGCAGAAATGTTGTGAGCAGCTTCTGCGATCTTAGAACCTTGTTTAAAGGCAAAAAGAAGGAGGTGTCGAGAAGCTTATATTTCTCAACTTGACATACCATGTTAATGATCTGTGAATAACAAGAAAATGTATCTTAGTGACAACGAAATATATACTCGTATTTAGGTAAAACAACACATTCTCTTTCGAATGATGTGCAAATTCGTGCCAAAAGAATTTAATGCCATACAGGTTTTTCCAATTTAAAAAAACGGTGGGAACTTAGTTGGACACCCAATAAGGTATATTAAATAATATATTTTCATGGAGACGAACAAGGACAAATATTCTCAATGAATGGTGTTGTTCCACAAGAGAAATTCTTTCATCAGCAGTACTTACAGTTTATAGAGGAAAATAGCTGAAAGCATGTGTTACAAGATCTTATTAAATAAAAATTCGATGCCACCGATGAACAATAACTAGAAGTTTGCATCGAATTTATTTTTCTTGTGAGTATACCATGGTGACTAATACTCAGAAACATAATACGTATTTTATAATACGAGAATGTGATCCACAACTTTGAAAGAATTCTGATTAGCAATATGCAAATGTTATATCCAAACATCATACATTACTCCTGAGTGATTAGGCATCACAATACATTAAATACATATATCGTATCTAAAATATTCTAAATACCATTTCTGGATTCACTGTGGAATTTAAAATAAACCATATGGTGACCATACTCAAGAACAAAATTATAATTCAAAAACAACTCAACTATTACACTATCTATTTCGAATCAATATTAAATGATATGCACATCCACCTGATTTCAGGGCAGTTTGACTCATTTTAGTTTGGATTCCACAGATGAAAACAGTCTCATTTGCCCTGAAATCTCTCAGAAGTAAATTTTTACAGGATTAAAAAGGGCTAGGGTGCCCTAGTTGGTTAGGGGGTCTTTCTCATTATCGGGATGTAGTGAGTTCGAATCCATACTATACCGAAAATCTATCGTGTTAACTAATGGCGGCCGGGGCACGTTAAAACTGGGAGTGGTCGCAATGTCCTCCAAGTGAAATGATACCTCTGAGGGTGGCAGGACGAGTATTGGAGATCTTCTGTTTGGTTTCTGCTTCAAAATCACGAAAACTCTACCCGGCTGCTTCGATATAACTGGTAAAGTCCATTTCAGGACTAGGTGCAGGGAAGCATGCTGGTGCAACAACAGGATTAAAAATAGATACTACAATACTTTGAGACAAGATAATATCAAAATTTGTTTTAAGAACTTTTGATCTTAACTAGAATAATTTTAATCCCACTTATTATCATGCTTTCAGCCTTTCATCCCTTCAGTGGGTCGATTAACTGAGTACCAAGCATGCTTGGGAACTAAACACTGGGGTTCTTACGTTAGGCTGACCACCTAACTGGGACATATGCTTCGCACCCCAGGGCCCTCGGTCATGAAAACAGTTATAGGCACTGTAGGCCTTGGCTTACATGGGCTGTCGTGCCATGGAGTTTAGTTTAGTTTAGTATTATCATGCTTAAATAATTATTCATAACTGCAGCTTATATATTCATATATGTCGAATCTATCATAATTGAAATAATTTTAAGTTGCAAAAACTTTTATTTGTATAACATTTAAAAATTTTTTGATAAGCAAATGCATTTTTTTAAATGGCAGTATTGTCCCAATCATCGAATATCAAATCTCAAAAAATAATATGAATATTAAGGAAAATGATTATTTGTTTTGGATTTTGTAAGGAAATGCAAATAAATTCATTTTTCTTTATTTTTCAAATTTTTGTTGATGAGTTCTAAATTTTTTGCTAGTTATAACGAACGGGACGTTCCATTGTCCCTGGAAAACTACAGCTGGGGAGATTCCTTTCTGTTTTAATATAGAAATCACGATTTCGTCTTAAATTGCCTTCCAAAATTTAGCAACAATTTACCATAGAAATGACACAAACCTTTCCTATCAGTTGTGCACATATTTAAAGATATTAATAAACTGAAATAAAATCAAAAAATTAAAAAGCAAATATTATTTCGACTGAAAGAAATTCGAGCATAAGTTTAGTTGGGCGCAGATGCCTTATAATCCAGGATTCCAAATTCTAATTAGTTTAGTGATGAAGAAATATTGCCAAGATGACGTATTGTGACGTGTGAGGTGACGTAAATACTAAGGTTGGGAAAATAGAATTGTCTGTATAATTTTTTAGGTCTCCATATCTTTGACGTGATAAAAACCAGTTGCCAGATACATAAAAAAATCCGCCAAAAGATAACTTAACTCAGAATTTGGCCTTTTGGATTATACAACATCTGTGCCGTTTAGTTGCAACTGCTCATTTCTTACTTTTCTTGAAAATTCTATCTTTGTTTAAATAATTCGTAAAGCTTGGCTGTATTCCAGATATAAAAAACGAATAGATTGACTTTTTCTTATGATGCACGTTTTCTCTTGATGTGGAACAAGTTTCTTGCCCAACCCCTTATATGTTTAGTTGTTATTTGCAAATAGAATTTTTTTCAAATAAAATAAGTTAACCCTCAAACTATAAGCCGCTTTCATTTTTTGACACACATGCAAATATATGTCACTAATTATGAATTTTAAGCTAATATTAAATTTATAAAGATATTTTGAATTCTACAATTATTGAATTAGTAAATTAATTATAGAATTCTATAAGATCCGAACATTATGGACATAAACTTTATATAACATGAAAATCAGACATTTTTGTTCAAAAAAATTACTTAATTTAATAATTCCAATCATATAGATTAAAGTTCTTTCATAAAATATATAAATTTCTTAAATAAATTTAAATTTTCATATTAATTGTAACAATTTTAATAATTTTATATTGGGAAGCACATATTGGGAAAACTATTTATAAAAGTAGACCGTCTTTGATTTTGTACAGATTAGCATTTATTCGATTATTTACTTTACATATAAATTATTTAGTTAAGTTTATAAAATTAGTTATTAATTACCAAAATATAATATAATGTTGCGAAACACTTAAATGTTGTAAATATTAGATTTAATGTATCTTGTATGAATATTTTGGTTTAATTTCTTATTTTTCAAAGAAAATTTAGTCATGAGTGTAATTAAAATCTTTACTAATTTGTAGTTTGTCCCCTAACTGTGCTTGCAAATCTTCAAACATAAACTGAAAAATACAAGCTCAAGTAACTTATTTACTCTCTTGAACTTTACGAACAATTCCTCCAATACTCTCTAGATGTATCGGTGACTTCTAGTACCTAAAGAATTAAAAAAAATCAATATACATGACGTATATAAAAATTTCATGCTATCATATCACTTTTATATTAACTCATAGAATTCCCTTTCAAAAGTAAAGCAAATAAATTAGAAAATCATATTTAAACATTTTACATACATAAATCAATCTCACAAGTTCTCTTTTGCTAATTATATTAATAATCGCATAAAATAAACAATAATATATCACATAAAACTATTTATATGCTTGTTTTTAATAAATATCTAATAATCACAGGCGTACCTTAGATATATTTATACCTATTTATTATAATATAATAATTTTTCTTGATCAGATTTTAAAAATTTTTTATATCATTTAAACTATTCTTAAATATATTACATTTTAGGCCATTTTTGAAGAAGGAAGTATATAAATTTTATAAATATGAAATAAAATATGTGTAATTATATCTAATAAGTTATATATAACAGAATAACATATATCGGTGCGATAATACAAGAATCATCATACGAGAATAAAAAGAATTGACCCCAGCAACACAGTATATTAGAGAAGAGTATTAAACTTATTTTTGTTTGGATCTTCGCCAAGAGATCAGCAGTTGGCATTCCACTTAATACTCTCTAAGCCAAATAGGTATTAAGAGGTTGCATAAGCTCTAAAAAATATGGGCAGTTGCTGAGAAAGTACACTCCAAGAATACAAGAATTATTGTAATCAACTTTTTTAGATAAATATAATCTTTACTTTGTCTGTTAAAATATTGCTCAGAAATCTTTTGTTTGTTTCATACTTAAATATGAAATTAGGTAAATATATCTGTGTGTCACTGAAACAACTTTTATCTTTTACTATTGTCTATTAAGAAATAAACTTTTATGTATTCTGAAATTCAGAAAATAAAAAATCAAGTCCAAGGAATGATTCTATTAATACACAAAATGCTTGTAAATTATTTAGAAAATTTCATTTTTAATCAATAAAATATAATTTTTTCTGGAAAAATATACTAATTATTTCAGTTATAAAGATTTACCGTATAATAAGAACAATATTTAAGTTATAAATTTAAATAGAAGCTTGCTATTTTTGAGTATCTTTTTATGTGTTTTCCTTTTTTTTTTCAAATTTATCTTAGTTTAAAATCGAATTATTGAATGCCAAATTTATAGAACAAATGTTCCCACATTATCAAAAAAAGAATACAATTTTGCATGAATAAATTTCCTGTGATATATAATACAAAATAACTTCCTATTACCAGTCAATAATATTACTATTTAATTTATGATTCCCATTGAAAAGTCAATGAAAATTTGATCTGAGTGACTAAATCAAATTCAACCATTCGCGAGTTTATTTTTAAATGTTAGAAACGCACAAAAAAATAAAAGGGTACAAGAACACCGTTTTAAATTATTTTATATTTATGACAAAACATGCATTTTCTGATTTCAAACTTTTATCAAAAAATGTTTTCTCACACTTATAATTCCACATTTAATAAAAACTTAGTTCCATTTTAGTGAAACAAAATTTGCTTCAAAAAGATACTATCTTAAAAATCAGACCTGGGTCCTTTCATTCTAATTAGCATGATTCCGTTATTATAAATCACATTAAACAAATATAGATATTTCTACAGACAAGGTGGACGGTTAAATAAAGCTTAGTAACTTAATCACTAAAAAGCTAACAATTATACGATGGAAAACGGAAAACTCTTAAGCACTCACCCTTATGGATCTTAATGTGGAAGAAAGAGGTGCAACATCCATTTCCTGGCTGGGATCAAACCTGAGAGCTTTCACTTTGTAAACGAATTCAAAGTCAGGGAATTTTAAAACTATACAAATACCAAGAAATTTATTAAAATTCTAATGTTTCTTTGACGGGTTTTGTCGGGTTTGGAATAAGCGATTATGAAAGTGGAAAAAATTTCCATTTTCAAGCAATTTAAATATATAGAGTGAGATCCAAAATAGATACTTTTACGCATGTTATGAAAGTAGAACAAATCACTGAAACAACCAGCAGCCATCAGACAGCAACAAGCAAAGCTTCACTGCAAAACACCCTTGTAGCTTATATATAAATTCCCAGGTATTATTATTCTCATTTTATCTAAGCTTATTTGAGTGATATAAGGTTGCTTGTTCATTTTGTTTCCTTCCTACGTTAAAACTATGTGGTACTTTAATAAATTTTCATTTATTTTAATTCGTTATTATGTATTATAATTTAATAACTACTTTCATAATTTAAAATAAAATTTATATTAGGTAAAAAAAAGCAATATTCTTCTTTAAATCCTTTTTTTTTCACCATTTACATATTTATGAAAATTTTACTAACAAACTTAAAAATATAAATAATATCTTATTTTTAAAAAATTTGTAAAATTATTTTAAAAAAATTATGCAATTTTTATGTACTTCAAAATCAATCAATTTTTTTGTACATTCTTATGCCATTTTTGTCGCAAAAAATAACAATGATTTTTTTTTACATGAATACAACACGAATATATATACATATATAATTCGTGCGTATTTTCTCTAAGTAGTATGTTTGCATCAATAACTTGCATAAGTCTATAAAAATGTTATGTCTGCATTTACAGATAAAATATTATTCAAAAAATATTAATATTAGATTAATCAAATTTCTTATTTATTATAGATGTTAAATCAAATCAAAATTAAATATATATTTCCTTTTTTATTTAAGTACAATATTTATTATAATAATATAAATTAAACAAATAAATAAATTGGTAAATTATTTGAAGAAAAACATTATTTTATAATATTTATCATTCTAATTTTTCCTTGAAAATGTATGCTAAAATACATTAATAGTTTTGATTAAATAACAGCTTGTTTATTATTAAACAAGACGTCATGAGCATTTGCGTCATCATTATAATTACTATAAAAATGCTGAATTATAATATTATTTTATGAAAGGAACTAAGTACGATAATAGCAACATTCTTCTCATATCAATGCAGAAATAATAGGGTATATCAATAATAATTATACACTGTTTATTTTTCTTTGATTTCTGCCCTAAAACGAGTATTGTGCATGTTATAAAAAATAAGTTTAAAATAACTTTTTAAAAGATAAGTTATTCTATAGAAACATAAAAATAATATTTATTACGAAGAGAAAATTAAATCATAGACAAGTAGGTAGGTAGATGGATGGATAGCTAGATAGATAGATAGATAATCTGTTTATCATAAACTATCATTAGAGCAAACTTACTAACAAAGTAAATCATAATTTTGAGTCACCCCCACAATATTGGCTTATATCAAATACCTTAATTATTAGACTTATCCAAGTAGCTCATATATATTACAGATGACCAATGGAAATTTTCTCCCTTCGCTCATAACTCTACACATATTATCAGATCATGAAATCATTGGTTTTGAATTCCGATTGGTTCGGCAAACACTGGAAATCCTAACGGTAGAAGTGAGCATTTACGATCTTTAATACCATCTATTAAATCAAGAAACTTAAACACCTAATATATTGTTGGCATTCCTATTCATTTTTCTATTTACTATCCATTTCCACTTCAAACTGAAATTATTTTTGCTTTTGAAAGAACAAATTGTAACTTTTAATTACCTTTTAATTACCTTGCTTTTTTTAACACTTTTTAAAATATAGAAAAAAAGTCTAACATTGAATATTCAAATGCGACGTGTAGTTTTTATGTTGTCTTTATATACAATTAAGGAAATATGAAGTAGTTTAAAACAAATTACTGAGGTACCAGATATTTTAACAGTCAAAATCAGAATAATTTGATAATCAGGTTTTAGAAATTTATTCATGGCAATGTTTTGAAAGTTTAAATACCATACAATAATGTACTGAAAGTCAAATTTTTCAATAAAAGTGATGCTTTACAATTCTTGATACATTTTAATTGCCATTATTTTATTGGAAAAATAATTTCGTGGCAAATTCTGCGATGCAATTGGCAACATATTCTTCTCCTACACTTCTGCATTTATCTTCTCCTTTTTTGCTTTACATTCAGATTAATATTTAAATACTTTTTCAATAAAATTCAATCTATACAATAAAGTATCTTTGCACATACTTTACAATAAGTATTTCGAATCACCCCTGCTATGTAGTTGAACATTCTTTCTGCAATTACTTTCAAGCAATAAAATTTTACACTCTAACTTTCTTCGGTACTTCACTCTTGATCCACTACCTTTTATCAGATATTCTATAGGTCTACCGCCTTTTTTTAATCCAGCTACCTTTTACTAAATATGTTTATACAAATCGCATCCAAAAAGAGCTATTATATTTGTTTATATGAAATTATACTTTGATTAATATCAAGTTAGATTTTTTTCTTAATTCTCAAACAAATATTAACGGCGATCTTATTAATATAGCTTAATAACTTTCTTTTAATACAAGAACTGCCAACCTTAGTTCTAGCTGAAACTCTCTATAAAGAATAACTTTTTATATTGATTCCTTTTTAGATAATATAGAAATAACTTTTTATAGAAATAACTTTATAACTTTAAATATATATTTATACAAATAACTATTTATTTAACCCCCACCCGTAATTGGTACAAGGGATCAAAACCGGGTTTGTCCCTTGACCTCCCGTGTGACAGACGTACCCGGACTGTTCTCTCAAGACTTGTTAGCGGTCATATTAAGTGCCTCACTTTCAACGAGGGCAGGAAAACTTTCGTCACCTGCACCAAGTGCCAAAATCATCAGGCTTCTCCTGAGCATCTTTTGGATTGCATGGGTCTCTCTAGGGAGGATCTCTTTAGCAATCCTCTTTTAGTCTTCGTCTTCCTTACAGTCAACGAACTCGTGGATCTGGTCTCGACTCCGTCAGACATGAAGGATAAGCAACAACAACAACACTATTTTATAGAAATAACTTTTTATATAAACATAATATAGATATATTTTATATAGATTCAATATTATACTTATTATTGAAATATTTATATGTAAAGGACTTCAAACAAATAATTTGATTAAGATGGTAAATAAAAATTTCAGAAATTGGTTCATTAGATTTATGTTTTATCATTTTTTGTAAATTTATTATTGATTACAACCATAGTTCTGCAAAAAAGAAGACAATTTTTTAAACTTCTTTTGATCTTTACGAGCTTCTTCTAAATCCTAATGAAAACCTTTGTTTCAATACATCCATTAATAAGCTTTTACTGTTACACAAACTGCCCCATAGTAAGTTGTTGTTTCAACAACCATGTTTCATATTTCAGAATTATTCGATTAACTTGTGATTTCATCATCTGATGGAATTCATGCTCACTTAATGAAAAATGAGCTCCTCGAGACAGAATATTTCCATATTATAATTATTTATAAAAAAAAATTATTTTTTTAAGCTTTGGGGCAATTTTTGTTGAAATAAGTCCTTAAATTTAGCATACATATTGAACTACAAACTTTTGAACATGATACAAACTGAGATTAAAAGAAATAATCCTGACTTATGATTTTAAAGAATATTCAATTTAAATCAAGTGAATACTTCGAAAAAAAAAACTTTTTGCATCGAATGGTTGAACCAAAGTTTCATTCTCAGGATTGATAAGAACTTTTGAATCATAATGATCAATTTTTACTTGAATGATAAATGTTATAAGATAAAATTGGTAAGTCATTTATAAATCAGCTTACAAATGTTAATGAGGTTGATGATTATGAAGTATGACAACTAAAAGAAGAACCTCGCTGTTAATGATATTAGGCAATGACATTTAAGGTATAAATTATATATCTTGGTCAAAAATATTCTTTGGCGATGAAGACCGTTTGTAGCTGACTGTCTTACGAAACAAGAATCTTAACACCAAAAATCACAACGTATCAAATAAGGAAATCTTAGGGGTACTGAATGGGAAAAACAGAAATAAAACAACTTTCATCTCATTTATTTGAAAATGCAGGTCTTGCACAAACAAGGATATGTAGTTACACATTATACAAATACAATATTCAAACAAAGCATCATTTAGCCATTGACTATATTCAATACTTATGGAATTCGTAAATATATGAAATTATGCTACAGTGTAACAATAGTATATAACAATCGTAGATATTAAAATATCTTTCAGAATTTACCCTTTTGACTTTCTTGATGAAAAACTGACCGATCAAGTAATCCTAATTTAAGTCACATCAGATTGTCACATTAGGCCGATACAGAGATACTTCAACAAATGCAATTTAAAATTTTGTGCTTTAATACCATTTAGATTATTAATACTAAGCTTCTTCTATATAAAACACAGTTTGAAACTTATCACCATTTTACTACTTAAACAATTCAAGAAGCTATTGCAAATGTTGAAACCGTTAGTTTTAATTCTGATTTTAGTACAGCTTGTAGATATGTCATTTTAGATTATTTATAAAAACTCTCCAAAAACTCCGAATGTTACAGTTATGTATACGAAAACAAAACTCGTCTATTATTTTATTAATTTACAGAAATTGTCTACATAGACTGTAACAATTTTTGTCGATTGCAGTGGCTACAATATGCTACTGTAGTAGAATAACAACTCAATTCCTAAATATGATATCAGTTAACCTGTGCCTTAAAGACATTTTACTCATTATAGTCCTCTGGGAATCTATGAAATCATTTATAAAGTTACCATGAATACAATTACTATACTATTATAATTATTATACTATGTATGATTACGATTACTATTACTTTGAATGATTACCATTACCTAATGCAAATGCACTTCATTCCGCCAACTACTTTGTGTAATTAGATACCAGAAATCAAAGAGAACTATTATTTGATCACCATAGAGATATTTGGTATTGTTTCTTTAAGTTTCGTCAAATAAAATCCGACATTTCTTTTCAGAAGTACAATTCGTTTCTTTTTATCTTTATTTATTTTTTAATTATTTGCTTAAAGTGATTGTGATTTTTGGATCATATTTTATATGAATATGTGGCTTCGGCATTACTTTTGTATGCAATAAAAAAGTTATTTTTCAAAATTAAAAATGTTTAAAAATTACTTTCAAATATGAGCTCAGCTTGACTTTTTATACACTAGCGTATATACAAAATTATAAGGAAATTGTTTCAATATTTTACATGATTTATCTTTAATTTGTATTCCTTCTGAAAAAATGGTTCTAACGAAGTTTTTCTTTTTTTTTACTTTATATATTTATTTTAAGATTATTATCGTGTACTTATTTACTTTAAGGGCAAAAGTGTTGTTTAAAATCATTTTAGGAAAGTTATTTTATGAGAAAATTTTGGGAGATAAAACATTCAACGCATTTTTTCCTATAAAATAATTTTTTAAAGGTTTATAATATTGTCAAGTTTAAGTTTTTATTGAACAGTTGTAAACTTTAGTACATTTTGCATTTCTCTGAATCGTTTATTTTAAATTTGTCACATAAAATCAGATTTATCACATAAAGTAAGCGTTTTATCACTTGAGTAACGGACAGTTATTGATTATTTTATTGTATTTCTGTACTTTCCCAATCTTTATGACAAAGTTTATATTTTATAAGCTGAGCAGCTGGTTTTTTTACATATATTAAGATAAAAGGAAAGTAAAAATTTAATAAAAACATCAAAAGATTCAATTTTTAAAATACATTTGCATAAATTTGGAGTATTATATGCAAGGAAATTTAATAACATTTTGATCTTATTTCTAAATGTACTTTCTGTAGGTGTAAAATCGAGTTTCATTACTTCAACTTCCAATAATGTGAGTTTTTTAATATCTAAAAAAAAATTTTTTTTTCTCGTATAAGATCAACTTTAACTTTATAATATTCATAATTTTAATTTTTGACATCAATATTTTTCTGATTTAATGTTATGCATGTTTATATATGATTGCTGTATAATTTAATGTGGTAGGCTTCAGGATTTACTATCACAAACCAGAACTGTAAATTTGTTTTAATATAGTACATTTCTGCTTTTATTATACACAGATAAACCAACTTCCATAAGTCTCCATAAAAATAATAATACTATTTAATTATCTTGCATTTGGTTTGTCTCTCTTTAGCAAACGTTTGATAATTCTCTTGGAGAATAACTGTTTAAAATTTAATTATCTTGAATTCCAAGCAAACAAGCTGAAATTTATTTTTCGCAACCCAAGAATTCTCCTCCAGTAAACAAATTTACTAAGAATTTTTATTTCCCCACTAATAAATAAAATGGAATGAATTATTTATGTTTAAAATATTTTATAATTAAATTAAAGTATTATCCGTGACAGTCAAGTAATTAGAAAATATTTTTAAAGTAAATAAAAAAAGCAAATTTATTTTCCATTTTGAAGTTTATATTTATTTACATTAGACGATTTTTAATGAAAAGATTTTTGAGGTTTTTAGCTTTAAAAGTTAACATTCCATAGTGATACAATATCATAGAATGATAGTTTTAATGCGCAACTCTGTTTGAACGACCATGGACCTTTAAATGCGGGGTATCATATGTGCACGTTAAGGTCCTACCAGACTAACCATCTAATTCATATCTAGATGATCAATTTGACGCCAAACATTTTCCATTACTTAGCCCAGATAAGCCATAGGTTATTTACATTTTTATCTCAATTAGCTTCAATACATTATTCAATCAGAAATATTTATTCCAATTATTAATTTACTTAAATCGGTAACCAAATGATAAATAACTGGTCTTGCTTATTCAAATCAAAAAGAAATTTTGAAATAAATGTAAAATTAAATAAAATTTTACTATTTCTTTTTAGATTAAGCTCTTTTAGCAAACATATTGTTACGAAGAATGTAAATAATATAAATGTTTTTGAGAATGTCTAATATTTCGGTTTAGTTATTTATTTTTGTATGTCATTATCTTTTATTCTCTGAAAATAGCCAATTTTAGAGCTAAGAAATAAGTCTTAAATTTTAATTAACTTGGTCTCACATGGCGATGTTTTTGGTGATTTGGAAATATTTGGCAGCATTGTCGGTGGCTAAACATGAGTCAACATTCTTGAAGTTTTAAGTTGCTGGATCAATAGGAGCCGAGTTACCATGGAGCTGGAATGTGCAGGGAAGTTCCAGGTTCTATACTGGAAAGCTATAAGCATCTGCTTTAGCCAAGTCATGCGTTAGTTAAAAATGAAATAAGTAGTTAATGAAACAACGATTCAGAGCAGAGAAATAAGCCTGAAAATTCTAAGACACATTGGTAACATTTGACGATATTTTTAATGACTTGTTAATATTTGGCGACAAAACATTAGTTAAAATTTTTAAGTTTTAAATAAATAGACCACAAGAGCCTAGCTATTATAGTCTTACTATAGGAATTTACTAAAATATTCCAGGGCTTATTCCGAAGAGCTGTAAATATCTGCCTTAACGAAGCTACGAGTTAGTTCAAAGTGACGTAAATAGTCAATGAAACATTGATTCAGAGTAGAGAAATATTTCTGAAAAATCTAAGACACCTTGGTATCATTTGACAACATTTTAATGACTTGGTAATATTTGGCGACAAAATTTTAGTCGATATTTTCGGAGTTTCAAGTAGACAGGACTATAAAAACTGAGCTACAATGGGAATGTACTGGAATATTACAGGGCCTATACTGAAGAGCTATAATTATTTGCCACAGGCAATCAGTGCATTAAAAGTGAATGAGTCAGTTAAACGCCTGTCTCATCAGATCTGAAAGCAAACAGTGTTTAGTTTCTGTATCATAAGAACAGTTTGAGTTTTGATCCTGTATAAAAGCTTCAAGTTTAAATGTTGTCATTGTGAGAGACTAAAATGTGAATAAAATGTTTTCTTAGATGAAAACTAATTTTCTTTACTATTGGATTATTACATCTTCTTCACCAAAAATAATCATAAACTAATTATGTTTGATATTATTCCTAAAAGTAACATATTCACTTATTAATAAAATCATTGCATTTTTAAACAACATTTCAATTAAAAAATTGTTTCACACTTTGAGATTACAGTTTAAAGTGCAAATAAAAATGGAATATTCTTCAACAAAATGACTTGTCTTTTATGAAAGTATATTTCTTATGACGAGCTATCTTATGACTTCTGAATGAGACTGTGGCAGCACTACTCAATACTTAAAGTTTGTAAGCCAGCAGTGGCAACATTTTGAATGTTAACATGCCAACAATCTGAACGAGCAGCATTGTACTCGTTTGCGACATCTGTGATGTTTGAATGTTTTTCTATTCTTATTTTCTTATGTTACTAAATATGTTGTTAAGATTAAACTAACTTGTTTAAGTAACATACACGCGACCTCAAGACCTTTAGAGTTTTCATCTTTTGTAATGCAGTCGGAGGATTTCTGATCATCTCTGAAATACTTAAAAAAAATCCTATCGAGTTACAGCTACATCAATAGAAAAGATTTTCTCTTCTAATACAAACCAGCCTTAAAATAATTGTTAAGAAAAATGCTCATTTATAGACGTTGTTTTTCATTATAAATCTAATGTTTGAAAAATTATTTAAGATAAAAATTATTGTCTGATTATTATGTGTTTTTTACTGTCCATTAAATGTAAAATAAATCAAATGAACAGGAAATTAATATATGTTTGTAGGAGGTTAACTTTTAAGAATTAATTTAAAAGAAAATATATATTTTTATAATGCAGAATACTGAATTGTAAAGAACAAAATTGCTAATGAAATGTAATATAATTTAAATATGTCAAACAATTTGATTAAATAGCAGCAAATATTATTTTTAGTTTTCATAATTTAAATTAAATAAATGGTTAATTTCCCGTTCATTAACATAGGTAATTTGTTTTTTAACACCTAGTTTTGACGTGATTGGCAACCTTATCTAACAGAAGATGTCTTAAGAATGTTTTCAAGCAAAAAATAATAGTTTACTTTTATTCGCATCTCTTTCGACTATTTTTATTTGGCAGTCAAGTCTTCAGAATTTTATTTAAAAGAACATGGTTTATGGAACAAAGAAAAAGAACAAACTTATTCACTCAAGTAGTGTTTGCAGATCAAGAATGAAAATTAATAAATGCAAAATATGTGACAAAAAGAATTTAGAAATATATGTTACTCTTATTTTGGATGAATATATTCAGCTAAAGAAGATTCCCTAATTATGGACTTGAAGTCTATGCAAACATTTTATTAAAATAACTTATTGCTACAATTTAATTATTTACTAATTAATACTTATTAAGAAGCTAGTAGAGATATGGCTTTTTTGACCATTTCTTTACACAATTTGTCTTTAAAGACGTTTACTCTCAATGAAAGACAGCACATTCTTTAATCTTACATTCTAAATAAAATATTGATTAATTTGATTGTATGAAGTAATTTACGTAAAATAAATAAAATACAAGAAAATTGTTTAAAATGAATAAAATATACTATTATTGCTTAGTATCAAAAACAAATATATAACAAAAATATTATCTAAAGATATGAACATCTCAAATTTAGTTCATTTAGTTTTTATTTTAAAACAAAGAAATAATTTCTAACATATTGTAAGAAGCAAGATTTTCAATTTTGATCAACATTCTTGAATAAAATAGGTATTTAATGCTAATGCAATTTTAAATCCGAAATATTTTGCTTGAAGAATAGCAATTCTTTTCTCATATCTCTGCTGAAATTCTGATAAATCGTTAACAAATTAGAAAATAAATCTTTTTCTCCCGGGTGGAAAAGTATTTGAAACATCGATAGCAAATATTTCTCTTGAACTGTGGCAACACAGATTTTTGTAACGTTCAGGCACTGACTGATTCTATTCAGTCCATCGATCAACTTCACATGCAAAACAATGAGAACAGAATGGTATCAGAATCTAAAACGTTGTTTTCCAATGCCTGCCTAAGATGATAAATTGTTTTAACGATAATTTATCCAGTGAATTCATTGTGTGCTCTTTGTTTAACGAATTATGAATAAGGAACTATTTGATTTTAGACCATTGCCGAAAGTATTCAGTTTTGTAAATGCAAGTATGAATCGAAATTCAGCATGCAGTATTGACAACATGCCAAAAGTTTCCTGAGTGTATATCTTCTTTGACTATCAGAACTGTTTTATTTTGATATGAATAGTTTATTATTTAAAATGTATCATTTTCACGTGATTTCAAATTTTTCCTCAGCAAAATCATGTATATATCACTTGAACTGAAATTTATTTTTAATTAAGTGTTATAATTTCAATATTAAGCTAGCAAATTTTTATATTTAGAGTAAACATTTTAGCGGATCAGATTTACTGTACGGTCACCCTTGGCGCGTTTATTTTTGGCGCCAAATTTGGCGAACATTTTTACTGGAAACCCGGCAAACTAGTATTTTGGCAACCCTATTTGTCATTAATTTCTCATAAATATTGACCCATTTAAATTCATTAATATAAAATTTAATCAAAAATATTTTATCATATCAACTTTATTATTTTACCATTGATATTTGAAATCTATAAATATGCGATTTTTATTAATTTTGTAAAATTAGTTGAGCATATTGTAAGATACCAACAATGTATGAAATATTTGTCACTATTTCAGCCATTTTCCTCCGCCATTTTTCCGATCGGAAATTCGTCATACGGTCACCCTTGGCGACTTTTTGAAAATTTCGCCAAGGGTGACCATACGGTAGATCTTTACCCATTTTAGTTACTAAATAACATCTTTTACTTTAGCTAGTGACTTGACAAGTATAAATATTTTAAGTTTCTCATAATTGTTTTCACTAGCTTGAAAGATATTATTAATATAGTAACATTGTTGTTTCTTCCACTAAAATCTCTGGTATCATTACTAGTTTTAAGTGTGCTTTGCCCTGCATTTATTAATATACACTGCTGGCCACCGTAAATGCAACACCCTGAAGAAGCATGCAAATAGCATAAAATTTACAACATACATTAGCAGAGGTGATCCAACAGTGTATTTATACTCTGAAATATTCTATTTAATACTTCTAATGCTTCCATTAAGTGAGTCAAACTGTTCTCATTTACTAATAACTTAGATTATTTTCAAGTAGGTTTTATATCTTTATATAATATCGGTTTTATATGATTGTATTGAAGTAATGTAACCAAAATAAAGTTCCAAAAATAAATTAAAAAATGACGAGAAAGCATTAAAAAAACTATCTAAAACGACGGATATTTCATAGATAAATCTGATCCAAAAGTTCTATTGATTTAGTTCAAAAAGAATTTTCCCAATAGATGATTGGTGATTCCATAAAGGATCTGAGTTTAAGGTGAAGTAATAATTAAAGGTCGTGCTCTTTTTTTATTGTTTTGGGCACAAAATGGCTCGTGTGCTTTATTAATCTTTGAAACTAATGTCACGTGATGTGTTCATTCACAGCACTATCATCACGGTACGTTCATTGACGTATTCGTTCACAGGATGCAGCCACAGATAACTTACTGTGAAGTGCTAAGCAAACAATACCGAATGAGCTACTTCGGCGCTACCATTTGTCCTCACTACTGTATGGTTTTCTATTGAGTAAATTGACTGATTGATGATGAAAATGATTGATTGATTTGGTTTTTATAACAACTGGTATTCTTACTCTCGATGAATAGTTTTTTTAACTGAGTAATGCCCTAATTTGCATACCTGTTCTTGCTTCAGTCAATGGCAAAGCAAAAAGCCAAGAATCTTATTGATCCCCTAGTATTATTCAAAATTATTGAATACAAATAATAAGTTTTAGAAAAATGTTATAACATAAGCAAATCATTTCTAATACACATTTCCTTAAATAATCTTCATGTTTGTTATGATTTCCAGAATTTCTGGCAGCTATAATTGCAACATCGAACTCTTCTACGTAATAAAATCAACAACCTAATAACTCGTTCCTCTCCTTTCTGCATTTTTCAGCAAGATAGAAATGTTGTTAATTGATTAGTTCCATGTGGTGGTATTTGTGTGCAAACCAATTTTCATTTTAGTGACATTCTTTTACAATCACATATGTGCAATTCCTTCAAATTATATCAGCATATTTTAAGTTTTTTCATACTTGCTCATACCAGTGATCTGACAAATATAACAATGGCAAGAAATACTATATTAAGGTCTTAACTTATGGGATAATTCTAAGAAGTAACGTAATTATTAAAAATTTATTATTCGTAATGAAAAAAGTATTTGTTTTTGAATTTATCTCGTCACAAAAATTACCGGATATAATTAAGCTTAAACTAGAGTACAATGTACAACAGAAAGCTTTTATTACGAAAGCTCAAAGCGTCTCAAATTATTTTATACTAAGATTTTGTACTTTAATGTATTAAACAATACATGTGTTATTCGAGGAAGATAAATATAAATACTCAAGTTGAGATGTTTTTGTTCAAAATAGTTTGACTTTTGCATTCTAGCTGTCAAATGAATAATAAAAATGTCTGATCAAATAACAATTAGAAAATTTTAAAAATGAAACTGGTTGCAGAAAAATTTATGGTTTATTAAATCAAATTGGAATAGCATAATATATATTCTCTCTCAAAATTTTAAAAGGTAGTAAGTTGTTATGATAAGTATAAATACACTAAAATGAAATGTACTAATTTGAAATCTTCCCCGTTTCCAAACTATTTTATTTGAATTTAGGAAATCCTCTGAAGAACAACTGTAACAAAAATATTAATTTAAAATTTGAATTACATTTGAAACTACTTAGAATTTATTTCATTATTTCAAAAGTTCCTGGCAGAAATATCACGTCATTATGAACATTTTTAATGAAAACAAATATTTTCTTCAATGAAGATATCAATAATTATTTAGAAAGAATAAATGTTTATATTATATTCATTAATTACTAAGAGACTAATTCGTCAAGCTTAGAAGGAATAAAATTATTCATTTTATTTTTTATTTTTTTATTTTTTTATTTTTTTTTTTTTTTAGAAAAAATCTGATCACAAACAGAAATCAAGAATTCTTAACTATTGTATTCTCATTAATTAAAAACATATTAACATAGTGTAGCATATTTTTTAAAACAAAGCAATAAAAATTAAATACATATTAAAGATGCTTATATAATTTATTTTTTATGTTTGTACATTTGAAATAATAATTTTATGTACAACAGTTTAATGCGTTTCTTAACTCGAATATGTAATAAATCATTCAAAAATCATGAAATACATTATTATAACTTAATCAAAATTATTTTTAACGCATCAATTTATTTTTCATAGAATATATTTTAGAAGGAATAATTTCAAATACATTAATGTGTTTCTTTAAATGTGAAAAAAATGCATAAGTTATGCTCTTTTGCACACACACAGTTAAAAATAATATAATAAAGTATTAAATATTTATTTTCATAAAATGGAATTTTCTGAATTGACTCTATAAAGTATCTCAACTAAAAAGTATTTAAAACTAAATTATATAAAATTATACATAAAATTGATCCCTTAAAATTTTAATTTTATATTTTATAAAGATAAAAATTCCAGAATTAATGTTTGTAAGCTTCGATTTTCATCACCTCTTAGTGTAGATTCTTCAGATATTGACCATCAAATATTATTAAGCAACAATATTTTTAAGATTTACTTGAACACACATTACTCTAAAAACCAATACATTTTATTTAACTTAATTTCAAAATTCAAAATAATTTGTAAATAATTTTGTATTAAAAATTACAAAACTAAAACAGTTTTGAGTTTTAAATCAACAAATCAAAATAAGTTAAAAAAATTATGCCTGAAAACATTCACAAAAGTTTTCATAAAACATCATTATTGATATTTTATAAATATATTTACTGACATTTCCTAATAATTTTAATAAAATTAAAAATTTTTAATAAATTTAAGTTGTGAATAAATAAACTTTTGATAAATAATTTAAAATACTCTCAAATATGTTTCAAATATTACATTTTTTTAAATAAATAACAACTCAGGTAATTTTAAAAGCATTCCCAGAGAAACAATTTTAAACTTATAAATAAAAATTCATTAATAAATGCGATTTATTTTAAAAATTAATTTCATAAGATGATATTATTTTGCAAAAATTGCCGTAATTAAATATATTAAGACGATTAAGATTAAATTTTCTAGATTCAGCATAAAAAAATCGCTTAACAAAATGAGAGCATTTAAGTTATAATTAACATGGGAGTTAAATGATAAAATTGCAATTATTATAATGCAGAGGAAGGTCTTTAATTACCTAAACATTTATGAAAGTAACAAACTAACAAAAGCTCTTCATCTTTTTTATGAAACACCACTTACACGATTAAGTTTATTGAATTAAGGAAGGATTTCTTTCCTTAAATAAATTGATAGATTAAAATATCGTCTTGATTGATATCTTTACTCTTTTCTTTCAGTACAATATAAACTCAATTAACAAATGTGAAATAAAATTACAATGTGTTTTGAAAAAATGTAACTTAATGTAAAAAAAACACCTGATTTTTCCTTAAAAAAATTATTTAATTTTTCCGTATTTTATTGTTGATCATCATTTTTTCTATTTTTATTTGCTTTTTGGTGAAAATTAAATACCGATGTTTTAGTGGTAAAAATACAAAGACCAATTTAATAAAAAGGAATATTTATAATACAAAACTTCCTTTTTTTAAAAATTATTTATTTCACTTTACATGTAATTTATTTGTAACTCATAAATTCTTTTTGACGAAATACTTTCACTGTATAATTATCAGTTAACTTTTTAATCATTAAGACTTTAGATTAATTCACATGTTTATATAAATAGGATTATATTTTATTTATGTATGTAAATTGTTCTGAAACTTGTAAGCTTTTAATATTATTTTTTCTTTATTTTAGTTCTTATAAATAAAAATTACTAAATACTTTTTATATTTTTATACAAATAGGTTCGATTTATTTTAGTAAAATGTTAATGCATTTTATCTTTCTGATTATTTGACTTTCAATACTTTTGGAATAATCTTATGATAATCATTTTGAAATGCCAAACATATTCCTTAGTAAAAACTAACCCACATCCAACAAATAAATATTCCTGATACTCATGCCTTTGAGACTCAAATAATAAAAATGTGTTAATTTATATAAATATATTTCTGATTTCATTAGTCCACCTAATTTTTATGCAAAGTTAAATTGAAAAATAGCTGCATGGAATAGAGTGGAAATAATATGTTTATCTTTGGCTAACTTAATTTTGAGCAAAACGTTCATAATTAATGAACGTTAGTTAAATGCTAATTGAATTCAATGCAAATTAGCATATACTACGATGCACGCCGTTTTAGAATTCTGTCCGCTTCAAGAACGGAGGTGAAAGTTTTTCCCTCCTCTTTAAAATTATAATTTGTGCTTAACCCCATATGTATGGAAAAATGTATGTACAACATCGGAACTCCCTTCTTTCTCCCTTTTCAACTTATAATTTTTGAAAAAAAAAAATAACGATATTTACTTAACTACTTTTTCTGTTAAAAATGATTTATTTTTGTCCACTGTCGAGAAAGTGATTTATCTTTCGTTGATACAATAAATAATGATTTGAAAGGCAAATGAAAAGAGTTCCAAAGACATTATTTTATAACTAAAATAAATTTTTAAGTTATCTACATCTTTTTCGATCTGTTATTATCTTCACTCGATTTACTTTTCACCTCTTTACATAAACATGTCGAAATGCAGTGAAACTATATTTCATGTTGCAAAATGGTATTTTAGATAAATCTAAATAAATATAAATTTTGTTTAAGAAAAACAACAACAAATATCGCTATTTTTCTAAATTGTAATTTTTTCCATTCGTTAAGTATGCATTTTGCTCTGGAAACTATGTTCCGCATAAACTGTCAAGTCTGGCCGACTAACAAAAAATAAAATCTTATTTAAATGTCATAAAATCAGATATTTTTCTGAATTAAACAATATCGTGAAACATCAGAATTAAATAGTTTAGGAAGATTAATTTTCAGTATCATTTAATCGTCCCAAAACTGTAACCATAACTGCCAAAAGAATTGGCTGACTTCTTTTCAAAAGCAATACGTTTTGTAATGAATACTAAATTGATTAAATAGCTGTTTCGTTATTTATAAGAAATTAAACAGAGTCTTTAAGTTATTTTAAAGTTTTAAACACTCTCTCATTGTGCAATTCAGGAAAATTTTATATTCATTCTAACTGTTCTGATGTTGATGTTTAAATTTGCCATGTTTCTGCTAAGTTGTTATGAATTTTAAGGATATTTTAAATGCACACTTTTGTATAAGTTAAATTGATTTCACATGAAGTTTGATACTATCTTCAAAACTCTTCATATAGTGTAATATAATTTGATTATTCGTTAACATATTTTGCCATTTATAGCTGCAAAATATTTAAATAATTTCTAATCAAATTTTTGACACAAATTTTTTAATTAGTTTTTAATTTTTCCACACTCTGTTTCCATTATTTTCAGAAAACTCAAAAAATAATGATACTGATTGTCTCGAATATTGTTTCACTTTTGAATAAAATATTAATCACATAAGCAAATTTTAGATTATTCTAATGTTATAGTCAACAATTATAATTCTTTTAAAAATTATTCCACTTACTCAAACTTCTATAGAGATAAAATAAAAAAAGAAAAACTTTCACTCTGAATTTAATTAACTCTAAATATTCAGTTCAATTAAACTTTAATTCACTGAGAATTTTTAGTAATAATCCTAGCCAACAGCTGTCATTTTTTTTTCCTCCATACTTGTATATAACACTATTTAAATTAAATTTTATTGTTTACAATTTAAAAACACATTATTGATGGACATTATTTAGTTTCTATTATTTTACATAAAAGCAAAATTGGATTTTATGCCTTTAAATATTGTTGGATTATTGTATTTTTAAAAAGGTGTTTTTTTGTAGGTATAAGTATGATATATCCTCCAAGAAATTTCTCGCCAATTCTGGCTTCCTTTTTTTTTTATTATAAAGTTGCTGGTTTTTCTTTTTGTGTTGCCAAGTTGAATTTTTGTTGTTTGTCGGATTTTTTGTTGTCCGATTTGCGTTTTTTCTCTTGTTTTACGTTCTTTTAGCTTCATGTATATGGTTTTTTAAGTGGCAACAGCGTTTGAATCACTTGGCAATGATAAAAGTCCCAAAGGTTGCTATTCCGGTGATATAGTCGCAAAAGTTGCCTATTTCCTTTTTGTATTAAATAAATATGAATTTCTTGTGCTAGTCGTTTATTTTAATATGTTGAGGTACCTGTTTATTTTCATATTACTACCCGTAAATAATCATTTAAATACTGAAATAATTGTAATTACAATGTTAATTAAAATAATGTTATTTGCTAATTTCTATTAAAGCAAATATTGAAATTCATTTATTTTATAGATGCACATTTACGCATCTTTTAATTCCAACCTTAACGTTAACGCTTGATAACAGATAATGCTTTTTCTTGAAAACTTTTGAAAATATATAAATATATGAAAATTAAAAAATGTATAGCGTAAGCACTTTACTAAAGTATTTAATAGCATATTTTATTTGTTTAGATACTTTATTTCACTATTATTAAAGAGAGAGAGAATTGCATTAGAATCTCAAGGCATTCATTATTGTAATTTAATATGAATTGAAAATATTTCCAGTAGTAAACATAAAATAAAGCATTTATGTATTAAACTCGGTAATAACTTGATAATATTCTATAAACTTGCTTAAATTATTGCAAGTGCTAAATGTAAAATGCAGATAAATATACTTAATTATTATGACGATTATCAAAACGAGATAAACTTACGAGATATCTTAATTATTATCAAAACGAGATAAACGGGTATACACACAGCTATATATGAATTTTTTTCAATGGCTTTTCTAAGAAAATATTCAATATTTTTATATGCAAATGCATCTTAAGCTAAATTTAGTTAATGTGTATAATACTGTAATATAAAATAAGTACAATGAATCTGCAGTTTTTCACTATACAAAGAATAATTTCGTAAAGTTAATAAAGATTACATTTACATAAATCAGAAGATATTATTGCTTTACTTTATATTACTTCGAGTTAAAATATTAATATAACTTTTAATCTATTTTAAAATATAGTTTTACATCTAATGGTTTTTCTATAATTTGGAAAATGTTATATTAGTGTAGAAACACTTTAAATTCGTTTCAAGTAATAAACTACAATAAAGAAATTAGCTAATATTATAATATTCTCATGCAGTTCTTAAATATATTGTGAATTAATTTGGACTTAATTAAAACATTATTCCATCAATAAATACATGTAAAAGAAATAATTTTTATATACACACTGATAAATAAAACATTATCACATCTTTATTTAAATACTGCTTAAAAAGTATACAACAGTTTAAGATTATTTAATGTACTTGTTGAAAATAATTGTTGAAGTTAGAGTCCATATTTGACTTAATGATAAATAACATTTAAAAGATACTTAACTTTGGATTTGTGTTTAGGAAAGATATTTTTAAAAATTACTATTCTTAGTGATAAGAGAATTTTTAAAATATTTCCAGCTAGTAAACATAAAATAAAGCATAAAAAAGTTTAATTTTTTAAACAGTTAAAAAGCTCCATAGCTGAATAAACAGTCTTTATCGAAAAAATCTTTATTTTTCCAATCAACAAAAGTACAAATTTAAAATTATACTTGGAAAAAAGTGATATTTTTTATTCAGATTCCATTGCATGTGTAAAAATCTGTGATGTTGCCAAAGCTGACGCTATTTTTATTTATTAAAAACATTCCAATTCTTAACTGTCATTTGTGGACACTTTTATTCAACATTCCGTAAAAGTCACAATGCTTAAAAAATAGCTGTAACATTAGCGTTATTTCAATGTTTAGAAAATAACAGTTACAAATAACAGTAACAAAATAACAGCTGTTACCCTGAGCCCCTTCTGTTTCATGAATGTCAATAAGTAATTGCCAATTCCTGAAGCGAAATATTGATTTTTACGGAATGCCACTTCTCCAGTGTCAGTTTCAGTCTGTTAGGCGAATTTTTGTGACAGGAATTTCTGTGTGACTTTTGATCATTTCAGGGTGACAAACTGAAGCTACGTTTTGGGAATATTCGGCAGTATGACAACTGTTTTGTGACAACTTCTATGTTTCATTTCACTTTTTATCTTAATGCATTTGTATTTTTGTCTGGTTCTTTCGTGAAATTCCAAATAATGAGTCATTATTTCTTATATAGCTTTTATTTAAGTTTTATTTTAATTTGTACGCATATACATATTGGACAAATATAAAAACGATTGCTTATAGCTTCTAAAAATGTTTATTAGAGTAGAAGCGTATTTGAAAGAGATATAATTTACAAGTAGATATGCAGCTGTTATGTACACAAATTTTATATTTGATTTTGAGCCGCCAGTCAATGAATGAATGGTTACCGCTCCTGAATCCAAAGTTGTTGGTCTCAGGTTCGAATCTCGGTTTGATATTTCCTTTATCCTAGTCCTTTTTACCGAGATGATGTATGAATGTGGCTTACTCTATAAATATATCTGTGGGGGAGTGACTTCGGTAATGCTATTCGCCTTCGTGACTTGGCTCACAAGTGCCTACCAGACAACGATAAATGAGTAATAGTTTACTGCCTTGTTGCAACGAAAGGGTTAGTCAACCTGTGCCCTCTGTTAGAAAAAATATTTGACTTTGAATATATAGATTGATAATGAAAAAACTAAATCTAAGCTATAATGAATCAAGAATTACAGCTATTACATTAGTTTTACATATTTTTAACCAAGCTACGCATTTTACCAACTTTAATTTGTGATTAAATACACTGCTGGACAATTGCTAAGGACGGATAACACTATCATCCATAGCAACCACAAAATGAAAGGAAGCAAAATGTGGAAAATTAGAATAAGTGCGGGATATAGTAAGAAGAATTATGCATATGCAAATTTTTTTTCCACGTCTGTTCATCACGTGATAGCGTTCATAAGAGCTTTAAAGGTTTTGACGCGTGTGGACAGTTGTTATTTCAAGTCAAAGTTTTACAGGAAAGATTTAATAGACGAACTTGAAATTTTTGGCATGTCTTCCCGACATCACTTAGATGATTTTATGCGTGGCCGAATTATTGGAAAGATCGAAGAAGGGCGAAAAATAACAGATGTTGCCAGGGAGTTCGACATCGTTCCCAGCGTTGTTTTAGGGCTGTGGAAGTCATTTAAAACTACTGGAATGTGCAGTAGGTGGCACGGGGGAGGTCGTGTTAGAAGTACGACGTCTGTAGAAGACAGATATATCGTCCTATCAGCAAAAAGAAACAGCTCAGTAGGTGGCAAATCAGTTTCTTGCTGCCTCAGGAAAGCAGATATCCCGAAAAACTGTTGCCAGACGTTTGAGGGGAGGAAAACTATACGCCCGCAGACCTATTTTGTGTGTCCCATTGACCAGACAGCACTGCTCGCTTGCAATGGTGTCGTGAGCATCGCAATTGGACTGAACAGAACTGGGCATGCGTACTATTCTCAGATGAGAGTAGGTTCAGTCTGTCATCGGATTGTAGACGCCAACTGATCTGGAGCGAAAGTGGTACTGCTTATCGTCCAGAAAATATCCAGCAAAGGGACCGATATCCGACATGCAGTGCCATGGTGTGGCCCGGCATCATGATCAATGGCCACACGCCCCTACATGTGGTTGCGAATGGGACTATGACGAACCAACGATACATTAATGAAGTTCTACTTCCTCATGGTCTTTTCGGTGGTGCTGTTGGTGATAAATTTGTTTTTATGGACGACAACTCAACATGTCATCGAACACTCGCTATTCAGGATTGTCTAGATAGCGAGGGTATTCAACACCTCGTATGGCCATTACGTTCTCCATATCTAAACCCCATTGAAAATGTGTGGGATGCTTTGGGGAGGTAAGTTGCTGATCGAAACTATCCTCCGACAAACAAGAACACCCTTATCCGTGCACTCCCAGAAGAATGGGATAAATTGCCTCAACAGCTGCTGGATAATGTTGTGCAAAGTATGATACGACGTGTGGAATGTTGCATCACACTCCACGGTGGACATATCCCGTACTGATACCTTTCTTCAAGGTGCCTGCTGACTTTTAGATGCATTGTTCCATTTTTCCGTATGCAGCATCAAATGAACATTTTTTTCTTTCAGATGTTTCACAGCTTTTGTACTTTTCAGAACAATAAATATTCTTTATTCTAATGTCTGAACAGTGTGGCAACTATATTTTATCCTACTAGGCCTCATGTCTCGCTTAATGTTATGCTACATTGCAATTTGTGATCCGTCCTTAGCAATTGTCCAGCAGTGTAGCAAGGTAAGAAATCACCTGATCTTTATGGTCCTGTGAGGAGGATTAAAGAAATTTAAAGCGAAATACTTGCTGGATCTGTATACATAGAATTTTTAGAAGTTACTTGAAAACTTAAAGTTCCTCATCTTCTAATATTAGGATAAATTGGAGGATTATTTATGTTTTATTAATCTGTATTTCAAATCATGAGTAACGTAGTATCACGTAACAGGTATGAGACCGATTACAGTATCGAGTATTAACAGATAAACAACAGATTGTTCCAGGATCGATTCCAAGTAAATTTGATTTAATTAAAAGTAGAATGATTACGACTTTCTTGTACATGAACATGCTTATCAATGATTCCGCTAATTAAATATGCTACTGAAAATATTTTATTTTTTAATAAAATCGTTTGTCATTATTATAAAATATTGACACCAGACATGTCAAATTAGACCATATTTATTGTTTTTAATATTTCATTATTAATTTTACTAACTTATGTTTAATAATTTTTGTTTTACTAACTTAATTAAAAATAAAAGAAAAATTCAGTAATCAAGTAAAAATCCAACTAATTAAATATGTTACTGAAAATCTAAGAATATTTTAATTTTTAAGAAAATCATGTAGGTTATTATTGTAAAAATATGGACACCAGAAATGTCAGATTAGATAATATTTATTGTTTTTAATATATTTCATTATTAAAGTTTTATAAACTTTTAATTCATAATTTTTGTTTTAATAACGTAATTAAAAATAAAAGACTAATTCAATAATTATTTAATTTAAAATCCAGCTAATTAAATGTTACTGAAAATATGAGAATGTTTTAATTTTTAATGCGAAATCATGTAGGTCATTATTTTAAAATATTGCACCACACCATATTTATCATATTTACTGTTATCAGAATAGATCATATTTACTGTTGTGCTTTTATTACTTCATTACTTATTTAAAAGTGTATAATTTTATTGTAATAACTTAATTAAAAATTAAAAAACTCTGTAATTATTTAAATAATGCAAGATTTTCTGAAGATTTAATGATTACTAACTATGAAAATTAACTTAATTGAAATAATACCCTACATTTCCCTTAAATGAACAAAGTAAAGACTATTTATTTTCGTATTGTTAAAATAAAATTATATATTGTTGTAAATTGTGTTATAATTAACACAAAAGAAAAATAATTTAAAATATTTACTTTATTTAAAGAATTATATATTTAAGTCATATGTATATAATTTTTAATGCAGAGTTTGAAGTAAAATGTTTTCCAATTATTCAATTCTTTATTCCTATCTAAAACGTATAATTAAAACTAATATCTAAACCAGAAAAAAATTTATCAACTAAAAAAGGAAATGTTTCTAAAATCTATGATAAAAATATCTTAGATCCGATGTGACATATAAATGGAAAAAGAACATATAAATGGACATATAAATGGAAAGAAATAATTCCTATGATCAAAAAAATGATATTGAAAAAGAAATGATATTTACCTAAAAAGCACTTTCCCATTCCTAAAAAAAAAGAAAATTGCAGCTTTAGCAGCCATAAAAAGGATCAAACAGACGAAAACTGAAATACAAGAGTCTATATTGAAGGATTATGTTTTTTATTGATATGTAAAAAGTTATAAAAGCTTTTTTATGGAGAAATAATTCTAATATTTAGCATCTGAAATAGATATTTGTTTAAAGGGAAATGTAAACATAGAAATGACGAAGTGTAACAAATCTAGTGCAATAAATAATCGATTCTAAAAAAGAAAAGGAAATATAAAGTAAAATTAGATGTTTTCAAAAGGGCAAATTAAAAACTAAATGTTCAAATTTAAAAATTACATGCAAATAACATATTTATAAAATATTTCAGTGAAAATAATGTTATGGTCTAAAAGTATGTATTAAATTAAGGGTTTTATTTGATCTTATAGAATTAAGCATTAAGGATAGCATATATATTACATAAAATGATAATGTATTTACTCATAAAATGACATTATTAGGCACAGGTGCCGTATAATCCATGATTCCAAATTCTGAATTTTTTGGCGATGAAGAAATGTTGCCAATATGACGTATCGTGACGTGCGCGATGACGTAAATACTAGTGTTACCAAAATAGAATTTTCTGCATAATTCTTATAGGTCTCCATATGTATGACGTAACAAAAACAAGGTTGTCAGATACATAAGAAAATCCGCCAAAAAATCGCCAATCTCAGAATTTGGCGCATGGATTATACGGCACCTGTGCCCATTTTTATTTCGTTGTAAATGCTACACTAAGTTTGAGTTTAGAGTCGTTAATTTATTAGAAAACGTTTCAGTTTTATACTCCAGTGCAGCTTTGTGAAATATTATATCATTTTGAAATACATTTCACTGACCATTAGACAGTGTCCAACGTCACTAGAACAGTATCCAAAATATCTCTTCTTGAAACAACTAAGCAAAAATTACAAAAAGGACTTTCACATCATTAACGTAAAATTCTGAGTTAAGGATTCGAGAAATTTTATACATATTGCTTTACCAAATATTCCTCTATGAATAAGTTATGCATCACAAGTGCAGACAGTGTACCAAGATATCATTCCATGAAAAAGCTGATCAAAGCTAATATCTAACAATTATTTTGGCCATTTTTTCTAATTTATCATATTCCATGATAGTTTTGTGAAATTTCATTCATACTATTTTAAAATACATTTTTTTATGAATTAGATAATACTATATACGTATCACTAGACAATATCTCGAAATTTTTATTAGTAAAAAAAGAAATCAAATCTAAGAAAAAACTAACAAATCATTAAAAGAAAAAATTTCAAAAGACTTTAAAAGTGAATACTTAATCTAATGATAATGATTTTTTCAATCTTAGAAATCACTTCTTGAAATAGCTCAAAACCTTAGAGTTTCCTAAATAATGCTTAGTCTAATCCGAAACTCAAACCATTTTTCCAAAATTTGATTTATAACATGTTAAGAGTCTATCAAAATATCATATATCTATAACATATCTAAATAAAATTTTGATTAAAATTCATTTTTAATTCCTGATTTCATGAAAAGCACTTCAGTCTTCTTAAATAGATACATTAAAAAACTTTTTAGCGCTTTGAAAAGATTATTTATTGATACTTTTTTAATTTTTCTAGGAACGCTTTTTTAAATACACTCTTTGAAATTTTTCACTTCCCATACTGAAAATACAGGAAAAATCATATTTTTTCCGTAAAGATAATATCAAAAAATATTTTTAAAAAGTATGTAAATATTCAAGATATAAAAAATAGTAATTACTTAATAATTGAATTTCCTTCATAAATTATATTGACGGACTACTTCTGTTAGAAAAATATCATAATTTATTAAAATATCATAGAAAATAATATATATATATATATATATATATATATATATATATATAAAATTTTGTAACCATTTATAACATGGTACAACTTAAAAGATGAACAGTTTTTATCTCTTAATTATTGATCTCAATATTTATTATACGATATTAGTGATTATTTATCCATTTGTTCTGTAATTTCCAAATAGTTGGCGATTTAGCATCTAAGTTGCACAGGTACTCGGCAGATGGCGACGTGTTTATTTTTCTAGATTATACTATCTCCCAGAGAAAATTAACGTGCGAGCGCAAGCGCATGGTTGAATATAGAATTTACATATATTTTTTTATGATGTATAATCATACTCTAACAATTTTTCGTGAATCATTTTTATAATTATATTTTGTATTGTGTTATTATTGTGCAGTGTTCAATTTGAATATTTTTAATATTATAAATAGTAAAATAAAATTTTATTTATTATTGATTTTCTCTACTAATTTTCATACCACCTCGAAAACATGTAAGTATTTCTTGATAGCCTTTCATTTTTTTTATTTTTATTTTATAATTTGATAATTGGCTCTGTAATCGTGCTATTTTGGCAGCAGGAAACGTTGATGTGAACGAAATTAACTTCCATATACAACAGATGTTGCCCGGTGATTTGATGTCTTTTTAATCAATCGACACAGTTATTGGTGAAAACGATGCCGTAAACTTTCCAACTGGATTTTTGAATTCTCTGGATATACCAGGAATGCCACCACACAATCTTCAATTGAAAATTGGTTCACCAATTCTTCTTCTTCTTCTACGTACTTATTCTTCTTATATTATTCTTCTACGTAATTATATATATATTTATATATATATATATATATATATATATATATATATATATATATATATATATATATATATATATATATATATATATATATATATATATATATATATATATGTATATATATATATATATTTATATTTATATATATATATATATATATATATATATATATATATATATATATATATATATATATATATATATATATATGTATATATATATATATATATATTTATATTTATATATATATATATATATATATATATATATATATATATATATATATATATATATATATATATATATATATATATATATTGTTACAAATTTGTAAATAATGATTATATTTGTCGTAAAATATCTCAGACAGATCAGAAATTCTCACATTTTGGGCAAAAATTGCGGTATTTAGACGTGTTGTAGTTTAAAAGCGGATTTCCTAATGATTTGGCGACTTGGCGACAGTTGGCGAGATTCTTGGCGACTTGGCGACGGTTGGCGAGATTTTTGGCGACTTGGCGAGAAATCGATACTTCTGGAAACATCCATCACCTAAGCTCTAGGACCAATATTTTTCGAGATAGCCTAGAAGCTTCCAGAACCTTGGCGAAATTGGTAGATTTCTCCGCCAAGTCAGGTATAAATACCGCAGCCCGACATGGAAGAGTAGTAGAGTTTTTGTGAAGACAGTCAGTGAGTGAAGACGATTAGTTGTGACTGCTAGTTGTTCTCTGTCTGAGGTATTTGAGACCTGTGATTGGAAGCTATTTCTTATTGTATCTGACGAATTGTAGCTGTATAATTGTGATTGTTACAGCGGGAATTTCGTTTATCTAGTGAAGTTTTTACGAATAAAAGTCTTGTGTTCATTAAGTGGTTGCTTTATTCAACTCTCAATCAACACGAACCCGTGGAGCTCGGTACAACTGGTGTCAGAATCGGGATTGAAGAGTTGATGCAGCGTGTCACAAGAAAAATGGATATGGATTTAATGAAAAGTCTTCTCGAAAAATTAGCGGAGCAGATGGCTGAGATGAAAGCTGGACAAGAAGAGATGAAAGCTAGACAAGAAGAGATGAAAGCTGGACAAGAAGAGATTAAAACCGAGATGATGAAAGAGATAAAATCTGGACAGGAGGAGATGAAAGCTGGACAAGAAGAGATGAAAGCTAGACAAGAAGAGATGAAAGCTAGACAAGAAGAGATGAAAGCTGGACAAGAAGAGATTAAAACCGAGGTGATGAAAGAGATAAAATCTGGACAGGAGGAGCTTAAAAAGGAACTTAAGAAGGACATTGTAAGTGTTAAAGAAGAATTCTCCAACATCATTCAGGAGAAGATGAATGCAATGGAAGATAAGGTAACTTCAGTTGAAACTAAAGTTCTGGAGATAGAAGAAAACGTTGAAGGAGCATTAGACAATATGAATAAGAAGATTGAACGCTTGGAGAAGCAAATGTCAAACAAACATGAAGAACCCAACGTGGCATTTGTGCCTTCCCTAGCCAATATTAAACTCTCAACATTTGATGGGAAATCATCCTGGCAAGTATACAAGACGCAGTTTATGATGGTAGCGGAAGCTAATGGATGGAATCCCCGAGCCCAAGCTTTTCACCTGGCGGCTTCTTTAAGAGGAGACGCGGCTGACATCCTCGAGACGCTTCCGGAGGAGCAGAGGCACGATTTCCAAGCCCTATCGAGTGCGCTTGAGCTGCGGTTTGGAGATAAGTGCACTAAAGAATATAGCAGACTACAGTTAAAGTCCCGCTATCAAAAAGCGGGTGAAAGTCTGCAAGAATTGGCTGCCGATATTCAGCGACTTTCCCATCTAGCATTTTCGGACTGCCCAGCTGAGACACGTCAAGATCTGGCTCTCCATCACTTCATTGATAGTGTGAGGGATCCGGAAATACAGAAAACACTTAGACTCGCCGATGTCAAAGATATTGGATCTGCCCTAGTCTACGCACATAAGATAGAGGCTGCCCAGCAGGCCGCGCGTAAAGACCGGCACTCAATCAGAGCCGTCTCTACTACTGATACGGACTATGATCTCAGAAAGCAAATCGAAGATCTGCGGCGAAAATTCCGTAACTTAGAAATGAGTAAAGGTGGCAGAAACACGAAAATTCAGTGTTGGACTTGCAGTGCAGTCGGACACGTTCAGAGAGACTGCCCGAAACGAAAAGATGGTGGAAATGATCTTCCACCACAGCAGGGAAACTAATATGTGGCCATCTCGCGGGGCGGAGATGTCCAGAGAGTCAGAAGCCCCATTTCAAATTGTTTCATATTTCTTCCGTAAGTAGCGGCGACAACGGACTTTTCGTTATGGGACATGTCAACGAAGTTCCCTGCAGAATGATAATCGATACTGGAGCCAACGTAACTATCATTAGGACAGATTTGGCTCGCAAACTTGGTGAGAAACTCATCTGGACGCCGCCCTGCATTACCCTCCAAACTGTGACAGGTGATAAGATTAAAGTGCATGGAAAAGTCAATCTAAACATTGCATTTGGTAATGCCGTGTACCATCATATGGCATATGTCGCTGATATAAATGACGAATTTATTCTCGGATTGGATTTCCTCAAAGAAAACAATTTCAAGTTAGACTTTAAAAATAATGAACTACATTCATGTTCTGAAGACATAGCGATTTTTAAGACGAAATATTCAGATATTAAAACAGTCCATCATATAACTGCAAAGAGTGAAATAACATTACCACCAAGAACTGAGACAATAGTTTCCGGAGCTCTTTCAGAAGATAATAATTTTCATTATGGATTGACTGAATATCCAGATTCCGACAATAGCGTTAAAGGAGTACTAGTGGCTTCTTCCCTCGTTGACCTTTCACGAAATGTAATCCCGGTAAGAGTTGCTAATCTAAGCAATAAGGTAAAACTAATAAAAGAAGGAGAAGTGCTGGCGACTTGCACTCCAGTGACCTGTATTAACCGAAATTGTCAAACCACACTATCTAAGCCTCCTGACACTCTAATTAATGAACTCCTTCAGGATGCAGAGTTAGATGATAAACAAAGGAATGCTGCAAGAAATCTATTATTAGAATTCGGAGATCTCTTTTCCAAGAAATCAGATGATGTTGGGCGAACCAAATTGACGCAGCACCGAATCAATACAGGAAATCATCCACCCATTAAACAACATCCGAGAAGATTGCCATTCGCTAAGCAGGAAGAGGTGGATAATCTTCTGATGGAAATGCAGCAGAATGACATTATTGAGCCATCAGAGAGTCCTTGGGCTTCGCCTATTGTTTTAGTTCGGAAGAAAGATGGTTCTACCCGATTCTGCGTTGACTATCGTCGGTTAAACAACATCACTAAAAAAGATAGTTACCCTCTTCCTAGGATTGACGATACACTTGATGCTTTATCTGGAAAACAATGGTTTTCGACTTTGGATCTCAAGAGTGGTTATTGGCAAGTAGAGATACATCCTGAGGATCGAGAAAAGACTGCATTCACCACAGGACAAGGACTTTGGCAGTTCAAGGTTATGCCATTTGGGCTTTGCAATGCACCTGCAACGTTTGAGCGCCTGATGGAGACAGTATTACGAGGACTTTCCTACGAAGCCTGTTTGGTATATTTGGACGATATCATTATTGTAGGGCGCACATTCGAAGACCATTTAAGAAACATCCGAAAGGTGCTGGAAAAATTAAAAATGGCCAACCTGAAGCTGAATCCTTGCAAATGTAATTTATTCCGACGTGAAGTAAGCTATCTGGGACACATTATCTCTGCTGAAGGTGTAAGAACAGATCCTGAAAAGATCTCCGCAGTTAAGGACTGGAGTCGTCCAAAAGATGTCCACCAATTAAGAAGTTTTCTTGGACTATGCACATATTACAGGAAATTTGTTAAGGGTTTTTCAAGTATTGCCAGACCTCTTCACAAGTTGACAGAAGTTAAACAGAGATTTCTATGGACAGATGAATGTGAGAAAGCTTTTAAACAACTGAAGGAGGCGTTGACATCTTCGCCCGTTCTTGCATATCCCCAGCCCGAAAAATTATTCATTTTAGATACGGATGCCAGCAACGAAAATATCGGAGCTGTTTTGTCGCAAGAAATTGATGATAAAGAATATGTCATTGCTTATTGGAGTAAATGTCTATCGAAACCAGAGCGGAATTACTGTACAACCAGGAAGGAATTGCTGGCAATCGTTAAAGCCATAGAACATTTCCACCATTATCTCTATGGAAGAAAGTTCTTGCTCCGGACAGATCACGCATCCTTAACCTGGCTTTTAAATTTTAAAAATCCGGAAGGACAGGTAGCCAGATGGATTCAACGACTCCAGGAGTTTGACTTTGAAATACGTCATCGCAAAGGAACTCTTCATGGAAATGCTGATGCACTATCAAGGAAACCGTGCAATGAAAGCTGCCGATATTGTTCGAGAGTAGAGAAGAACTATCAGTTAGTAAATCCTTCGGTACGCCAAGTTACTGTTTCACCTCCACCGAAACCAGACCCATGGAGTGATAAAGGACTTAGAGAAGCTCAAAAAGAAGACCCAGATATAAATCCAATTTTAGAATTAAAAGAATCTTCCAGTATGAAACCAAGTTGGCAGGATATCTCCACCTACAGTCCTGCTACTAAGCAATATTGGGCTCTTTGGGACTCACTCCATATAAGAAATGGTGTCTTATACAGGAAATGGGAGTCCGATGATGGACGTAATTTCAAATGGCAGCTTGTTCTTCCAAAATCAAGAATTTCAGATGTTTTGAAAGAATTGCATAGTAGTTCAACTGGAGGCCACTTCGGAGTAATGAAAACTCTACAGAAAGTTCGAGAACGCTTCTATTGGAGCAAAACGAGACAAGATGTAGAGAAATGGTGCCAATCTTGTGATGACTGTGCGGCACGTAAAGGACCGAAGAAACGTAGCCGAGGAAGGTTGCAGCGGTACAACGTAGGAGCACCTTTTGAGAGGATAGCATTGGACATTTTGGGTCCTTTACCACGATCCTCAAATGGCAACAAATACATACTAGTTGTCATGGACTACTTTACTAAGTGGCCTGAAGCGTTTGCAATCCCCGATCAAGAGGCGACTACAGTAGCCGAGGTTCTAGTGCAACAATGGGTTTCCAGATTCGGCACACCCTTACAAATTCATTCTGATCAAGGGACAAATTTCACCTCTGTTGTGTTTAAAGGAATGTGTCAAATTCTCGGAATAGACAAGACGCAGACCACGCCACTACACCCACAATCGGACGGCATGGTAGAGAGGTTTAACAGAACCATCTTGAATAACCTCTCCCTTATGGTTTCCAGAAATCAGCAAGATTGGGATTTGAAGCTACCGCTGTTTCTTCTTGCATATCGCAGTGCTGTCCATGAGACTACCGGATATACTCCTTCACAGATGCTCTTTGGTCGCGAACTTCGTCTCCCTTGTGATCTTCAGTTTGGTCGTCCACCGGATACATCTTCATCGCCAGAGGAATACCTTCGAGACCTTCAGGCACGTCTTGAAGATGTCCATAACTTCGCTCGAGACCGAATCAACCTGACGACCGAAAGAATGAAGACAAGGTATGACACAAGAGCGACGGGACATGAATTCCAAGAAGGTGACAAAGTTTGGTTGTGGAACCCGATTCGACGTAAAGGACTTTCTCCAAAGTTGCAAGCCAACTGGGAAGGTCCCTACACAGTCCTAAAAAGACTGAACGACGTCGTGGTTCGTATAAGAAAATCATCTGCTTCAAAACCAAAGGTAGTACATTATGATAGATTAGCTCCTTATCGTAATGTAGAGTAAAAATCAGTAGACCATGGTCTGTTTGTAAATAGTATAGATAATTTTAATCTTTTCTATTTTCTTGTATTTTTAGTTGCTTGTGTATGTAATGTGCTCTGTATCCTCTTGAAATGTAAATTCTTTTATATTAAATTTGGCCTCCTATCAGGGGATTGTACTGCCCGGGACGTGCAGTCCTTGAGAGGGGGCAATGTTACAAATTTGTAAATAATGATTATATTTGTCGTAAAATATCTCAGACAGATCAGAAATTCTCACATTTTGGGCAAAAATTGCGGTATTTAGACGTGTTGTAGTTTAAAAGCGGATTTCCTAATGATTTGGCGACTTGGCGACAGTTGGCGAGATTCTTGGCGACTTGGCGACGGTTGGCGAGATTTTTGGCGACTTGGCGAGAAATCGATACTTCTGGAAACATCCATCACCTAAGCTCTAGGACCAATATTTTTCGAGATAGCCTAGAAGCTTCCAGAGCCTTGGCGAAATTGGTAGATTTCTCCGCCAAGTCAGGTATAAATACCGCAGCCCGACATGGAATAGTAGTAGAGTTTTTGTGAAGACAGTCAGTGAGTGAAGACGGTCAGTTGTGACTGCTAGTTGTTCTCTGTCTGAGGTATTTGAGACCTGTGATTGGAAGCTATTTCCTATTGTATCTGACGAATTGTAGCTGTATAATTGTGATTGTTACAGCGGGAATTTTGTTTATCTAGTGAAGTTTTTACGAATAAAAGTCTTGTGTTCATTAAGTGGTCGCTTTATTCAACTCTCAATCAACACGAACCCGTGGAGCTCGGTACAATATATATATATATATATTTATATATATATATAATTGTATCCAAGTATTAGTAAAAAATTGATTCTATGTATTATAAAAATTCAGCCACTGCAACGCGTGGCTGGGTCAGCTTGTATATATATATATACATCAATAATATATATACAAAATATCAAAATATCATAGAAAAATATTCCAAATGTATTCGAACATTTAATGATTTTTTATTCTATCGTAATTTTTTAGTTGTGTAACTCGTAAAAAACAACTATTCTTTCAAAAACAATGATAATATTGACTTTCACTTTCCCTAAGCAAACTGATTTTGGATTTAAGCTAAAATTAAATAATTCCTCGTTTAAAATTCATGAAATACACAAATAAATAATAATAAGGAACATAATAACTCAGTGAAATGAAAGGTCTGAAAACAACATCGTTAAAGTAACTTATCGCTTTGGACCAATAATGGAAAACAAATTTTCAGTCTCTAAAACTGTTTTGTCTTCATTGTTTTGTACTTGCAATTGATCGATGAACTTAACAAATTTAGCCAATAAGCTGAGCGCTGCTGAAATTAGATCTGCCACGATCCAGAAGGAATATTTGTTATGGGTATTGAAAATGTGCTTTTAGAGGATGGGAAAAAATTTATTTTTCAATCTCTTAAAGATTTGTCATCATTTCAACTGAGATATTTTAAAAGGGTTAAGATTCCTCCTGTAAACCTTTTGAGGGACAAAATAATCTTGTTCTTTTAATATTAATTGGTTTTTAAAATAAAATCTGAAAGGGAAATAAAATTAAACAATGATTAATTTTTCTGGATAGAATTTTGCTTTCAGAAAAATACAAATTTGTCTTTTATATTAAAATTGGAGTAGTAAATTTGAGTATGTAATTTTTTGAGGTGTGAAAACATGAAACTAGAACAAATAACACGCACAACACTTTATATCAACATTTATTGTGTACAAAATATGCATTACTTATGGAATGATTAAAATCCGAATGCCGTAATGTCCTTTAGAGGTCAATAATTGCACACTAAATGTTGATATCTATAACTGGACAGATTTCTTTAGTGATTATGCATGAATGTATTTATTTCTGAAAGGAAGGACTGTTATTTCTACTCATCTGTGGTATAATATGGCATATTTTTAATATTTGTTTCTCTAAATCAGCGGAAATATCATCGCCTAGAACTAGCAGTCATTTGTGCTCCAAATATTTTCTGTTGGGTTAAATTCAGATGCTCTTCTAGATATGAATATGGGTAAACATAAATTAAGATCTACAAATAAGTCTGCGAATACAAAAATAACTTTTTTTTTTTTTTTTTTTTTTTTTAGAAAATGACACCAAAATACGAATTAGGAAAAATAACGAAAATGCTCCCAAGTTTCACTTATTGATGATTGACCTCTTAAAATTTGTGCAGAACAATATGACGTGAATTATCCACTACATTGTAATTGTGGCCATTTAAGTGAATGATAGGTTTCATTGGTAGGCATCGTAAGAGAAAATATCACTATAAGGTATTATAGGAATTACTGCCTCTGCTCAGCTGCATACATGTACAAGATCGTCATTTGCTTTGATTAAATGAAGATTTTTTGTTAGTCGTCTTAAGACATAGTATCAATACAACTATGCGAGGCTAATGATTGCATTTTCATGTAGGACAAGGTTTGATAAGAACTATCTCTCATACATGAATATAATATCATCTCTTCATACAGGTATGTAATAGCCATTTTTCTATGACTAAAAGATGATTCATCATTAATATCTGTACAATTTATTATACAGATGTTAATATATGAGATCAAGGTAGCATAGTCGTAAAGGCATAGGCCTTTCTTCCGTAAAGGCGGAGTTCTATTTCCGATGCCGCCAAAAACCCACCGAGAACATGCAATATACGTGCTTGTTAAATCTGTGGAATCAAAAGCCCTGTGGTCGGTCGTTGAGCAGTTACTATGGATGTAATGATCTGGATAAAATTTCCTTCCCCTCCAGATCAGTGTGAAAATTGAGAAAGTGGATCCTTTGGTGGTGCCATCTATCGGAGGAGTTTAGAGCACGGATGTACTTTCACCTTCTTGGTGCTCTGGTTAAGCGAAAAACGCAGTCTACTGACTTAATATCGCATAGCCAACGGCATAGCGAGCTTGGCTTGACCAAGTGTCATAAGTAAAAACAACATAATTTACTATGATGATCTGCTGCAACATCACTTCATGAAGGTTGATATTACTGAAAAGGACTAAATGATAATACCTTATATGCTTAAGTGGGTGTAGCTACGATTCTATCAAGTGCCTAAGATGATTGAAGAAACCATAACTGTATGGAAAACGTTACAACACGTTGGATACTATATAATGTTCAATTTGAACATTTTACACAATCAAAAGATTTTGTTTTTTATTTTCATTGCAGGAATTCATTTTATTGATGAGTAGATAATTGATGTAAGCATCTTTATTCAATTGTAGCATTACAACAAATGTCAACAATCAACGTAACTTTACATGCAATAAATACACAGAAAAATATTTACATGACTCCATTGAAGAAAATAATTTTGTTCAAATTTAATTTAATCGAAATTCTAAAAAATATTATGATTGTATTAAACTGATACTAAACTACGTAAAAAGAGCTTACCTTTATAAAATATTTTTTATATTTTTATAAAATTATGTTTCTAATTAAAACTGGCAATTTCAAAAATGTGCCATCAACTAAAAATAATGCAATCAATTAATCAAAAATAATCAAAATATCAAAAATAATGAAACTTATCTTTAATATTAAAAAATAATAATAAAATTAAATTTAAGTTTCTAAGTGTATTTGACAGAACATAGGTTTTTGTAAATGTAACTAAATTTAAATGAACTCTAATTGGATTAAATCGATATCTTTCCATTGAACTGTATCAGCTTCGTGTGTACCATTCTATGTTTAAATGCTTGTCTGTGGTCCTGAGTTTCTAAGACTTTCAGGTTCTCATTATTACAGTAAATTATTTTCATTTGTCCTTACAGGGAATGAAACGTAATGGACATTAAAAAAATTCACAACGACCAGTAACTTTTTGGCTACATACATTTTTGTAATATTTATTTGTGATTATATGAACTGCATATTCAATAATTCTAAAAGAACTAATTTGATAGAAGTATAAATCTTCCATTTGTTTCCTATAGTGTTCTTTTTATCTTTTCAATCTTTTTCCTAGATTTAAAAATGTTCTTCATCTTATAAAAGTATAATTCCCTTAAATGAAAACTTTCTGAAATATAGATTTTAAAGTATGAAATAGAGTTTCCTTACATAAGGAATTCTGTCATTTTTGATTTATATTTTATTTTAACGGATGATAAAAAAATATACAAAATACACTTACAAAAATTATTTAAATAGTTTTTCCCAGGCTCAAGCTTTATAACGAACGTTGAAAATATTCAAGTTTCTTAAGAAATTTTGTTTTGAAATATGAATGGGTGTAAACAGAAGGTAAATATATATACTTGTCGATTTGGCAATAAGCCAACTGGATTTCCTTTAAGCATTTTAATGGCATTCAGTTGGATAAGTTTACCTAGCTAACGAGAATAATGAAAATACTAAAATTCGCCTTTGATAGTAATAAAATATCTCAGGATAAAATTGTGTGCTAAGGGGAAAAAACAACTCTTCTTTTTAAAGAATTTACTTTCTATTTGGATTATTTGCACAGTAAATTGTTAATGTTGTTACAACAGCATACCTCCTTGTAGTTATTCCAGAATTGGGTTCTTTTAGTTAAGTGGAAGCAGCTAGGTGGATCTCCTTAATTTAGAAGCAGGAACCAAAATTTCCTGCTTCTAAATTAAGAAGATCCACCAAACAAGATTTTCCAATACTTGACTTGACACCCCCAGGGGTATTATTTCACTTATAAGGCAATACGAAATGCCTATTCAATATACTCCGGCAGCCTTGAGAAAGGATCATCAGTTAAACCAGGATTTGAACTCGCACCCTTCCGATTTTCAGATCGAAGATTTGACCAACCAAGCCATTGAGACAGCTCTATAAGTGTTCATTGTTAAGTTCAAAATCAATGTAAATAAAATCCTTCTTCGGTTTTTTCTAGAAATTTTTTTGTTTGGGATTGAGTTGTATAAGAATATCTGCAAAGAATGAAAATCAAGAAATTGCAATTTAGATTACAATGTTTGTAATTAATCTAATCCGTGATTAACACTAACTTGAACTCACTGTAAAGTTGATGATGCTTCGATACCCATCACTACTAAATTTTGCCTGCTTTAAAAACAAAGAAGCTTTTTTTGCTCCTTTTAAAATGTTATCTATGCTTAACCGCTAAGGATAAGGTAAAATACATACTATATCAGATGACCCTTCTTTCTATATTACCACAATATAGTTTTTGAAAAAAAGATAGCAATAATTATTACTGTTTTTTTAATAATATAGATTTTTATCATAGCGCCGAACCCATTTTCGCCTTTTCCAATATACAACCAATTGATAATATGAGGTAACGCCTATGATGCAAATCTCGATTTCAGTATTTAATGAAAGAAAATTTTAAGCATTCGACACTTCATGGTATTTGCTGTTAGTTGATCCACTCTTAAGACATCAATTCGAAATGTAAAACAGTTTTGTGAACAGAGCATAGTAAATATGTATAAAAATAGCGAATACCATTGATTTTACAAATCACAATTAACCCTCAAAAGCTATGTACATATTTTCTATTGAAGTCGCGGCCTGAGATAACTGTTGGGTTAAGTTTACAATTATTTATGTAGCACAAAAGCAAAAAACATTTAAAGGAATTACTATCGAAAGCTTGATTGTTAAATCGATACTAATTATAATTGTATTGAAGTCGGACAGTATCCTTGCCAATTGCTTTATAGAATTTGTATTCACTTTTCTATACCCAAAAGCTATCTGAAAATTACATATTGTATTTGAATACTCAATTACAATACTTATAAAAGTTAAAATCAGCAATATACTTTTCTTCTGCCTCTTTGATAGCCATGAAATGTCTCTTATGAATACAAAGCACATTCAGATAGTAATATTTCAAATACCTATTAATTTCTCTGAATTGAAAGAAAAAATGAACTGAAATTTAAAACTTGAAGATGAAATAGATAAGAAATAACAAAATAGCTGAAGGGAAATCACGCATCAATATATTAGATGCTTAATTTTTCTTCGAAAATATTAAGATCGCAAATGTTTATTTCCATTCACTGGATTTTCATTATTTACGGGACCAATCAAAGCACAAACTGAATGACTGCAAGATCTCATAACATGCGCGGAGTTATTCGCTAAGGAAAATTTCCATTTATCCTCCATTATATGAATGAGCCACTTGAATAAACCTGACTATTAAAGTAAGTTGGATTAAACTAAATGTTGTTTCACAATATTAAATTGTTTTATAAATTATGACTTGATATAATATTTAGCTTACCATACACATAATTAAGATTTATCAAAGACAATGCATCGTATATATGTACAAGATATTAATGTATGTATATGGGTATAACTTTGTTACAGCTTAATGGACAGTTAGTAACCCAATAACGGCTGAAGGCATTTTGATGTTCATCGAATAAATTGCATTCCGGGAAGACTTTAATGGAAAGTAGTAAGCAGTGTCTATGTTCCACAAGGAAGGAAACAGGAAAAACTCCCAAAAAGGCAACACTGAGAAAGCGTTGCCAGAAAGCGACAAAACTCAGCCAACAGAGACGGACAGCAACGAACAAAAAGTGGTCTGTATTTCGAAATGTTAAACATAATGACAGAACAGATTCGGATCAATAAGTTTTAGGACCACCATGGACGGCAATACACAAAGCAATACATCTAGCCACAGAATCAATGAGAGTAGGGATGAAGTCCTGAGGAATGGTTCTCCATTCCCTGTAGACCATTTGTTAAAGTGCGTTTTCTGAAGGAGGCAATGGCAGGGTCTGCAAATGGCGTCCAATCACATCTAAAATGTTTGATGATTGGTGAGAAATGTAGCAAGCATGGTGTCAAAGAAAGCAGCTGAACACCTAGCAAGGCATGTTGTCTGTTTCGAACAATGTGCGGTCGGGCATTCATCCTTTTGATAAAGGGCTGCAGACACCCTGAAGTTAGGGGAGTGTCACCGACCGCAGCACATCATCCAAGGAACGTTGGGTTGTCATAGTGCCGTGAGTACGAACTAGAGATGACCTGAAATCGTATGCAATGGTGACGCAAAACATGATACCGATTTGTCCCGTGATGTGACGTTCCTTAACTGCTGCAGGATTGGACCTGGTCCACGCCGACGCACCACTGGCACTCAGTAACTATCACAGTGACTCATCTGAGACGATGATCCTATTCCACTCCGTCGTCCACATAACTCTAATCCGTCACCATTCCAGACGTTCTCGTCTATACTGTGGAAGGGGGTCAATGTCAGATTCTCTGAACACAGACAACTAGCAACCTATTGACAGCAAATGGCTCTGCTCGATATGAGAACATCCAGAGTGTATTGCCCGTGCTGTAAAATTCCGGTCACTTTGACTCTACCGGCACGCCACAAACGTTCCACAGTTTTTGTTTCAATCATCTTTACCACTGTCGGTACATTGCGGATGTGTCCAGGTGTCTGTCAGCTGCGATTTGCCGTAAGAAACAACTTGCCCTTCAGGCATAAGATTTGTGTATTAATAGCTTCTATTATCTAAGTTGACATAGTGATTCAAGTATATCACTCAAAAGAAACAGTAAATCTTTTTTATTTGGTAATGAAACAGAATCTGTTGATATTCATTTTCATTATTTTCACTTTATTCACTGCAGAAAGTTTGGTGGCAAAAGCATGTTTGCCTTCAGATTAAAATATCACAGTACTGATTAGATACTCTTTATTTTCGTCATCTTTTACATATTTAATATGAAAATTCTGTGAAAAATGCTGCATTAAATATAATCCTCTTTCTAATTAAGAAATTTTAAAACTTGAAAAGATTTTCATATTTTTAAAAAAGCTATTTGCCTTTATGATTATTTTGGGAAAATATCTTCTTAAGTTAAGAGAAATAAGCCATGTCTTTTCTAGCTAGATATAATATATTTATTAAACTAAGAAGTTCCATGAAAATTACAAACTTTCGCCACATGATAATAAATATTTTTCTGCTGTACTGAGCAATTTCATATATCAAGCAGCTGAAAAAGCTGTTTCATTTTCTTTCATTCTTTATGTAAAATAATGCGTGTGTTCGAAGTCTTCATTAAGTTAATGCCCAAAAAGTTCCAAGAGAATATCATTAAACCTTCTGCAAGTATTCATTGTAAAGAAAAATAATTGTGTTAACTTAAAATATAAAAATTCTTAAATATGTATTTTAGGCTTTTGTAAATTTAGACTTAACATTTGCATTTGTAATAAAAACTACTTAATTAAAATCTTTCCTAAAGGGGGATGCTTTTATAAAATAAAATAAATTTAATTTCTTCAAAATAAAAAGTAAATTTAATTACTGAATATTTTATTATTAATGTTATTAATAATTATTTGTAAAAATTAATTTTATGTAAATTCATTAATATTTCCAAATTTTTAAAGGGTTTGATGTCATTGTACATATTTGTAATATAGTATATATAAATACATACATGCTATATATATATATATATATATATATATATATATATATATATATATATATATATATATATATACATGTATGTGTGTATATGTATATATATGTGTGTGTTATGTATATATATATATATATATATATATATATACATGTATGCATGTATATGTATATATATGTGTGTGTTATGTATGTATATATATATATATATATATATATATATATATATATATATATATATATATATATATATATATATATATATATATATATATATATATATATATATATATATATATATATATATATATTAGATTAAATTCTACTTACATATTTTGGATTAAATTCTACTTCTTTTATTCTTGTTTGATACTTTGGTTTGAATTTTTGGTATGGCTTTGGGGTGTAATGGCTTCTTTAAGACTATGTCTTGGGCCATCGCAGAAAAGCCATAATTGTGCCAATGTGGTCAACACCCCCTGATGAAGCTGGCCATGTTGGTACTTTACTCCATTTATATCTATCTTTCTTTCAAGTATTTTCAATGTAATTCTTTTCAATGTATTCTTTTCAATGTATTATTTTCCATTTAATATTTCAATATATTGTTTTCCATTTAATATTCTACATTTGGCATTTAATTTTTTCAATGTACTATTCTCCATTTGGCATTTTTCATTGTATTTTGTTTCATTATATTCATTGCATTTTATAAATATACTATTAACTATATCTTAGTAATACTATTCTAGCTGCTTTTGCGCTAAATGTATTGCTAAACTTAAAATGTTTTATATATTCTTGTGCTTTTGGTTATACATCTAACTTTGCATTTATATATATATATATATATATATATATATATATATATATATATATATATACATATGTGTGTGTGTGTGTGTGTGTGTGTGTGTGTGTGTGTGTGTGTGTGTGTGTGTGTGTGTGTGTGTGTGTGTGTGTGTGTGTGTGTGTGTGTGTGTGTGTGTGTGTGTGTGTGTGTGTGTGTGTGTGTGTGTGTGTGTGTGTGTGTGTGTGTGGTGTGTGTGTGTGTGTGTGTGTGTGTGTGTGTGTGTGTGTGTGTGTGTGTGTGTGTGTGTGTGTAATTCCACCGATTCGCCGAATGGTGGCGTGTTCGAATCCTGGTTCAAGCATGGATGTTCCTTTCCCTCTCTATCTCTAATTTTCTTTCATTATCGGAGTAAAGATAGCATCCGCTCTGGATACCTCACTGTAAAAATTACCACCATTTTCACCCCTAGTAACGCTGAATGTGATTAAATTCTGAAATGCAGCCAATGATTGGAAAAAAATGTATACATATATGTATGAAAGAAAATGTTTAAAAAATAAAGTTCCAATGCATAAAAATATAAAAAATGCATAAAAATAGCAATTTTAATTTTAAAAGTTAAATTTTTTTATACAATTAAATAAAAATTTTGTAATTTAACTCAAACAAAAATTTTCTTATTTTTTATTTTTATTTTACTATGTAAAACAAAAATTTATATTTTTTACTTTACTTACATCAAAAACTTATTTAAGTAAACAAAATTTTTTTTATTTTGCTTAAATATTTTTTTGTAAATAAAATCAAAAACAATATTAGATTTTACTCAAAATTGCTGGTTCTTATGGACTTTTTATATTAAAGATGTATAAAAAGTTTAAAGGAAAAAGATGATATCAATTTAAATAAAAAAAAATTTATTCATATTTTATCCTCAATGAAAAATTATAAACACACTTCAAAAAATAAAACTCCCAATCAAACATTTTTACCGTGAGACTTCCAAGCATAAAGAAATATTTTCAAGTAACATCGATTTCTGAGTCATTAACTTTCCTATTGGAATATTCAAGCTTCTTCATAAGCAAAGTTCCATTTTGAGTTTGAAAATAAAGAAAAGTAATGGCTGTTCATGAGTGGGGGAGAGTCTTCAGTTCATCCAGCCCAATAAACAAGCGTTGACTTGCAAGAAAACGTGGATTTTTACGGATTGGTGAACTATCATATATAGAACCCATCCTGAAAAAAACTAGAAAAACTTTATCACGGAGATTTTCGCGTAACTTATATATATATATATATATATATATATATATATATATATATATATATATATATATATATATATATATATATATATATATATATATATATATATATATATATATATATACATACATATTGGAAAAGTATTTGAATATCAAAAATGTCACGAACCACATAGCGCACCTTTTTGCAAAAGTTAACTATAATCTTTTATTTTACTTTTTCATGTCACAGCAATTTACATTTTGCTTAAGATTGTCAGTGCCATCGGAGTTGAGGGGCTATTTTCCTAAAGATTAATAAAGCGTCTACAGATCCAGTCACAAAACTATTCAGAATAAAACATTACATGTTCTTTAGATTATTAAAGTTAGTAAAAAAATCCTGTGTAAAAGTTCTAATTTGTAAAACTTTAATGGATCCATCTCCCCAATAAAGTTCTATAAATTAGTATAAAGTTCTATACCCAATAAAGTTCTAGAAATTATTTTTGATAAAACCAATTTGTTATCAAAATAAATCCATTGTTATCCAATCAAAATTAATGAATGCATTTCTCATAGCCGAGATATACATAATAATAAATAGTTGATATACATAAAATAAATTCATCAACAAATATTTCTAACTTATTTAAAATATTTTGCTATATACTTTGCATTTAAAATTTATATTTGCCAATATAAATTTTAAATGCAAAGCACATGAAAATTTCAAGAATATTGGAAATAAAAGTGAATATTTTGAGAAAATAAAAAATTTATGTTAACTCTTAAATTTTATAAAGTGCTTTTTAGCTCTATTTTTCAGTTTTACTGGATTTCCCATTTCAAAAATTGTGGAGTTTTCAAATTATGAAGAATGTATTTTACTATAGAGAATCCTTACACAATAGATGGGTCAGTTTTATATGTGCAGTGATTCCTTTTTTATTCCTAATAATGGACAAGGAGGTTTTTATCAAATTTAACACTTTAAACTAAAATAAGATAATAAATTGTAGAATAATTTTTTAGAAAACATTCTTGAATTTTCACAAAATGTTCTTATTGAATTCAATTACTTTTAAGAAAACGTTTGTTAATAGTTTAAAGTTTTTTACAAGTGGGTTTAATTTTGCAACTAACTACTGAAAAAACAGCATTTTTTTCCCTGTGGAAAATACATAAATAATTACATATTACAAATAATTCCATGCATGTGAACGTGAATGCTTATTGTAAATAATTCATTATGTAAATATAATTTAAATTGTTCACTTTTTGGGGGCATGTATAAATTTCAAATGCTCACAACAAAAGAGTATAGGAACATCATGCAAAAATGATATGAAAATTGTGTGATATAAATATTTTAATGCCTTGAATAATATCAACCAGAATTTTCTAGTTTAAAGTACTTCATTTTATTTTCAAAAAATGGATTAATCCCAGTCGTAAATGGAATAGAATGATTTTGATTTTTATAGGAAGAACTCGTCACGGGATTTGAATCGATGTGGTCATGTCACGAATAATCTTAATCCTTCTTTTAATAGAAGCTTTTTTTTAAAAAAAATTTTCTGAGTTTATCTTAATTTTCTGAGATATTTTTAAAGATTTTAATTATTTTCGTATTTATTGTAAAGAATTTCTATTTATTTATATAATATCGAAAAAATACTAAATATAATCCACTTTGAAAAGCATAGTATTGTTACTTTGAAAACAAAATTGCAAATACAACAGCATAGTATGTTTCTTTTACTTTAATTTTGACACTCATTCCTTAAAATAATACAAATTTTTAATGTCTATTTCACTAATATTTGACAAAGAAATACAAATTCCAAGTATTATAATAATAAACCATCTCAATCATATATAACTGATGATTTCAAAAAGTAAAACTGTAAATGCCACATTGAGGAAAATTTCCTTCTAGATTTATATTTTGAGAAATATAAGTTTCTTCAGTTTTAAATATATACTTTTTTTATATTCTTTTATGACATTAACAGCTTAAATGGAAATATAAATCAAAGCTAAAGTTGTAGGTTGCTTCTTTAACCTGCATTATCCTTTATTTTAAAAGGAAATATTCCAAATGCAGTACAATAGAACTTTTTCTTTTATTTCCAAATCGGCATGTGTTTTTTCAATTTTTAAAATAATATGAAAAAATTTAGAAACTATTTATTTCATTAATAGCTGAAACAAAATATAAATTTAAATTAAAGCTGTAATGCTCTTTCAATCGTATACCGTTGGTTATTTTAAAAAGAAAATTTCAAAACAGAGCAGGACTCTGATTATCCAAATCAATTGGGAGTAATGGTCTGGATCATGAGTGTAATGAGATCATCTAGTGGCGCCATCTATCGAAGAAGTTTAGAACAAAGTCTTATTTTTACCTTCGTGGTGCTCTAATTAAACGAAAAATGCACCCTGTTGACTTAAACTCGCATAGCTAACGGCATAGCGAACTTGGCTTGTCCAAGTGTCATAAGTAACAACAGCAATTCTAAAGAACTATGGTTCATTCCCAGTTAAAAAAAAAAAAAAGAAAAACAGATTTAAAAAATTTTTGCCTTCGTGATAACTTTGAAACTTTTCGCCATTATTTAACTATCTCATCATATATCAATCAATACCATTTCATGCAGTCACTTTTACTAAAAGATAAAAACTTTTTATACTGCATTAAAAATACTTATCTTAGAAATACCTTCCTTAAAATTATAAATGTTTTTCCTCTAAGAGTCCCGAGGTATTTGTCAATGAATTTAAATGAATTCTCATCTATTTCGCCAAAAAGAAAATAACTTTATCTCAGATGACAACGACTTCTAGATTTATTCACTATAAATTAAATTTTTACAGTATTGAAGCTATTTTAAATTTTATTCACCTTATTTTTGATAATTATTATCATTATTATATATTAAAATTGGGCTTAAATGCCCCTTTCATCTAAGGTGGCATTTGTAGCTATTTTTATTTATTTTTGCTGTTCTCAAAAATAAATAAATACGCGTATTTACGATGAAGAGACACTAATTCGTTAACCTTTTGGTTTAGAATGGAGTCTCTTCACGTAGTTATGTTACATGTTGTATCAACGAAATAACAAAATTTTAAAGTTCAAGAACAATGATTTGTTTTAATGTTAAATATATTCGTCATATTTAAAAAGTTTTGATCAATGAAATCAAAACCTGAAGAAAGAATTAAAGATAAATTCATTCATGCGTTGGTACTACTAATAAAAATTATTGATTAAAATTTTAAGCAAAAAATAGATTATAATCAGTAATCAGACAAATTAAATATTTCATCTCAATGGATAACTATTAAAATTATGTGCAAATTATTATACTGGAATTAATGATTTAATTCCAATTAATATTAATGGATTCTACCAAGTGTAAATATAGCGAAGTTTGTTGTAAAAGATAAGAAAGATGACATCTTTGAATTTTATTACCAAAATTAGGATTAAATTATAAATTTAAATGCTGATCTTTATAATTGTGATGGATTACATCATCAATACTTTATATATAAAACTTTGAATGTTTGAACAAGAGATTGTAAACACATTATATTACAGGCAAACAAAAACTACAACAGAGAAGAAAGTTTTGATGAGTTTAAGCATTCAAATGCCCACGTTTTTGGAATAGTGGAAATTGAAAAGCGAAGAAGTATTTTTCGAAAGAGAAATTTATTCGAAAGATTCAAACGAAGAATGTGGAGATCTTAAAGGAATGTGAAAGTTTCACTGAAAATGTAGAAAGATAGATGAAGAGAATTCACTGAGTAAAATAGAATGCAAAAAGAATTTCCTATTTCTATTTTCAATAGCTTGAAAATAAAAGTCAACACACAGATTTCAATTTGTTATTTCAAAAAACTGGAAGGAGAAAATACAAATGCTTTCCTACCAAATTTATAAGTTCTGAAATTAGTAAACATTGCATTTTTAATAAAGCATTACAAACTAATTTTAAAAAATGTAACTCTTAAGGATATACTTTTTCCCATTTAAATATTACCATGTAATTATATTTTAGAAATACAATTTATAAGTTCCGACAAATAGTGAAATTATAATTTTTGCTTTTTTTTCCAATGGCGGGCACAAGAGGGTTGAACCCTATGCCACTACAAGGCCAGAGACTGCTACTCATGTGTCGTTACCCAGCGGGCACCTGTGAACCAAGTCACGGAGGCGAGTAGCGTTACCCGCGCCATACCACCACAAACCCGTTTATAGGGCGGGCCACATTCATACAACATCACAGAAGAAATGACAGAGAGAACGAGAAGAAAGAAACATCCATGCCCGAACCGGGATTCGAACCCGGGACCCACAGCTCAGGAGTCAGGAATGCTAACCACTCAGCCAATCGGTTGGCATAATTTTTCCCTTTTAACCATAAAGTGGATATTTCTTTCGTTCCAATTGAAATCATGATTACACCCTTTTATTACGATTCTCATTGGTTTAAAATATTCATGACGTCAGATAACGTTTTGTCTACGACCCATCGTATTGAGACGGCATCGTAAATACGATTTGTTGACGAGTTTGCTGCCTACCTTTACACCACATTCTTCAAGACGGCAGCAAGCAATGCGAAGTTCATCATCGAATGTCTGAGAATATTGTGCCGAGATGGCAGCCGAATGGTTAGCGCTCTTGCCTTCGGTTCAACAGTTCGTGGGTTCGAATCCCACCTCGGGCATGGATGTTTGTAGTGGTTCGGAATCCACTTTAAGCCGTAGGTCCCGGTCTAATTAGCCCTTGTGTGCAAAAAATGACCGTTGAGCGACAAACAAACCAACCAACCAACCTGAGAATATTGTTGAAGTTCATTTTGTTAATGAAACGATTTCTTATATAAGGAACAAAAGCATCGGTTTGAGAAGCCGTTTTCCATTGATTCAAGACAATTAACTCGTTGACATTAGAACAGCAGAAAAAACAAAATGAAAAAGACAAGAAAAAGCATTCCCTTTATGGTTAGTTTAAATCAGCAAGGACGATTTAAATATTTAAAAATTTCCTTGATAAATTTCCTTGATGAATTCTGAATTGATAATTGCAATGTTTGTAAACAATCTGTTTTAAATTTTAAGACTAATGCTTTGATTACACCAACAATATTTTTTAACTTGAAATCGTTAGAAATTTAACGGCCTTATAGAATTAATAACACCATCTCTTTCTGTCAAATATCGAAAGGAGGCAATTATGTACGAGCATGTGAAATATTAATTAGATGGGTAAAGATTAATTTCCCGATATTAAGTGCAAATGGTTTATTAATTATTGTTTTGAGTACTTTTGTGGCGATATCTTATTGTAATCATTAAATCTTTAACAATATCTTATTATAATCATTGAATCTTTAAAATTATAGTTATGATCTTGTTCCCTGATATCGTAAAGGAAACATTTCATGTATTTTCTGAGTAATTTCTAGTTGTTTGCAGATTTTATTTATTTATTGGTTGGCTTCAAATTGTTAAGGATGAATTTATTTGGTCATGCTCTTATAACCATTTTATTTGCAGCATACCATTGATAATTGTCAATGGTATAACCTTGGACAAAAGGTAACAAGTATTAGTCGTCTCTAAAGGTAAAATGTCTATTGTCTTAAGAGCATACCCAAAATGTAACAGGACAAACTCTGCAAAGCAAAATAGTGAATGGAAAAGCTTAATGAATGAGACAGGCAAGTATTAAAGTAGAGTTTAATATTTAAAATGCTAACAACTGCATTACAAGTGAGCACAAATATTAATCAGCACCTGGATTCTCCAATCTCAAGGATAACAGTTAGAAGGCACCTTCATAAACAGAATTTTTATAGCAGAGCAACATTTCCCAAAGCATTTATCACAAGTATTAATGACAAACCTCATCTGCAACTGTTTCAACTAACGAAACCTGGTCATTGGATAAGTGGAAAGAAGTAAAATGGTCTGACAAATCCTCTTTCACACTTTTCCCTGCAATAAATAGACATGTGAGGGTTTAGACGACACCTGAAAAAGAGTTTAATCGCTCTTGCCTCCTTCCAACTATGAAGCGTGGAAGTGGGTCTGTCTTCAAATGGTCAACCATTTTATAGTTTTCTGCCCGACTAATCGTCATCTTGAAAGGTTGGATCATTAGAAATCGGGTTCATTCTATGATGTCAACTTCGTTTCCTGCAGGTAATAGAAGTTGCTAGCTGGTAATATTCTACCTGGTCCTGCCTGCTGATTAATATCTTAGCCTGCACAGTAACTCAACCAGAATATAAATGAAGCATTATGGTCTATTTTAGGTTCTTTAATACGTATTCGATATTCTCCAACGCTTTGATCGATACTCCCATTCATTGCCTTGATCCATCTTAGCCTGCCCATTAACTAAACCTGAATATAAATGAAGCATTATGGTCTATTTTAGGGCCTTTAATGCGTACTCGATATTCTCCAACGCCTTGATCGATACTCCCATTCATTGCCTTGATCCATCTTAGCCTGCCCATTAACTCAACCTGAATATAAATGAAGCATTATGGTCTATTTTAGGGCCTTTAATGCGTACTCGATATTCTCCAACGCCTTGATCGATACTCCCATTCATTGCCTTGATCCATCTTAGCCTGCACAGTAACTCAACCTGAATATAAATGAAGCATTATGGTCTATTTTAGGACCTTTAATACGTATTCGATATTCTCCAACGCTTTGATCGATACTCCCATTCATTGCCTTGATCCATCTTAGCCTGCCCATTAACTCAACCTGAATATAAATGAAGCATTATGGTCTATTTTAGGGCCTTTAATGCGTACTCGATATTCTCCAACGCCTTGATCGATACTCCCATTCATTGCCTTGATCCATCTTAGCCTGCACAGTAACTCAACCTGAATATAAATGAAGCATTATGGTCTATTTTAGGGCCTTTAATGCGTACTCGATATTCTCCAACGCCTTGATCGATACTCCCATTCATTGCCTTGATCCATCTTAGCCTGCACAGTAACTCAACCTGAATATAAATGAAGCATTATGGTCTATTTTAGGTTCTTTAATACGTATTCGATATTCTCCAACGCTTTGATCGATACTCCCATTCATTGCCTTGATCCATCTTAGCCTGCCCATTAACTAAACCTGAATATAAATGAAGCATTAGGGTCTATTTTAGGGCCTTTAATGCGTACTCGATATTCTCCAACGCCTTGATCGATACTCCCATTCATTGCCTTGATCCATCTTAGCCTGCCCATTAACTAAACCTGAATATAAATGAAGCATTATGGTCTATTTTAGGGCCTTTAATGCGTACTCGATATTCTCCAACGCCTTGATCGATACTCCCATTCATTGCCTTGATCCATCTTAGCCTGCACAGTAACTCAACCTGAATATAAATGAAGCATTATGGTCTATTTTAGGTTCTTTAATACGTATTCGATATTCTCCAACGCTTTGATCGATACTCCCATTCATTGCCTTGATCCATCTTAGCCTGCCCATTAACTAAACCTGAATATAAATGAAGCATTATGGTCTATTTTAGGGCCTTTAATGCGTACTCGATATTCTCCAACGCCTTGATCGATACTCCCATTCATTGCCTTGATCCATCTTAGCCTGCCCATTAACTAAACCTGAATATAAATGAAGCATTATGGTCTATTTTAGGGCCTTTAATGCGTACTCGATATTCTCCAACGCCTTGATCGATACTCCCATTCATTGCCTTGATCCATCTTAGCCTGCCCATTAACTAAACCTGAATATAAATGAAGCATTATGGTCTATTTTAGGGCCTTTAATGCGTACTCGATATTCTCCAACGCCTTGATCGATACTCCCATTCATTGCCTTGATCCATCTTAGCCTGCCCATTAACTAAACCTGAATATAAATGAAGCATTATGGTCTATTTTAGGGCCTTTAATGCGTACTCGATATTCTCCAACGCCTTGATCGATACTCCCATTCATTGCCTTGATCCATCTTAGCCTGCACAGTAACTCAACCTGAATATAAATGAAGCATTATGGTCTATTTTAGGACCTTTAATACGTATTCGATATTCTCCAACGCTTTGATCGATACTCCCATTCATTGCCTTGATCCATATTAGCCTGCACAGTAACTCAACCTGAATATAAATGAAGCATTATGGTCTATTTTAGGTTCTTTAATACGTATTCGATATTCTCCAACGCTTTGATCGATACTCCCATTCATTGCCTTGATCCATCTTAGCCTGCCCATTAACTAAACCTGAATATAAATGAAGCATTATGGTCTATTTTAGGGCCTTTAATGCGTACTCGATATTCTCCAACGCCTTGATCGATACTCCCATTCATTGCCTTGATCCATCTTAGCCTGCCCATTAACTAAACCTGAATATAAATGAAGCATTATGGTCTATTTTAGGGCCTTTAATGCGTACTCGATATTCTCCAACGCCTTGATCGATACTCCCATTCATTGCCTTGATCCATCTTAGCCTGCACAGTAACTCAACCTGAATATAAATGAAGCATTATGGTCTATTTTAGGTTCTTTAATACGTATTCGATATTCTCCAACGCTTTGATCGATACTCCCATTCATTGCCTTGATCCATCTTAGCCTGCCCATTAACTAAACCTGAATATAAATGAAGCATTATGGTCTATTTTAGGGCCTTTAATGCGTACTCGATATTCTCCAACGCCTTGATCGATACTCCCATTCATTGCCTTGATCCATCTTAGCCTGCCCATTAACTAAACCTGAATATAAATGAAGCATTATGGTCTATTTTAGGTTCTTTAATACGTATTCGATATTTTCCAACGCTTTGATCGATACTCCCATTCATTGCCTTGATCCATCTTAGCCTGCCCATTAACTAAACCTGAATATAAATGAAGCATTATGGTCTATTTTAGGGCCTTTAATGCGTACTCGATATTCTCCAACGCCTTGATCGATACTCCCATTCATTGCCTTGATCCATCTTAGCCTGCCCATTAACTAAACCTGAATATAAATGAAGCATTATGGTCTATTTTAGGGCCTTTAATGCGTACTCGATATTCTCCAACGCCTTGATCGATACTCCCATTCATTGCCTTGATCCATCTTAGCCTGCACAGTAACTCAACCTGAATATAAATGAAGCATTATGGTCTATTTTAGGACCTTTAATACGTATTCGATATTCTCCAACGCTTTGATCGATACTCCCATTCATTGCCTTGATCCATCTTAGCCTGCACAGTAACTCAACCTGAATATAAATGAAGCATTATGGTCTATTTTAGGACCTTTAATGCGTACTCGATATTCTCCAACGCCTTGATCGATACTCCCATTCATTGCCTTGATCCATCTTAGCCTGCCCATTAACTAAACCTGAATATAAATGAAGCATTATGGTCTATTTTAGGGCCTTTAATGCGTACTCGATATTCTCCAACGCCTTGATCGATACTCCCATTCATTGCCTTGATCCATCTTAGCCTGCACAGTAACTCAACCTGAATATAAATGAAGCATTATGGTCTATTTTAGGGCCTTTAATGCGTACTCGATATTCTCCAACGCTTTGATCGATACTCCCATTCATTGCCTTGATCCATCTTAGCCTGCACAGTAACTCAACCTGAATATAAATGAAGCATTATGGTCTATTTTAGGTCCTTTAATACGTATTCGATATTCTCCAACGCTTTGATCGATACTCCCATTCATTGCCTTGATCCATCTTAGCCTGCACAGTAACTCAACCTGAATATAAATGAAGCATTATGGTCTATTTTAGGACCTTTAATGCGTACTCGATATTCTCCAACGCCTTGATCGATACTCCCATTCATTGCCTTGATCCATCTTAGCCTGCCCATTAACTAAACCTGAATATAAATGAAGCATTATGGTCTATTTTAGGGCCTTTAATGCGTACTCGATATTCTCCAACGCCTTGATCGATACTCCCATTCATTGCCTTGATCCATCTTAGCCTGCACATTAACTCAACCTGAATATAAATGAAGCATTATGGTCTATTTTAGGGCCTTTAATGCGTACTCGATATTCTCCAACGCCTTGATCGATACTCCCATTCATTGCCTTGATCCATCTTAGCCTGCACAGTAACTCAACCTGAATATAAATGAAGCATTATGGTCTATTTTAGGGCCTTTAATACGTATTCGATATTCTCCAACGCTTTGATCGATACTCCCATTCATTGCCTTGATCCATCTTAGCCTGCACATTAACTCAACCTGAATATAAATGAAGCATTATGGTCTATTTTAGGGCCTTTAATGCGTACTCGATATTCTCCAACGCCTTGATCGATACTCCCATTCATTGCCTTGATCCATCTTAGCCTGCCCATTAACTAAACCTGAATATAAATGAAGCATTATGGTCTATTTTAGGGCCTTTAATGCGTACTCGATATTCTCCAACGCCTTGATCGATACTCCCATTCATTGCCTTGATCCATCTTAGCCTGCCCATTAACTAAACCTGAATATAAATGAAGCATTATGGTCTATTTTAGGGCCTTTAATGCGTACTCGATATTCTCCAACGCCTTGATCGATACTCCCATTCATTGCCTTGATCCATCTTAGCCTGCCCATTAACTAAACCTGAATATAAATGAAGCATTATGGTCTATTTTAGGGCCTTTAATGCGTACTCGATATTCTCCAACGCCTTGATCGATACTCCCATTCATTGCCTTGATCCATCTTAGCCTGCCCATTAACTAAACCTGAATATAAATGAAGCATTATGGTCTATTTTAGGGCCTTTAATGCGTACTCGATATTCTCCAACGCCTTGATCGATACTCCCATTCATTGCCTTGATCCATCTTAGCCTGCACAGTAACTCAACCTGAATATAAATGAAGCATTATGGTCTATTTTAGGACCTTTAATACGTATTCGATATTCTCCAACGCTTTGATCGATACTCCCATTCATTGCCTTGATCCATATTAGCCTGCACAGTAACTCAACCTGAATATAAATGAAGCATTATGGTCTATTTTAGGTTCTTTAATACGTATTCGATATTCTCCAACGCTTTGATCGATACTCCCATTCATTGCCTTGATCCATCTTAGCCTGCCCATTAACTAAACCTGAATATAAATGAAGCATTATGGTCTATTTTAGGGCCTTTAATGCGTACTCGATATTCTCCAACGCCTTGATCGATACTCCCATTCATTGCCTTGATCCATCTTAGCCTGCCCATTAACTAAACCTGAATATAAATGAAGCATTATGGTCTATTTTAGGGCCTTTAATGCGTACTCGATATTCTCCAACGCCTTGATCGATACTCCCATTCATTGCCTTGATCCATCTTAGCCTGCACAGTAACTCAACCTGAATATAAATGAAGCATTATGGTCTATTTTAGGTTCTTTAATACGTATTCGATATTCTCCAACGCTTTGATCGATACTCCCATTCATTGCCTTGATCCATCTTAGCCTGCCCATTAACTAAACCTGAATATAAATGAAGCATTATGGTCTATTTTAGGGCCTTTAATGCGTACTCGATATTCTCCAACGCCTTGATCGATACTCCCATTCATTGCCTTGATCCATCTTAGCCTGCCCATTAACTAAACCTGAATATAAATGAAGCATTATGGTCTATTTTAGGTCCTTTAATACGTATTCGATATTCTCCAACGCTTTGATCGATACTCCCATTCATTGCCTTGATCCATCTTAGCCTGCCCATTAACTAAACCTGAATATAAATGAAGCATTATGGTCTATTTTAGGGCCTTTAATGCGTACTCGATATTCTCCAACGCCTTGATCGATACTCCCATTCATTGCCTTGATCCATCTTAGCCTGCCCATTAACTAAACCTGAATATAAATGAAGCATTATGGTCTATTTTAGGGCCTTTAATGCGTACTCGATATTCTCCAACGCCTTGATCGATACTCCCATTCATTGCCTTGATCCATCTTAGCCTGCACAGTAACTCAACCTGAATATAAATGAAGCATTATGGTCTATTTTAGGACCTTTAATACGTATTCGATATTCTCCAACGCTTTGATCGATACTCCCATTCATTGCCTTGATCCATCTTAGCCTGCACAGTAACTCAACCTGAATATAAATGAAGCATTATGGTCTATTTTAGGACCTTTAATACGTATTCGATATTCTCCAACGCTTTGATCGATACTCCCATTCATTGCCTTGATCCATCTTAGCCTGCACAGTAACTCAACCTGAATATAAATGAAGCATTATGGTCTATTTTAGGGCCTTTAATGCGTACTCGATATTCTCCAACGCCTTGATCGATACTCCCATTCATTGCCTTGATCCATCTTAGCCTGCACAGTAACTCAACCTGAATATAAATGAAGCATTATGGTCTATTTTAGGACCTTTAATACGTATTCGATATTCTCCAACGCTTTGATCGATACTCCCATTCATTGCCTTGATCCATCTTAGCCTGCACAGTAACTCAACCTGAATATAAATGAAGCATTATGGTCTATTTTAGGGCCTTTAATGCGTACTCGATATTCTCCAACGCCTTGATCGATACTCCCATTCATTGCCTTGATCCATCTTAGCCTGCCCATTAACTAAACCTGAATATAAATGAAGCATTATGGTCTATTTTAGGGCCTTTAATGCGTACTCGATATTCTCCAACGCCTTGATCGATACTCCCATTCATTGCCTTGATCCATCTTAGCCTGCACAGTAACTCAACCTGAATATAAATGAAGCATTATGGTCTATTTTAGGACCTTTAATACGTATTCGATATTCTCCAACGCTTTGATCGATACTCCCATTCATTGCCTTGATCCATCTTAGCCTGCACAGTAACTCAACCTGAATATAAATGAAGCATTATGGTCTATTTTAGGTTCTTTAATACGTATTCGATATTCTCCAACGCTTTGATCGATACTCCCATTCATTGCCTTGATCCATCTTAGCCTGCCCATTAACTAAACCTGAATATAAATGAAGCATTATGGTCTATTTTAGGGCCTTTAATGCGTACTCGATATTCTCCAACGCCTTGATCGATACTCCCATTCATTGCCTTGATCCATCTTAGCCTGCCCATTAACTAAACCTGAATATAAATGAAGCATTATGGTCTATTTTAGGGCCTTTAATGCGTACTCGATATTCTCCAACGCCTTGATCGATACTCCCATTCATTGCCTTGATCCATCTTAGCCTGCACAGTAACTCAACCTGAATATAAATGAAGCATTATGGTCTATTTTAGGGCCTTTAATACGTATTCGATATTCTCCAACGCTTTGATCGATACTCCCATTCATTGCCTTGATCCATCTTAGCCTGCCCATTAACTAAACCTGAATATAAATGAAGCATTATGGTCTATTTTAGGGCCTTTAATGCGTACTCGATATTCTCCAACGCCTTGATCGATACTCCCATTCATTGCCTTGATCCATCTTAGCCTGCACATTAACTAAACCTGAATATAAATGAAGCATTATGGTCTATTTTAGGTTCTTTAATACGTATTCGATATTTTCCAACGCTTTGATCGATACTCCCATTCATTGCCTTGATCCATCTTAGCCTGCCCATTAACTAAACCTGAATATAAATGAAGCATTATGGTCTATTTTAGGGCCTTTAATGCGTACTCGATATTCTCCAACGCCTTGATCGATACTCCCATTCATTGCCTTGATCCATCTTAGCCTGCCCATTAACTAAACCTGAATATAAATGAAGCATTATGGTCTATTTTAGGGCCTTTAATGCGTACTCGATATTCTCCAACGCCTTGATCGATACTCCCATTCATTGCCTTGATCCATCTTAGCCTGCACAGTAACTCAACCTGAATATAAATGAAGCATTATGGTCTATTTTAGGACCTTTAATACGTATTCGATATTCTCCAACGCTTTGATCGATACTCCCATTCATTGCCTTGATCCATCTTAGACTGCACAGTAACTCAACCTGAATATAAATGAAGCATTATGGTCTATTTTAGGACCTTTAATACGTATTCGATATTCTCCAACGCTTTGATCGATACTCCCATTCATTGCCTTGATCCATCTTAGCCTGCACAGTAACTCAACCTGAATATAAATGAAGCATTATGGTCTATTTTAGGACCTTTAATACGTATTCGATATTCTCCAACGCCTTGATAGATACTCCCATTCATTGCCTTGATCCATCTTAGCCTGCACAGTAACTCAACCTGAATATAAATGAAGCATTATGGTCTATTTTAGGACCTTTAATACGTATTCGATATTCTCCAACGCTTTGATCGATACTCCCATTCATTGCCTTGATCCATCTTAGCCTGCACAGTAACTCAACCTGAATATAAATGAAGCATTATGGTCTATTTTAGGACCTTTAATACGTATTCGATATTCTCCAACGCCTTGATAGATACTCCCATTCATTGCCTTGATCCATCTTAGCCTGCACAGTAACTCAACCTGAATATAAATGAAGCATTATGGTCTATTTTAGGACCTTTAATACGTATTCGATATTCTCCAACGCTTTGATCGATACTCCCATTCATTGCCTTGATCCATCTTAGCCTGCACAGTAACTCAACCTGAATATAAATGAAGCATTATGGTCTATTTTAGGGCCTTTAATACGTACTCGATATTCTCCAACGCCTTGATCGATACTCCCAATTCATTGCCTTGATCCATCTTAGCCTGCACATTCACTAAACCTGAATATAAATGAAGCATTATGGTCTATTTTAGGGCTTTTAGTACGTACTCGATATTCTCCAACGCCTTGATCGATACTCCCATTCATTGCCTTGATCCATCTTAGCCTGCACAGTAACTCAACCTGAATATAAATGAAGCATTATGGTCTATTTTAAGGCCTTTAATACGTATTCGATATTCTCCAATGCCTTGATCGATACTCCCATTCATTGCCTTGATCCATCTTAGCCTGCACAGTAACTCAACCAGAATATAAATGAAGCATTATGGTCTATTTTAGGTTCTTTAATACGTATTCGATATTCTCCAACGCTTTGATCGATACTCCCATTCATTGCCTTAATCCATCTTAGCCTGCCCATTAACTAAACCTGAATATAAATGAAGCATTATGGTCTATTTTAGGGCCTTTAATGCGTACTCGATATTCTCCAACGCCTTGATCGATACTCCCATTCATTGCCTTGATCCATCTTAGCCTGCACAGTAACTCAACCTGAATATAAATGAAGCATTATGGTCTATTTTAGGACCTTTAATACGTATTCGATATTCTCCAACGCTTTGATCGATACTCCCATTCATTGCCTTGATCCATCTTAGCCTGCACAGTAACTCAACCTGAATATAAATGAAGCATTATGGTCTATTTTAGGGCCTTTAATACGTACTCGATATTCTCCAACGCCTTGATCGATACTCCCAATTATTGCCTTGATCCATCTTAGCCTGCACATTCACTAAACCTGAATATAAATGAAGCAATATGGTCTATTTTAGGGCTTTTAATACGTACTCGATATTCTCCAACGCCTTGATCGATACTCCCATTCTTTGCCTTGATCCATCTTAGCCTGCACAGTAACTCAACCTGAATATAAATGAAGCATTATGGTCTATTTTAAGGCCTTTAATACGTATTCGATATTCCCCAATGCCTTGATCGATACTCCCATTCATTGCCTTGATCCATCTTAGCCTGCACAAAAACTCAACCTGAATATAAATGAATCATTATGGTCTATTTTAGGGTCTTTAATACGTACTCGATATTCTCCGACGCCTTGATAGATACTCACATTCATTGCCTTGATCCATCTTAGCCTGCACAGTAACTCAACCTGAATATAAATGAAGCATTATGGTCTATTTTAGGGTCTTTAATACGTACTCGATATTCTCCAACGCCTTGATAGATACTCCCATTCATTGCCTTGATCCATCTTAGCCTGCACATTAACTCAACCTGAATATAAATGAAGCATTATGGTCTATTTTAGGGCCTTTAATACGTACTCGATATTCTCCAACGCCTTGATAGATACTCCCATTCATTTCCTTGATCCATCTTAGCCTGCACAGTAACTCAACCTGAATATAAATGAAGCATTATGGTCTATTTTAAGGCCTTTAATACGTATTCGATATTCTCCAACGCCTTGATTGATACTCCCATTCATTGCCTTGATCCATCTTAGCCTGCACATTAACTAAACCTGAATTTAAATGAAGCATTATGGTCTATTTTAGGGCTTTTAATACGTACTAGATATTCTCCAACGCCTTGATAGATACTCCCATTCATTGCCTTGATCCATCTTAGCCTGCACAGTAACTCAACCTGAATATAAATGAAGCATTATGGTCTATTTTAGGACTTTTAATACGTACTCGATATTCTCCAACGCCTTGATCGATACTCCCATTCATTGCCTTGATCCATCTCAGCCTGCACAGTAACTCAACTTGAATATAAATGAAGCGTTATGGTCTATTTTAGGACTTTTAATACGTACTCGATATTGATCCGATACTTCGATCCATACTCCCATTCATTGACTTGATCCATCTTAGCCTGCACAGTAACTCAACCTGAATATAAATGAAGCGTTATGGTCTATTTTAGGGCCTTTAATACGTATTCGTTATTCTCCAACGCCCTGATCTATACTCCCATTCATTGTCTTGATCCATCTTAGCCTGCACATTAACTCAACCTGAATATAAATGAAGCATTATGGTCTATTTTAGGGCTTTTAATATGTACTCGATATTCTCCAACGCCTTGATCGATATTCCCATTCGTTGCCTTGATCCATCTTAGCCTGCACAGTAACTCAACCTGAATATAAATGAAGCATTATGGTCTATTTTAGGGCTTTTAATACGTACTCGATATTCTCCAACGCCTTGATCGATACTCCCATTCATTGACTTGATCCATCTTAGCCTGCACAGTAACTCAACCTGAATATAAATGAAGCATTATGGTCTATTTTAGGGCTTTTAATACGTACTAGATATTCTCCAACGCCTTGATAGATACTCCCATTCATTGCCTTGATCCATCTTAGCCTGCACAGTAACACAACCTGAATATAAATGAAGCGTTATAGGTCTATTTTAGGGCTTTTAATACGTACTCGATATTCTCCAACGCCTTCATCGATACTCCTCATTGCCTTAATCCATCTTAACCTGCACAGTAACTCAACCTGAATATAAATGAAGCATTATGGTCTATTTTAGGGCCTTTAATACGTACTCGATATTCTCCAACGACATCTTTAGCAGAAATTTCCTAATATCATCATGAAGAATAGCACAATATTCCTCTAAATACTATTCAGCACATGTATGAATCAATTTCTAGTTGAACTCAATTTGTATTAAATAATAGTAGACCTATGCCATACTCTGATAAAGAATTCTTTATAAATTTATGTTGATATTTTGTTTTGATAACCATCTGTTTGTTACTAACCAATATAATGATCCTAAAAAGTTGGCTCTCGATGCTAATTAGTCATTTTAGGTATATTATAGACCTTATATTCTTGCTTTCGCCCATTAGGAACTTAGGTTTCAGCCAATCTTCCTATATTCGTCTCAGTTTACTCAAATATTACACATTTAATATTAACTTCTCTCGCGTTGTGTAAGTAGTTTAACTATTATCTATAAGAGTTTCCCACGCTGCTATACATATAGAGTTTACATACACGTATACAGGGTACCCAAATAATGAAGTGTTACACCACTTTTACTCTAAAACGCTGACAGTTATAATATTAAAAAACTATAAAATAATAAAAAAAGTAATCTCCTTCGATTAAATGAATCCACTTGCCAACCTTAGTGACAAAATTCAGAAATTAACAATACTGTCTAAAAAATGAAGCAAAATGCGGAGAAAAGAAGTGTAAAAAGTTTAAAAAAGAATAAGTAGCTATTTAATACGAAATGGTACCTTCTCCACAGATATTTGAAGAAAATAATATCTTCAGCGCGCATCGAATGGTATACAAGCTCTAGCGCAGTTTAGTCACACTTTCCATCAATTGGAAATAAGTTTATCTTTGAATTTTTATATTTTATTTAAATAATTAACAAAATATCACCCAATATTCAAACAGTTCAAATCGTTTTTTAATTATAAATTGGTTGTTTCTTTCGTTCCAGTTGAGATCCTGACTACGCCACTTTATTGCGATTCTCATTGGCTTAAAATATCCATGACGTCAGATAACGTTTCATCCACGTCACATCATATCGAGACGGCGTTGTAAATCCGACTTGTTGATGAATTTGCGGCCTACTTTCAAATCACATTTTTCGAGAGGCAGCAAACAAGGCGAAGTTCATCATCGGTAGTCCAAGAATATTGTAAAAAAAATTCATTACTTGATAGAATTTTAAATTTATAATTTCCATATTTGTAAACAATCTCTTTTGAATCTAAAGACTATTGCCTTGCTTACGCCAACAACAAACATTTTCTTTAAAATAATTTTCTTCTTCATGGTTATTCTTGAATTTTCTTTTTACAACCCTATAAGATGTGATAGTAAATTTTTTTCAAAAGCAATTTCTTTAATACTGTTAATTTCTATATCATTTTAAGAATTTTATAAAAATAGAAAATTATATTTCCTCTTAGCAAAGATTAAAATGTTGATATATAAAGTTATGTAAAGGAAATATATATATATATATAATTCCATTACATAACGTTCATAATAAACTAGTAAATTTAAAAGACTTCAGCGTTTATAGTTAAATTTATAACTCTAGAAGCAACAAAACATTTTACTCCTGTGTAAAAAATTTAGGAAACAAAACATACAAATTCACTTTTTCTTTATTGATTTTAAAATCATTGATTTAATCATACTTCTAAGCGAACTGAATAATATCTATAACTACAAAAATGAATCATTTTAAAATTTTAACATCTTGTTGTAGATAATTTGAAATTTTCCTACATGATAGTCATTTCTGTTCCAAATAGGTAATGATTTATGAAAGTTCACTTAGAAATACATATCTTGTTCTCTAAGAACTTTTAAACTTGAAACTACTTTTGTATTCAATTCTTATTTATTTCCCCAAACGTCGATAAAAAAGGGAAAGTTTCATATCTATTCCCCAATTCTGTGAATACGCCTACTCACAGTTTCAAACCAAAAAATTTAATACAAAATATTAGATAGATACTCGAGAAATTGTACAAAATTTTCTCGTCTTACATAAGGGTAATAAAATGGTAATTTGTTTATAATCATTTTGCTTAAAACTGTTTGTTAATCAAAATTGAAGGTTAGGTTTAAGGGGATTAGGATATAATAACAATGATATTATTATGAAAGAAAGCGCGGTATCACAATAACATCACCATTTATTCGTAAGAAATATTTTAATCAAATATTATAAAGCATGAAAATGCTTAAAGTAAATTTAAATAATTATTTAAAATTAGATGTGAAATTTTATTATATATTAATTTATAAAAAAAAGTGCAAACAAGTACTTTTATCATCATAAGAAAATTTATTGGTTCGGTACGAGCACTTATGCTATTTTGAAGGTATTTTAGTATTTATTTCATATTTCCTTTTTTACATTTTGTTAGCTTAAACCAGGTTTGCAAAATGATTGGAATGAGTCACAAGTTTGATTCATCAAAGAAATCCTTTATATTTATTACCCATATGATGCTTATAAATTAAAAGAGAATCAGTATCTTCAGTGTGAAAGGAATACTCTAAAAACAAACCTATAATTATCAAATGAAAATTTAATGAGTTTTTCTATCAAAATAACGTTTACTTTTCTTACAACTAAACAACTTTTTGCTTATAATTCAGTATCACAGGCCGATAACTGAATGGTTAGGGTTCTTGACTCCTGTGGGCCTGGATTCGAATCCCGATTCGAGCGTGGTTGTTCCTTTCTCTCTAAGTGTGTTTCTTTGTCCTTCCTCCTAAAAATGTGAAGGAGTAAAGCCTGCCCTATAAACGGGTTTGTGATGGAGTGACGCCGGTAAGGCTGTTCGCCTTCGTGATATAATCCACAGGTGTCCACCAAGTAACGATAAATAAGTAGTTATTTAGGTCGTGTTGTGGTGAAGGATAAGCCACAAAGTGTCTGTCACTTTGTGGCTTATTTGTTAATTGGTTTCATAATTAGTATAGATTTTGGAAGGTATCCCAAGCACTGAAGTGTTTAATCCTATAATAAAATGAAATATAAAATTAACTTAAATTTTATAAAAACTTAAATTAAGTAAGAAAAATTCTAATTACTATTCTATTTTATAAATTCTATTATTATCAATATTTTCTAATTATTATAATTAGAAAATATTGATAGCAAAAAAACCTATGATTCTAAGCTGTTATCGCAAGGTAATTGTTTTCGGATTAAATTTATTTCTCAGGGCTTATAAAAAATGCAGTTGATCAAAGACAATGATGATAAATTGCAATTATATTCAACTTATACAGAAAGTAAGATATTAATATTATTAATAATATAACTGAAAAAATTAGAAATAAAGATGTTAATGATATGAAATTAGATAAGAGATCTTTTTTTATATCAAAAACAATTTTTTTATGTATATCATTTGTTAAAGTTCATGGAAAAAGAATTTTTCTAAATAAAATTGAATTAATAAATGTTTTGTTGGTAGTATTTATATTAAAAGTTGGCATGTGTATAATCTTTATAAATGATTTTTATGGTATTACTATTCGCATTCATCATGACTGAAATTTCTTCTTTGAAAGAAAAAGTTGTGATACATAAAAACAAGAATAAAGTATAATAATTTAAAATTTAATTTTGAGCTGAGATATATATTTGATTCAGAAATTTGGAAAGAAGAGACACATCAATGATGCTTGAGAAGTTTAAAAGATTCAGGTGTGGAGAATTTGAAGAGTAAGGGAAACTCGAGTCTTAAATATGATAATCATTCTGCGTATCACTAGTTGCACAAATCAAATGCTTTTTATATAATTAGAACAGCCCAAATTCAGATGGATCATATAAATTAAATTGCCAATAAAGAACCGATATTTGATCGTTAAAAATACTTTCCATCAACCGTGATCAAATTTTAAAATTTTACCGTTAAGCTAGAAAATTTTAGGATTGTGGTTTGCTTGTCACTCTGTGTTCATTCTTTTACATGCAAAGGTCAGAGCATTCAGTTTAAAGTGGATTCCAAAAACCCTACAAACATGCCAACCAAGATAGGAATGGAACGCACAAACTCTTGAACTGAACAGCAAAGCTCTAACTACTCAGCAGCCATTTTGACCCAAAATTTTTATGAATAGACAATAGTTTAATTATTCTATTTCAATAGACTTTTCTTACTTCGAATCTTGTGGATAAAGAACACAAATCCTTCAAGTGGGATCAGAAACGCAAATTCCACTTGAAATACAAACATTCAGATATTTCAACCTACTTATTGTAATTAAATATGGTATTTGTAATTAGAATTTATCTTTTTAGAAAAAAGTCTTTCTATGAAAATATTTCCAAAATGGCAAAAAAACCTTGTTGGTTAGGGTACCATTTCCGTTATCGGAAAATGGTGAATTTGAATCCCTACCCAAACGAAGATACTTCCTATTAATTAATAGCAATTGGAGCACGCAAAATATATCGCATTTGTGGTGTTCTTCATATGAACTGATGCTTCTGAGGATGGTATGCTAAATATGGGGTCTTCTGCTTGGTCCCTGCTTCTAAATTAAATTACGTGAACCCACTTTCGAGTGCACGATGACATGCCCAATTGGATGGCACCACTACAATCCCTTGTAATGCTGAACGTTAAAAATCCTAAAAGCCAGGCATTGAAAACAAAAAGAATTCCCAATTTCTCAACCCCATTTCATCTAGTAAGTTATATAAACCTGGTTAAGTCAAAAAATAAGAGGTTATAATACTGACTCCCTTTCTTAAAAAGAAAAGGTTTTATTTTGTTTCAGAAATAGAATCATGGATTTTGTTTCTAACGTTTCAAGGAGGATCAGCGTATTTATTGGATGCGCTAACTATACTCAGCGTGCTATAACCCCTATGAGGCTCAAGCTTACAGTTCTCATAATCTGTTTTCCTTACCAAGAACCCTGGGTGTTTTCTTGACCGATAGCCCAGTTAGGTGGTTAGTCTAACGTGAAAGTTCCAGCGTTTAGTTTCCAAGCATGCTTTATATTTAGTTTCCTCAAATGACTGAAAAAAGGCTAGGTTGAGTCAACCTTGCCTGTCAGAGAATCGAAATTCTGACTTGTGCCTTGGAAACTCTAAACGCAACCACTATGCCTTCAGACTTTCATGTGTTCGATGCCACTTACTAACAATAACACATAAATAATTATGATGAGGAAACAAAATATTTGTGCAGTATAAGCGTTTCATATCAGTACCATCTTGCTCAATAGCTTTTTAAAGATTTTTAACGAAACTTTTCTAATCAAGCACAATGATTGATAGAGTATTAAATTAACGAGTTCATTAGAAACAAATATATAAAATGACGATTCTCTTCTCAGTATCTCCCCTTACGTAAAAAAAACCACCTGATGTAAATGCCAACAACTGTAAATCAAATTAAATGATTAATTAGAATTTACACTAAGCGAAATTTAAATCTATTGATTATGATATGTGTGGGAAATAAGAAGTTTTCTGAATTCCAGTGCATTCATGTCGTTTTTTTTTTTTTTTTTTTTTTTTTAGTACTTGAGGATAATTGTCTTCTATTCCTCAGTGACGCGACAGCCCTCTGTGCACTCTGGCCTTTTCAAGAATTTTCTTCCGAATCTCTTTTATTTTAACCATGATATTATTTTAAAAATATCAATTTTCTGGCAATCATGTCAATTTTACAAAATCAATTAGCAATATCAATGTTGATGGCAGAATACTGTCTTTTTATGTTATAAATTTAAGCATTACAATTTACTCATCTGAAAATTAAAAAAAGGTTAAAATATTAATGATTTTCCAAATAACATAATAATATTTAGAGTTGAAAAAAATTCTTCAAAACGAAGAATTAAAAGAAACTCAAGTTTATTTTTGATAAATAATAAACAAGTTTACCGAAAAAAGAATTTCTAAGAAGAATACTTTTTGGAAACTTTTGCTTCAAACATGGAGATCAAAACTGGAAAATATATAATGGTTTCCTGAATTCCAACACGGATTTCATTATTTTAGTGGTCACGTTTGAAACAACTTTATATATCCACTTTTATTTTTTATCACAATTTTGCTTAAATATTTTTAATACTCTTTTCCAAGAGTTACATATTATTCATGTATGATATTCAAAACTTAGGTAATAGAAAACTTTTTTTATAATATGTTAATTTAGAGTAGTATTTTGATAGTTTGTAATTTATTTCTGTTTTGGGTGATTATTATTTTTGTTCTATTGTCATTGTAAATTGACTTGACGACTATTGATTGGGTGACTATTATTATTGTAAATTTAGATTAGTGTTTTGATAGCTTATTATTAAATTCTATTTTGTATAATTATTATTTTTGTCTATTTTTCAAAGTATTATGAAAGTTATAATATTAAAAATAGAAGTTTTCCTATAATAAATTATCTCGTAGCTATTTATAATAGCCATAATTATGAAATACTTTAAAATTAATTAACAATATAATTAAAAAGTACTCTATAATATATATTATATTATATTATTATACATATGTTATTACTTAAATGACTTATATTGCATTAAATATATAAAAAATTAGTTTTTTATGCATTTAATAAATTAATAATTTTATTTAATAAATTAAATTAATAATTACAATGAAGTATGACTAAACTCTCTTAATGACGTTGCATCCTAAATAAAATCAATTATATCTTTTAAGTATGTATATATAAAATAAATGTATTATTAAAAAACTTTTTTATAATAAACAAGAATTAAATGGTGAAGAAATATATTGAATCTTTCTATAACTTCTTTCTCCCAGTTTATTTCATAATATTTTGTACTATCTTGTAAGGACATTTGCACGAAATGGAAGCAAGGTAGAATTCTTCAGCATTTTTGTGCATTTATATCACACTACAGAGCAGCATAATTACGTACAAAAAAATACAGGTTGGATTAAATTTTTAAAAATTCATTCAATTTTTAAAAAATTGCTAAAATTTTATCAAGAAGCATCTAAATTGTTAAAATTGTATCCAGAATAATTAACACAGATAATGTGATTATTGGCTTAAAACAAAAGGTGTACTCTGCTAACAAATAAGGCATGCAACTATCAATTCAATGCATAAAATAAATAAAATAATTATTTCATCTTCTAAGGTGCTAGAATTGGACACAAGCTTTTGGCACATTCGTTACATTGTTTTAGTGTGAGTAGTATATAGAACTTATTTTTAAGATAATGCCCTAAAAATTGAAATGCATAAAAAGAATTAAACGGATAAAATTATTTATACGGGTAACAACGCTTATACTTCAGAAAGATAAATCCGAGATCATCAGATACTTACTAAGAGATTAAAAAATGTGGGAGTCAGTAAAGGATTGCTTTGTTTATCGGTTAATTCAGGGCTTCTTAAACTATGGGTCGCGACCCCATTTGGGGTCGCATAGCAAAATTCTGGGGTCGCGAGAGATAAAAATACAATTTAACAGAAAATGTTTTTTAACTTATAAAATTATTGTTATAAAGATAAAATAACAATTATCGTAGATAAATATATTATAAAATCTTCTAGTTCGGAAAGATTGTTTGTACCTGCATTTCTTTTCTATTAAGAGTATTATAATACTCTTAATAGAAATGCAGGTACAAACCAAAAAACCGAAATGATCCAGAGAAATATTATCAACAAAATTTCTCGGTAATTGCTGAAGAAACTATATAAACATTTTTGAAACTATAATGTATACAATTTTATAATTTTTTGTGTAATTTTTAATTTTAGATTTTTGTATGTTTCAAAACGAATTCTAAACTTATATATTTATATATGTATATGTATATTGTTACCTAATAAATAAATCATCAAAAAATATTAATTTATTTTTCTTTTATATTTGTATGGGGTCGTCAAGAAACTCGCAATCATAAATGGGGTCGTGAATTACAAAAGTTTAAGAAGCCCTGGGTTAATTTATTCATTTTACTTAATCTTTATTTTGTAGAACATTTATGTTCGATAAAGCAACTTCAAGTGCTTTGATAAAGCATATTTAACAATTGACACAATAGCATTGGAAAATGGAAAAAACTCAAGCATTTAAAAAAGTCCTAAAATTACCACGAGTTAGTTCCATACACTAGCAGCAGAATGTATTGTTGTTGGTTAGCAATTGACATTAAAATGCTAACTGGGAAATTTTAGAATGTGAAAGAAATAGAAAAAAAAGACTAAGAAAAGATTCTTAGGAGAAAAATATGAGTATAAAAGAATTATATAGAATCAAAGATTAATAAAGCCTTCAGTAAAATAAAGCACACTTTTGCCAAGCTAGTAAGTCTATACATTTTTTATTTCCAGTATTTTATAATTGTTGAGGAAAATACATTAACATTTTACTTCAATTTCATTCGTTGGTTTATTAGCAGTCAGCGTGACGTGCTAATTTTCAGCAACAATGCCAGTCTGATTTTTTAAAGAAATAAAGTGTCACTATTTTAACATCAAAGACTTTTAATTGATTTCACGTTTTCCTCAAATATTATATTAAAGAAAAATGGAAATTTTCATCATTAGGATCTCATTTTGGTAATAATATAAATTTTTTGCTGAATGCTTTTTTGTTAATACTAGGAAGGGTTCTTTATGTATGAAAAATCAATAATAAAATTTCTACATCATTAAAATGATGAGGAAGATATAAAAATAAGTCTTCTCAAAATGTTAATCTTGAAAGAAAAAAATTTCGGCATATTATTTAAAGAATTACAGAGTTTTTTCTCTGTAATTCTTTAAATAATATGTGTGTTTAATAAGAGTGTTGCTTAACTTCATTTGATAAGATTGTCACACTTTTTGAGTTCTCTGAAGCTGAATAATCATTTTTCAGTTGTTTGTGATTATGAGAAAATAATTTACCATAGCAAAGAACACTTCAGCATACTTTTAGGAACAAAGTGGTAGATATATTTTATAAAAAAATAATAATAAATAAATAAATCCTAAGCTTGCTTAAAAAAATTACAAGTTCGTAATTTTAAAATGAAGGTAAATAATAAGCCACAATGATTTTTAAACATTTAAATATTTATAATATTTATATATAATAAACATTTAAATATTTGTACCATACTTTCTCAGTATGAGGACATTGTTTAGAAGAATTGGATAGTCTTGGAGTTAATGGCTTAAGTGGACGTGGACAACAGGAACTTCCCTGTACCCAACTCCAATTGAGTTCTACCTGTTAGATTGTAAGCCGCTGAAATAATTACAGTTACAGGAGAGAAAAATTATAAAAGCAAATTATCTACAGAAATCAATTAAGTGTAAAATAATTGGAAAGAAATTGAAAAGATTGAAATACAACTGAAAATTGCATTACAGGAATGGAACATACAATAATAAGTTTCACAAAAATTGCAACAGGTCATATAACAATAATGATAAATATTGCAGTTTATATAAGATAGTGTTTGAAGAGGAAGATTATACATATGTAATTCAGTATTACCAAAATAGAAAAGAGATTATCATATTAAATGATAATTAACTATTGGAATTATGCATAAAATCAAAAGTCGCATAATGTAAAAGATGAGAATACAAAGAGAAAATTACTTGCAATAATTTATAATTTTAACAAGGAAAGCAATCAGTGGAAATAGTAAAAATAAGGGTTACATATGCACTAAATAAATTATCGTTTTTATGTTGATAGTGGAGAGAAAACAAAAATGTGTACAAATACAAATAGGACATACATTGCATTATAATGCTTTAAACGCAAAGCTGTAAAATAGTGCTACAAAAGTTTCTAGTTGCCAGTTCTGTAAGAAGGTTTCTACACTCCAGAATCATTTTAGATTTGATTTCGAAGGAATTAAGCGCTTTTAAAGCGGCTTGACTGTCACTGAAAATGAGAATCCGCTTATCGTAGTAGCCCTTCTTCATATTCAGTCGCAGACAGTGGATAATGGCCAAAACTTCTGCCTGGAAGACCGAAGCGTATCGCCCAAGGCTTACAGACAAGCTGATTCTTGGTGACACGCCACAAACTCCCAGTCCTGAGAGGCTGTTCTTCAGTGATCCATCTGTGTACCAGATTAGATCTCCTGTTTTAGTTTCAAACATGTTGTTATCCCATTCCTCTCTAGTTGGAAAAACTATATCAAATGTCTTGTCAAACATGTATGTTTTTTCCATGATGTCAGATGGCATCAGAAGAGTAGGGTCTTGAAATTTCCTGGTAATGCCCCTGTGCCCTTTGGCAACAGGCTGGTCATACCAGTGGTTTTGCAGCTTCATTCTGTATGCATTCAATCTTGCAACGCTGCATATGAAGATGTCCAAGGGAGTCAGATCCAACACAACCTCCAATGCTCTGGTTGGCGTGGTGGAGATTGCTCCTGTGATGCAGAGACAGGCTAGTCTTTGTAGACTCCTCAATCTGTCAATCACAGTCTTCTGTTCCACCTTATGCCACCAGATCACACAGGCATATGTGAAAATGGGACTGACAAAAGCTGTGTACATCCATAGAAAGAAAAATAATACAAATTTTGTAATTCAATTATAACTTCAGTGCTAATGTTCGGCATTTTTATACATAAAATAAAAACATTGAACAATATGAATAATCTACACTGTCAAATAAGGGAATTACCTTCTGTTTTGGTTTTTTTGTCCACATGAGATCAATTTTTAGCTCGAATTCCTTCATGTCCTGTAGCTTAAATACATTATGAACCACTGAAGAACGTGGACTTAAAAAAGAAAATTCAAATCTATAAACGACTGAATCGATGGCTATAGTAAATTTCGTTTTGGAGAGAAGTAAGGATCATTTTTTTAAAGTTGAAACGCGTAAACGTATAATATAGAGCTCTATTTAATTTGCGAGACAATTTGTTTTAAAACATGAAATAATGAAGATTGATTTAAATCAATAATATGAATGGTTTGCTAGATTAATGAGGTATTATAGTCCTTATAAATGAAATTCAACAAGAGTGCTTCTTGTAGCCTGTAGTCTCCAAGACTTAAAATTTTTAATTTTACATGATTACAATATTTATCAAGGAGTCTTGTGATTAATCGAAATTCGCATACACAGTGCTCTTGCCATTTATTTCCAAGGTTTTTTTTTAAATTGCGAAAGAATTTTTCGCTAATATGATAAACATTCTTTACTTACATATGATTTTAGACACTTCCCATTTCTAGAAATTATAATTTCTAGAAATGGGAAGTAGTAGGAGGAAGTTGTAAAATAGTGTTTCTCAGGAGGGAATATTCCTGTTATATTTTTCAGAAATTTCTCTGTATTTGTAAAGTTGATTTCTTTTTAATGAACAACCGTGCAACCCATAATTACTTTTCTTGTGATATTTTCATTTTCCTCAACATCTGATTGAATGAAACGTCAAAAAATACATCAAAATTAAACATATAACATTGGTTATTAATCTTTGCTTAAAGCAAAAAAGAAAACATATACATGGAACACAATACGCGTAAGCTATAAGAAAAGGTATAAGTATGATGTCTCTCCCCAAGAGATTTCTCGCCAAATCTAGCGTCCTTTGTTTTCCTTTTTTATTATTACAGTGGTGCTAATTTGAGTTTTGTTGCTTTTCGGGGTTTTTTTTATGCCAGAATTGGTTATTTCTAGTGTCTTATATTGTTTTTATGTCGTATATATGATTCTTTTCAATGGTAACAGCATTTGAAGTTTTTGTGCTACGCTTCAATTCGAAAATTCTGTTCTAAGTTGCAGTTCGAAGCCATTTGACCGTTGTTTGTATTACAAAGCATATATATGTATGTTACATTAACCAATGTAACATCTATATATACTTCGTTATTAAATTGTGTGTATTTTTTAATCAATCAATTATCATGTATTTTCTTTTTTAAAAATCAAAGGTGTAAAAAGTATTATTCCTTCTAGCTGTCAAGCAATGAAAAAAAGGGTTTTTTTCACATTTGATAATAAGAAAACCTTTGCAGATTCTTCTACGTTTGACTAAACTGAGTATTTTCTGCAAATGAATGAAAAATAGCATTTTGACGAAGAAAAAACTTTATTGTGGCAAAACTAATTTGTAGTCAGAATTGTTTTATAAGGAATTATATAGATGATAATAAATCAGTTTATAATGTAGCACTGATAACTGCCAATTTTATTTCCAAAATAACTCTAGTTTAAATTTGGTCACCATTTTACATTACCATAGTAACTTTATACAAAATTAGTTTCACTGAAATAGTAAACAAACATGGATGGATTGGAGACAAAGGAACAAAATGGTGAAATAAATATCAACTCAGAATTACTTGTAATCTATTATAATCAAATTTATCACTGTTTATGAAACTGGTGCATCACACAGAGCATATTCAACAGTGAGCTTGACGTCATATCAAGTCAGTTATTGTTATTTACTCATCTCTTTTACAAGTTGCTTTGGTGAGAAGCCAAACCTAAAATAACAGATTTTGATTCATTTTCCAGTAATATTTTTTAGATTTTTTATGCTATTATGTGACTTAAAAATTTTTAAAATGCGTATTTTTGGAATTTTGGGTTGATTAGTGAAGTTTTAATCATTAAATTGATGAATGTAAGCAAGGTGACAGAAAATATTTTATGAAATTTTTATAGTTGAAATATTTAAGATGAATATATTGTTGCAACTACCAAAATTTGTGTTTATGTCACGAGAACAAAAAAGTATACTATATTTGCAATTTTATACTTAAAATATTTTATATATAAAGAAAACGACATATATATATATATATATATATATATATATATATATATATATTATATATATATATATATATATATATATATATATATATATATATATATATATATATATATATATATATATATATATATATATATATATACACAAGCTGACCCAGCCACGCGTTGCAGTGGCTGAGTTTTTATAATACATTGAATCAATTTTTTACTAATTCTTGGGTACAATCAAATTAATATTTTCTAAAAAAATTTAAAATAGGTTCATTCATATGAGATTAAAAACAAAACGTTTCGCAAAAATTTAAAATTAATAGGTAAAGTATCGAAATTTTGAAATTAAGCACAAATCAACATATACTTTCTGAATTTACATTTTATTCATCTTATATTAAATTATAGTTAGTAATCAGTGACTTACTTATAAAATATACTATATAAATTAAAAACATCTAAAAATATATTGTTATAAATGAGGTAGATAACATTGACATCGAACTATTATTTTTTCAATTTTTAATTATTAAAACTAAAAAATTTTCCGCGGTATTATACTGAAATAAAAAAAATTAAAAGAATTTATCATTTGAATAAATAAATTAGATCAAAATGTTCTACTGAATAAATTAATAATTATCAAATTATAAAATAAAAATAAAAAAAATAAAAGGCTGTCAAGAAATACTTACATGTTTTGGAGGTGGTATGAAAATTAGTAGAGAAAAACAGCAATAAATGAAATTTTATTTTACTATTTATAATATTAAAAATATTCAAACTGAACACGCACAATAATAACACAATACAAAGTATAATTATGAAAGTGATTCACAAAAAATTGTTATAGTATGATTATACATCATGAAAATATATGTATCAGGAAAATATATGAAAATATATGTACATCATGAAAATATAATAATAAAAATGTATGTAAATTCTATATTTAACCACGCGATTGCGCGCGCACGTTAATTTTCTCGAAGATGTATAATCTAGAAAAATAAACACGTCGCCATCTGCCGAATACCTGTGCAACTTAGATGCTAAACCGCCATCTATTAGGAACTTACAGAACTAAACAATAAATAAACATTAATGTCGTATAATAAATATTGAAAATAATAATTAAGAGATAAAGACTATTCTATCTTTTAAGTTGGACTATATTATAAATGGTTACAAAATTTTATCAAAATCCGTTCAGTAGTTTCGGAGTTTATCGGGAACATACATCGTGACACGAAATTTATATATATATATATATATATATATATATATATATATATATATATATATATATATATATATATATATATATATATATATATATATATATATGATTTATTTAAAATATAAAATGAAAAATATTTGAAACATCATTACTTCATGAATTGCTAAATTTAAATTAAAGAAATATTTCACGCAAAACTACTAAATATTTTTCTTGAAATTTCAATAATTTATTTATAATTTCCTTGATAATGCAGTTAATGTAATAGCTTAAATGCAGTGAAATCATTTCAAAAATTTTCTTTAATAATTATTTTAATAATACAAACATAAAATTGTATGCATTATTTATTACAAAATTTAGCTATTTTATTGCTGAATTTCCGTTGTTTATTGCTCATATAAATTGTCTGCTTTAGGAGGAATATTCAACGAGATAAAAACTCAATCCTCAAAAACACAATTCATTGATTTTTTTATTTTATTTCTTCTCTTATAAATGTTCTAGTTTATCGCATCATAAAACAAGATAAAAAGCTTCTCTATAGAAATTCTCTTTGATTCCATAAAACATTTAAAGAATACTTGCGTTCATTGAAAAAAGAAATACATGCAAACATTTATCCAAAATATATATTTAATAGCAATTTCTGAGGTTTTCTTAAAAATTAGGATTTGCGTTAAAAATCAAGATAATAGTCTTTAATTTCATATAGAAAGAAAAAAATATTTAATTTTCTACTGCAAAACTGCTAGAATTAATAGTATAAGTTTCTTTTTGTTACTTTTAATTATCAATAAAAAATTTTTTTTGTTGTTCTTCTTCTGTTCTCTTTTCAACTTGAAAAAATTTCTTTCGCATGAGAAGTGATTTGTCTCAGCTGATTGTAAAGTGTTCTAATTTTCTTGACGAATGTTAATTACCGAATGAATATTAATAGTATTTTATTTGTGGTAGTATTTTGATTTGTTTGTTTGTCGCCATATAGTCGTTTTATGTAGACGAGATTAATGTGGAAAGAACTGGCTTTTCAAAAGGAACTTCAAGCCACTGCAAGTATCACGCCTGTAATCCAGTGAAAGAACTTTGAATAGAGGTAAGAGGCATGCAGAGGATTAATCATTCAGTTGCCAGTTCGCCTTTTCTTAATAAAATAAATGACATTTACATATAAATTATGAAACGAAAAGCTTGCGAAAATGGTTTATATTGAGTTTACCTCTGGGCCTAATGGAAGGTCTAAAAATTTTACTGCAGAATTTCTAATTTTATCTCAATGCTGTTAAAAAAAACAAGGAAGCAGGAAATCACATTCCCGCTTTTTGCCATCACATCTGTCAAGATGAGGGCTAATAATCTTCCTCCTTTCCTGAGATTCTTCGTTCGCGGAGCGTGAATAAGACCAGTAAAATGTGAAATGTTTTCTCAGAAAAGCTTTGAACGTTAAAAAAAATCCCTAAAATATATTTTGCCATTAGATGATGTGGTGTCAAAATAATTTCCAATGAATGAATCAGAAAGTGAAATAAATCTTAGCATTGGTACAACTTAATTTTCATGACCTCCGAGATAAATCGCCAAATCGTGTATAAAAAGAAAATCAGCCAAATGAAGAGCAACCAAAAATAATTTCGATTTCTATTTGACTATTATTGTAGAGTCATAATATTCTTTTTTTAATTTAACCAATATAAAATATGTGAACAATTTTTAATTTAAGAGTTTTGAAGAAAATTCCTAATCGTTTTTCCAAGAAAAAGATGTTTCCTTGCAATCAAATATGCCTAAAATGACACAACATGAAACTATGTGTGAACGAAAGTTTTCGAAAATGTAATGCATCAAAATATAAAAAAGGGCATTTTAGGTAAAACTTCCACATTTCCACTAGAAAGTGGTAGAGCCCAATTCAGGGTTAGGAACTGAAAGCAGGCTGGAACAACAAAAATATTTCCATTAGGTACAGCCACCAGTATCGTCGTATCTCGTGAAATTCGTGGGGAGAAAATCTTGCAGAAAAGATGAGATGATTTGATGTGACTTATTAAAAACAACCGTGAAGACATGGAAGCCTTAAACTATATGGAATTATTGCTTGGCGAGAAATTTGGCGTCATTTTTATAGCGGGGACCGTAAAAACATCAAATAACCTAACAGTCATACAATGGATCTTAAAAACAAAAAATAAAATACTTATCCACTGTGAAATTTAGAATCGAAGTGATTTCCCAGTTTTATACATAAATAAAATATTATTTTGTGTTCAAAATGACGCAAATAATTGGGTGTAAAATGGATGAAAGCTACGAGGAACTTCACGCATCATTCTTTACTATCGAAATCCTTAGCAAACATTATTGAATTTATATTCTATAAATTTATTTTTGTCCTGACAAATCACAATTCTGGCAGAACTCCAAAAACGAAAAGAGTAAATCACGTGACTTGCTTATATTTTTTTCTCCTCGCATTCTTTCCGATGATCGAACGACTTTTCTGTGTTCAACCCTTTATCCATCTAGTTTTATTTTATCTGCCGGGGAATTAGAAAACAAACCTTTTTCAATGCGCAACAAAAATACAAGTCTCAATTTTTCCTTATCAACCAATAAAAAATAAAATGTAACATCGCTTTTCCATGTTAGCCAATAAAAATTCTGTGACTGAGCAAAAAATACTTTACGAGATTGGTTACGCCAATTTTTTTTGTAACCCAAGTCACATTTTTTCGTCGTATAAAAATAGCAATTTAACAAAGTTTGTGTTAAAGTGACGATAAAGCGGAGTTATAGTTTGCCAACTATTGAAATGTTAACTATTCTTTAATACTGAAAACAAAATGTCATATTTGTTTGCTAATTTTAAATATTTATAAGAAGTACAACATAATTTTTTGCTTTGGTTAGATTAATTTATAAATTATTGTAATACAATTTGCAATATAACAATACAATCTTTAATGATCAGCAGACAGAACTAGCTCAGCTGTTAAAAAAATGAAAATACTTGGAAAAACTATTGTCCAATTGTCATAAATAATAACAAATATTTTAAATACACATTTTGGTTCTATTAAAAATAGTTTTTGATGTCGATTAACATATGTAAACCCAACATCGTTCTCATATGTATAAACATTCTGAATATGTTAAAATTCTGATTTCAGTTAAACAGAAATATTACAAATTTGAAATACTTATTTTATAAATATTACAACTAATATTTAATAACCATTACAAATTTTTTGGGTAAAACTAAGTATTACGGTCTCACCTTGGCGAGTTTGGCGAAAATATTTTTCGCCAAGTGGAAGAGACAGGGGTATTGGAAATTGATTGGCAACCCAGAATGGGTGCCAATCGGCGTAAGAAATTGGGGAGTCCCCCTTCCCCCACCTAACACTAAATAAGAAAACAATAATAACAACCATGTAAATAAAGCGGGGTTTCCCCCAGATTTCATATTGCTAAGTCTAACCGCATGCAAAAAAACAGTAATCGTAATAAGAATTGATTAAAGATTCTATTTAAAAATATTTCAGAATTAAAATTAAAGGAAATAAAGTAGCAAAAATAATTACTTTTAATAACATAGATAAACTAGATAAAAATAAATAAAATTATGAATTTCTGTTATTAAAGATAGAATGTTACACAAATCATTACTACATAAAAGTAAACAAATCTAGAATAATTTTAAAAAATAGATTCTATAATTTCGTTTATTATTGGAAATTTAGATACTTAACATACAATTCTAGGAACTCTATGCCTGCAGAAAATAATTAAAATAAAATTCTTACCTTCATTTTTTGTCCAGCGCTCTACAAGCACAGCAAAATCCAAATTGAATATAAAAAACAGGATTGAAATTCTTTCGCTATATCTACAGCAAAATACAAAACGAATGTAAAAGACTCGATTGAAATTCCGGTGCTATATTTACAGCGAAATGCAAAACGTATAGACAGGATTGAAATTCCGACACTATATCCACACCGAAATAAAAAATGTGAATATAATATACAATATTTATATCCCGCTCTACATCCGAAGTGAAATAAAATATAAATATGTAAAAACAGGATTTAAATTACCACGTTTACATCCGATAAAAAAAAATCCAAAATGAAAATGGCGAGCATTTCCGAGATGTGCGGCGGTGACGCTGTATTTGGTGACACATTTGGCGACTAATCATTTTTAATAATGTTTTGGCGAATAAATTTGGCGAGGAAAAAAAATCATCAAATTTTACCAGATTTGGCGACTTTTCGCTGAGACCGTGACGACTTTTCGCGCTTCGCGAGCTGAGACCGTAATACTCAGTTTAGCCATTTTTTGTTTGCATTTGTTAATAATATTCCGGCAGTAAGTGAAACTTCTTTTAGAGGGGTTTTTTCTGTAATGCACGAGATGGCTATTTTAGACGAAATCTTAAATGCAGCATGGATAAACAGCTTAAGTAATATTGCAATTTGAATAAAAATTTTATCAGACGAATATTATACACAAAAAACAATCGTGAATTAAAAAAAATAATAATAATTTCTATTTATTGGCTTGCGGCTGATCATTTAATGTTTGCCGACGCTGGGCTATTTATCGAAAGCATTCGGTACACATATGGAATGACATCGGTAAAATATCGGGCAAGCGATCATGTCGACTAGGTCGATACCGTTCCAAGACCGCGCCATACTTTGGGCCCATTTTTGCCCCGAGAGCGGACATGTTTTGATGGGTAGTGGTGCCGCTTGCCAGGGTCGCTCCAAAACCACTCGAATCGGCAAGCCGATTTATGCCTTTTTTGTAACTGACATTACCGTGTTTGCTGATTCGCTTGTACAACCAATTTTTACCCAATCATAGTTTCAATACCTTAAGTTGCTTTTTTTTTAACACCAATGGTTTTCAAAATGTGGTACATATCAAATAACGAGAAAATGAGAATTTTTTATGCAAAAAAGGTACTGTTTACTGAAAACTAGTGTATCTGAATAATCATATTGTGCAATGAATATTTAATTTTAATCTAAAATGGTTTTGTTTTTATCGTTCATGGCGAGAGGTTGTGCGAAAGCAAACTTGCTTTGCTGGAACCCATGTTTTATTTGTTCTTGGCTGGTAATTTATTTATTCATGGAGTTATTTCAGTTATCTATTGAGCTGATATAACTATTCGTGCTAATTTAATTTTTTGTAAAATAAAAAATTAAAAATTTCCCCCGATTTAGCGATAATGGCGCCAATATGGAGTCAAAAGTAAGTGGCATTTCTTTAATAGAAAAATACCAATTTCACTCATTTTTGAATAACGGAAGAAAGTATTGCGTGTTTCCGCTTTCCGTACATATATGTGTCATAAGTCTTATGCAATATTACAAAGAGGTCTAACTCTGTATTTACAAAAAAGTGAACATTTTAAATCTTCCAATTTTTATAAATATATTTTATAAATCTCTTCAAAAGTGTGTTTTTAAAAAAATTTGTAATATGTTATTTATAAAGTAAAATTTCCATTAAAGTTTAATTTAGTTTATAATAAAGAATGTATTAAATAGTTTTACTTTGTTCATTTATGGCTCTGTTGTTGTTGCTGCATGTCTCTTTCTGCCAGCAGCACTAGACCATTTCTATAACGTTAAACAATCCAAAAAAATCTGGTACCATCAAAGGATCATCGTATAAATCTTGTTTGGATAGTCCCAGGAACGGAAGGATGTGTTTTGGCGTAGTTTGTTCAGCGAAATAGGTCTTGAAAATTTTGGAACCTTCAGAAGATTTTGATAAAATGAGGTGACTACTTCGAAAGTGGGAGAGAGTAGTTTGTTCCTGTCTTTTAAAAGCGGTGGCTTTGCTTAGACAATTAACCATGACCATGTTTCAAGATTTAATCTTTCCAAACGAAGGATAAATCAATCAAAACCAATATTTTTCAAATGAGTTTCAAGCCAAATATAATCCACGAACAATTGCATTCAATGTTAGTGTAAAAACTATTCGCGTACCAGATTTGACAATGCGAATGGAATGCACCATAATGTAACAGAAGTTTCATTTAAACCTAAATATAACAAACAGTTAATTTTTATGATTTAAAAGTGTATTTATTACTGTTATTGTTACAGAAAATGTAAGTAGCGTAAATATTTGAATGAATGTCTTAGATTTATATTTAATTACTTATTTCACTGTGTTATTATCGCTTAATTTAATTAATTACAATCTAAACTGCATTCATTTACTGAAAACAGTGGTTTTCAAGCTGATTTAACTAATAACTTGGCAGCATTTGGCTATATTTTAACAACTTGGCTATATATTTCTATATTTTTGGCGACAAAACAAAAATTAACATTTTTGAAGTTTCGACTCAAATGTGTCTTTCCACAATATTGGAATGATGGTACCTGGTGTTTTTTCCCCTCAAATCAGCACATATCCTGAATCACTCTTCAATGTGAATCTGGAGTCATCTATAAAAAATACAGAAGTCCAAAGCTGCCTGGTCCAGGAAACGTGTTCTCTTACCCAAGGTAAGCGAACCTTCCTTTGTCGTCCGGTGAGGTGGATATACACAACTGGTCGCCTTCATAGAGACCTACATGGTGAAGATGCTTTAGCACAGAACTGTGGATATTCTTCTTCCTGGTGTTACAGAATGGTTGCAACAAGCTGCGGCACAGAAACACTTCTCCTTCGGATCGAAAGAGCTGTAAAACGATCGTTTACAGATACTGTAACTTGTGTTCGGCCTGGAGAACGTTTTCCAAACACAAAAGCTTCGGTTTGATATTGACATTGAATTCAGAGACCGTGTACCACACTGCGAGACACATTAAGACGCAAAGCAACGTCAATATGCGACACCCTTATATCCATCCATCCCACCCCGTCACCCCGTCATATATATATATATATATATATATATATATATATATATATATATATATATATATATATATATATATATATATATATATATATATATATATATATATATATATATGTTGTTGTTACTAATCCCAGTTGGTGTAGCTCTGCTACACTAACTCCATAAAACCAAAAATATCCAAAAAGTCTAAAAACAGTAAAGGGTCCTTCAAAATCTTACGAGCAGTAAAACCTAGGCACTCGAGAATATGGTTGGGGAAGCCTGTGCGGCCTTACATCAGTGACACTCAGTAAAGAGTTTCCGACCCTGCTGGAAGGGGAGGGAACTAATGTGACCACTCAAAAAGCGAGATAGAGCCGTCTGCTGCTTTCTAGAAATATTTAGACTGTGAGTCCAACGTGTTCGCACTCCAAAGTACCAAGTGTGAACTGGAGGGGTTCTCCAAAGGGCATTGGTTTCCATTTTCTTTATTGAGGAGATTTTAGAAAAAGTTAGACAAGTATTATTATGCAAGGCAGCCGCAGAGGCAGATTTGGCCAAGGTATCAGCAATTTCGTTCCCCTCCAAACCAACATGGGAAGGAACCCATTGGAAGTAGATAGTGTGTCCTGAAGAAAGTCGACTGACAAGTTCCAGGATTTTCAGGCTTATCTTATCCCCAACAGACGTCCAATGAGAGAGGTGCTGTATAGAGGCACGGCTATCCGTTAAAATCCATAAGTCATTAAAATCGAGGTCAGTAGTCATGTCAATAAAATTTAATCCCTCATAAATAGCAATAAGGTCCGACCTGAACACAGAGCAGTTGTCGGCATTCTTAATCTTTATGTCTATTATATTATATGTATATATATATATATATATATATATATATATATATATATATATATATATATATATATATATATATATATATATATATATCTGTTTTTTCTATCAAAAAATTTGGTAGCTAGCATTTTTGCATAAATTTACATAAATTCATTTTTATGATTTATATAAACTATAAATTTTATTTTTAATGTCAATTTTTTTATGCTGAGCTTCGAAAAACATGTTGCTTCTTAACTTTTGGGAGCCAATAAAGCTTAAAAATTTAAGCAGAACAGTTGACTTTTTCCTATGTTTGGTGCGCGTATCTCACAGAAAACCATATTTCGTTTATAGGTCACCTTGGCATATCTCATTTCACTCTCTTTTTAATGAGAGTCCTTTCTTATTTTTCATGATAATATATTATTAGTTAGTTCGAGCTCTTTATTCTGTTTGTTTTCATTGTGTTCGGTGCATTAAAATATTAGAATAAAAAAGATGGGCTGTTTTACTTTATCGGTCATTTATATAGTTTAAAGCTTTATAAATTGTTTTCACTAAATTTTAATATTTGTTTAATTTGCATCTATTTTAAGTAACAATTCGTTTTCGTCTAATTCAGTTTATTCACTCCATGGCCAATCAGTAATTCAAATCTCTCTAATCTAATTTATACTTTCAAATGACACTATAGAATTCGAGTTAACTGACACACACTACATCTTTTCTAGAATTGTTTATCAGTTAGGCATTACAAACAAACCGTATTTACTTTCGATCACAATGCGACGAAGCAGGACAATTTCCTAAATACTTTCGAATGGCTCTTCTGAAAATGAATAATCTATCAGAGGAAATGACTTTTCACAACAAAAAGTAATAAAATGTAGCAATTTAAAGCTGGCGTATGAAGAGCATAATTAGGAACTACGTAGGATATTATGCATAAATAAAGAGTTTACTCTCCCAAATTACTTTCAAGGGAATTATTCTGCATTTGGTTCGGTCACATGTTATTAGTACTCGTGAGTATTCATCATTATCGATTTATTTTCTAATATTTACTAATGCAATCAAGACAGAAGGGAAACGCGATTGCAAAATTTAGGTGAACCTTTCAAAGTAATGCTTATTCCAAAATCCTATATTCCTATCCTTTAGCTGCAAAATGCAGAAGAGTCATTTTCTTCTATTATTCAGACGGAGTGGGAAAATGTCGTTTAATGATTAATAAATTTTATTTGCTTTTACTTTTTAATGGAATATTTTTAAATATTCCTAATTATATTCAATTCACCATGTTTTAATAAGTAAAGTTTAATTTAGAATTTTAATAAAATAAATTTAATAAATAAAGATTTTGTATTTAATTTATAAATTTAATAAAGTCAAATTTAGAGTTTTTAGTTCATATATAATTTTTTTTTATGGATTTTGTTAGATAAAAGGTGAAAAGGGTCGCAGTAAGATAATAGGTTCGATACCTGATTCTGTCCTGATAATTATGTTGGGAGGGCTTATACGTATTAAATATTCTGTTGGACCAAAATATCCTTAACTTATGTGCCATGACGCAGAGAGGAAGATGTGAGTTTAGAAGTTTTCCTCGTCATTTGAATTTCTTTAAAATAACCAGGCAAGGACATAATATCATTAGGCAATGACCAATTATCGACATAATATTTTGCATAAAATTATAAGACATAAATACAATAATTGCATTTTACAGTCATGGTTTGTATTCGAGAGTTGCTTTAAGCAAGATTGATTGCTTAAAGTTGTATTGAAGTTGAGTATGGGGAACCAAGTTAATGAGTGTATTCTGTTTGATATATAATTCCACAATCCTTCAAGAAACTGGATTTAATCGCTAATACTTGTTATTCATAGTATAAATCACGTTTTAAAGTTTGTAATTATGTATCCTGTTTTGTAATAAATGTCCAGATTTGGTTAATAACTTTAAATGCCAATAGATGGCACCACCACACAGTTAAGTGGGTGCATCTCACAGCAATACCTATTCTGCAATAAATGTATCCGAATTTTCTCTATAATAAATTTTTATTAATTATTTGTAGTAATGTTTAATTTCCTGAAAGCCAAACCTGTTGTGTTTTTTAAATTACTATTCTTTGTATAATAGTGTCATGGTTTGTAAATGAAATTCTTTACTTGTTTTGATTACTACTCATTTATATAACATCCAATTTCTCTTTACGCAAAAACTTATCTGAGTATTAGAATCCACATTGGTCGAAAAAAGTGTTTTTCTACAATTTTTCAAAATGTAGAAATTCCCATGCGATAAATTGCTTTACCAAATAGATTTTATTATTATTCTGTGAAAAAAATCAAATTTCTAGCTTTTTTTAACAAATGTTGAGAATAAGAACCTTATAAAGTGTAAATAGAAAAATTTGTTTCAACCTCTAAGTGGCTGCGATGGCCTCTTTTTTTAGGCCGTCGCTCTTGAGTTTGAATCCCGATTAAATTGAAGTTCCTTCGTATTCCCTAAAGGCGACTGGGACGTGTTAAATAGGTCGTAGTCGCAATGTCCTCCAAGTGAAATGATATTCTGGTGTAGACAGCCATGTGTTGGGAAGTCTTTTCCTTGGTCCCCGCTTCTAAATTACAATGCCTCCCACTGGGCTGCTTCCATCGATCTGGTAGAACCGAACTGAAGACGAAGGTATCGGTATAGGGAAGAGATTACTGGTGCTCACTGACCATTTCGAAGTTAATCATGAAATATTTTTCATATTAGATTCCTAGATGTCTGGTGTTTACTTGTTGAGGCAGTTTCGAAAAAGTAATTCACGAGTGTTGCTATTGTTTATGTTTACATTTGATGTAGCATTTCAATACAAGATCCACTGCCTTTCAATCCTCACATGACCAAGAAACATCATGGGATTCTCAAAGAATCCTCCTTAGAATTTCCAGGCACAAAAGAAGGATTTTTGAACAAGTCTGGAAGACACCGCATTTACAACAGGTGGGAAAAAGCTTAAGTTTTCCATAAAATTTAAAGCCACTAAAATGGCCATTAGCAAACTTAGAGTTCATAGGCTGGTAAGCTCTAGAACCATTGAAAGTAATGGAATCACCAGGACCACCAACAATAGTACCGATGATGAGCCTATGGAAGTAATTTGAGAGTCATAGGAAAGAGTGTATTTCGCTTAGATGAGAATCTCCTTTCTCGGTTTTAAGGTTTCGCTAATTTCATTTGCTCTGACGCCAAGTTTTTCAGTTTTATTCTTAATTTATTCAAATGATTTTTATATGATTAATTACTGTAACTCTCAGGATTTTATAAACACTGTTTTGGATTATGATTCCGTAGAGGTGCAGTGTCACTGACAAAGATGCATCACTATTTTTGTCTCCAACCCTTGAAGACAGAAGCATCTTATGAGCTCTTGGTGACAAACTATGGAATGAATCCATCTTAAATCATAATTTCTTTTTATAATCCATTACTTTAACTGTCACTGATTTCAAAACTACATCAGAAAATACTCAAGTGCAGAAATACATAGATATTCATTCCTTTTATTGTTAAATTTAAAGTTAATAGTTTTAATTCGTTATTTTCATTTTTTTTTAATTTTTATAACAACATTTTAAGCTGTATATTTCGCTGTAATGCGAAATTCCCTAGATTTTGTGCATTTTTAAATTCCTTCTTGATTTATTAGAAAAGCTGCTTTAGTTAATTATTCTAGCTGTTAAAAGTTTTCGAAAATACTGGAGTATGCACTGTATCATCATTTTCATGGATGGTTTTGAAATTCATTTATTTTAATAGCTTTTCAATTTTCCTCTTAATTTCTTAGAAATCTTATGTCTGTTTGAAAATTCATCTTAATTTCAACATTTTTCCATTTCTATCGGGTGAAAAATCTTCGCATTTCAGCAAAGGGTTATATTATAGCCAAATTTTAGTTTTTTCAACTACTCTGATGTTCTTCTTCGAAGAATCGCTTAATTTTAATATTAGTTCCTTACATTTTTAGACTGTGGTAAAAAAAAGGTGTTCACAATCCAAGTTATTTTACAACTTCATTTTAAAAATTTATATATTTCCAAAACAAGACAAAACGAGCACACTGAAAAAAGAGAAATCCAAATTTAAAATTAAAAGAATAAAAAGTTACTTGTTAAAAAATTTCCTAAAATTTTGACACATTTTTACATTTGGAATACATACAATATTTAAAAAAGAAGAGAAAACTTGCAGTGAAAAGGGAAAAAGGGTATAAAGAAAAACGTGTATAAGAAATGTTTATTTTAAAATGTAATATACACCTAGTATATAACTAAGAGTGAAAAAGTACTCAGAAGGAAAAAAATAGGGAAAAAAGAAAAAAGAAAACTGTAGTGTGCGAAAAGCACTTTGTATGTTTGCTTCGAGTATCAAATAACGGCTGAGAAAACAAATTTATTTTATGGGAATCATAAAAAAAGACTGAAAATGAAACTACCAATGGCAAAAAAATATCCTTTTTCAGACTAGTATAATGTTCTTTATTTGACTCAAAGAGCGAAACTTACCAATGAACTCGCATATTTTGTATTATTTTTCATATTAATTACTGAAAACATAAAATAAGTAAAGTATTGCTGCACGAACATGTTCTCCTGATAAATTTAAAAAGTTTAAAAAAATTAAATCTGTAAAAACCGATAAATTAGCAAGAAAAAAACTTTAAATATGAAAGACTCATAAAAATGATACGCTAGTTTATATTAAAATTAATTGAATCAAGTTGATAAGAAATAATTTTTTGTAACTATTAATTCCTATTTTTGTTAAGTTAAACATAAAAAACAAAAATGAAAGATATTTAATGATCAATTTTCATAAATTTAAAAAAGCTACGAAATAAAAAATGAATAATATCAAAAAAAATTTTTAAAAATATTGTGAAAGAAAAACTTATAAAGTTAAAAGATACAAGAAAATATTTTTTTAATACACAACCACTTGCATTATTTCATCTTTTGAGGCTACTAAGGACAGAACTGATATCATCATCAATTTTGCCCTTTTGTAGAGTTGACGATATTTACATATGATATCAATTATAGATATCAACTACTTGGATCATTTCATCTTTCGGAGTTGCAAAGAGTAGAATTGATGATACCATATATGGATGAGCACCCAGGCGGTGTGCCATCTTTGCAAAAAACAGTGTCCTTGTAGTTTAGAAACAAGGAGAAAGGCGTTAAGGATTGGCCTGTCATTCCTAAAAGTATCAATTCATTTGGAGGAAATTTCAAGCATGGCTTATTTTACTCCACTCTCCCATCATTAAAGAACACAATAAATCTTCAAATGGGAACAAAACCCGCTATTTTCCAGTAAAGAAAACAACATCTATCTCAAGTAGACTACAATAGCCTAAAAAAAACTAAGATGAATCACAATAGGAAAAATTAAAATATACAAGAAATAGATAGAGGTGTATAGAAATCCATATTATGCTCTAGAAAAGAACTGATAAAGTTTTGCTACTGTTTGCACAGAAATAACCAAACTATGTTGATATATGTCCAGTATTACTTGTTACCAAATCATTGATATGCTTCACGGGTTTAGTAATAAAATATCAATCCCATTTTATTGACATCATCAATTGATTTCTAGATGAAATTTGAATGTTTTTCAGCGAATATGTTAAACGACATATTTCTCGGAGGTGTATAGGAAAACAAACTCGCTCTAAAAGTTGTCGTAGTTGTTGTTACTTATGACACTTGGACAAGCCAAACATGTTAGCCGACGTCTACGAAATAAATCAGATGGGTGCGTCTTTCGTTAAATCAAAGCACCAGGAAGGTGAAAGTACGGTTTTTGCTCTAAGTCGTTTCCGATAGATGGCACCCCCAGAGGATCTACTCCCTCAATTTTGACACTGATCTGGAGGGAGAGGAAATTTTCTCCAGACCATTACACCCATGGTAACTGTTCAACGACTGACCACAGGACTTTCAATTCCTCAGATTTAATAAGCTCGTAAAAGTTGCTGTAATAATAGGGTAATCACAAGAATTCCAAAGTGGTAGTACGACTTTCCAGATAAATAAAACCCTTATTCTATTTGTATGCCGATGTTTTATCAAGGGTTAAGTTGAGTGCGTCTGCACAGAATGAACTAAAACTAATATTAGGTTGTTGTCGTTCAGTTGATTGTCACTTTTTTTTTCAAAACTTTCATTAAAGCAAAAAGATTAAATTAATTTTAAATGTAAATAAAGTTAATTATACTGCTATACAGCATAATATTCCAGAAACTTTACTCACGGTAAGAATGGAGAGCTGATTTTTTTTCAAATTTTAAATTTGCCATGTGTGAAATTTGGGAGAAGAGAAAAAAAATATGTACAGCATCAAATCCTTCACACACACACCCAAACTTTCATTATTCTCATAATGAGAATTCATAAACAAAAAATAATGATACTCAGCTTTATTCAATTTTTGAAAAAAAAGTAATTTTTGTCTATTACACGAACCAGTTTGCTATCAATCGGCAATATACTTAAACTTGAATGGAAGAAGTCCATATTACAAAATCGATCTAGTTCATTGTACGTAAATACACAGCGGTGCAGGCAAACATTGAACATTAACTTGAACGGATTTGGAACACTCGCATATCATCAAGTGCCTCGTAATTTTCAACCATGATCAAGCGACGAGGTCACACCTGAACTGGCAACCTCATCACCATATCCACGCCGAATCAGTGGAAATGATTTTGGAAATCACAGATCAACGTGGTCACATCCTCAAGCAGCGGAGTTTCAGCAACCCAGTGTGTGGTCACCCTCCAAATGACTGTCCACGGCAAGCTATGCTTCACTATGAAAATGAACTAAAACGGAATTACTTTGTACACCTGGCGAAACATTTCCTAGAAAAGAACATCTATATACTCAATTGAATTCAATTTATAGAATTTGCAGACGACAAATCCGCGCCTTAAATGTCTTTTTTCTCCACGTTCTCAGTATTAATCACGAACTTAGTGCTACCAATTTTGATCAAGAAAGTCTTGACACGCAAACATCTAAGCTATGGCACTTGAGAAATAAGAAACAATTGGTCTTCGAATCTCTTTTGTACATATAAAAATCCATTCGGTTAACTACGTGCTCTACTCTTTAAGCAAATATGTGATTGCGTATTTCCTGCATCCCAGATGTATGTATATTTACAAAATATTAAGTCATTCTAATCCAGATCAATCTGTTTTATTGTTAACAATTCCATCGTTCATGATGCAGTGATTTAGATGTCCTAACTCGGATATTTTATATCACCGACGAAATTGTTGAATAGAATACTACTCCATAAAAGTGAACAAACTTTAATTAGCAGTAGGAGGTGAAATGCATGCTACCAGAATACCGGTACACGTTACAAGATTACATAATCAGTCAGTTACAATACAGTTACAGTTTCCAAGCAAGGTTGAGTAATTTACATAAGTGCATAAAGTTAGTTTTTCCGTGCCGCTAGGTTGGCACGCCAGGTCGGGAGTTGCGGTGGTGTATGGCATGGCCACCGCAGCATCATAGAAAATATTGTCCCAAATATGCTGGTATTAATAACACTTAACTTGTTATCGACTTCATGTGAAAGCATTTGTGTAGATTTCCGGCCACTTTAAAATAAAATATTGGATTCTCGATGTGTTACGTAATATATATCACATATTTTTTATACGTTTTGATGTTATTCATTATTTGCTATCTCTTTCTTTTCGCTTATCGAAAAATATCTTCCGTCTATTGTTCATATATTATCAGACAATCATTCTAGTTATTCGTAATTTTTTTAGTTCGCTGAAACGTTTGGCTCTTGCTTTGTTGATTATTAGGAATTCTGAACACTTTTGTGATATTTACCCCACTTCAAGCAACATTCTGCTAAGCTCATGCACTCTATGTGTACCATAGAGATTCTCATGCCAATACTTCTAAAGTTTAATGTCCATTCCAAGTATGGATATTTTCAGTTGTTTGAAATCCTTTTTAAAACAATAATCCCATGTTAAATAGCTATTTGTATAAAAATTATCCCCCTAATGGTATCCTGAGCTTGACGTGCTGGTGGGGCTTGAGTGCTCTGCAACCCTGGGAACTAGGCTAGTGGTAGTTTAACTGTCGGTAGGTTCACTTATGCCGGACATGTCCCCGCAGGGTCGGAGCCAGACTCAATTGGATGCCAACAAGAGCTAAGTCAGTCCTCTACCTCAAGGTGCAATGGTTTCATGAGTAACAGAGGCTGCAACTTTTCCCCATCCATGAATAGAACACCTCCTTTTTATCATGATACTGCATGGGTCATCGCGCAGTCTAAAGAGGCCCGCGTTCCAAGTTTAAACAGAGGGCCTGGTTCGACAAGTATTCTACGGCATCCAAGTGCTTTAAGAATCTTGATCTTGCAATTTAACATTAATGGAATTTCTACAATAGTAACGAGAATTAAAGTTTAACTGTTTCGCAGAACAAGCAACACCAGAACCCATCCTTGAGTACATGGGGCTGTCCAAGCATGATTTAAGTAACGATCTTTTGATGGTGTTAGATTTTTTGCGGGTGTTCAACATTCTGTACCTGGTCTAGAGCAGCTGGCCAAAGAGAGTATGCAGCAACAATAACAATTATCTTTTAGATGATCAAAATAAATGCAACTAAGCCTGCGTCTAACATTTTAATGGTTATACCGAAGTAAAATTCATCTTAGAGGGTTTGGATTGCTTGTTATCATTATTGTTGCAGTTTTCTTATCATTATTGTTTTTTCATGGAAACCAGGATGTGATAATCTGGAAGTAAAGGAGCAGTTTTCTTTTAAATAAAACTTAAAAGAAAACACAATTCACAATTATTTCAGTCAAAATGATTACAGTTATTTCAGTTTAAAACTTTTAATCAGATTAAAAACCAACACAATTTTTATGATACAGAACCTAAACATAGCAGTTTTCAGAGCTGATAACTCAGTCGTCTGATTCCTTGCTTCCCTTTCAAGTAATTTACTGCTGAGGTCTTGGTTTTGGAAGTTTTCAGAACATTCCTATATTAAGTCTATGGAAAACCGACTAATATTGCTTCTATTAACTTAAAAATTTAAAAACTTTTTAGCTACATTTTGTCGCCTAAAATGTCGTCAAATGTCCTTAATCGCCAAAAATGTCGTCAAATGTCCTTAATCGCCAAAAATGTCGTCTAATGTCCTTAATCACCAAAAATGTCGTCAAATGTCCTTAATCGCCAAAAATGTCGTCAAATGTCCTTAATCGCCAAAAATGTCGCCAAATGTTCTTAATCGCCAAAAATGTCGTCAATTGTCCTTAATCGCTAAAAATGTTGCCAAATGTCCTTAATTGCCAAAAATATCACCAAATATAATCAAACTGTCTTAAATTTCATAATTATTTCTCAGTTCTGAAAACCGCTATTTCCAAATAAATGTTGTTCGGTCAATAATTTCACGAGTTAAACAATAATAACACATTGAAACAAGTAATCAAATAGAAACATATGAGACATTTAAACTATTTATATTATTCGTCTCAATATCAAATAGAAACATCAACTTAAATTCTTTGAAACCATTGGGCACAATGTATTAATTTCTTAAGCAATTTTTTGTTTCTTATCAACCCTTTTTTTATTTTAATTGTTTCTACTTTTCCATCCAAATCATGTTTAACATTTGCTCATAATTCATATTTTTCAAGTATTGCCTCTTGATTATCTTTTGACCAATCTTGTTCTCTTGTTTAGCCATTATTATTGTTAATTTTTTCATAGATTTTAGTCTCAAATCACTAGTGTAAATTCGATGAGTTTTAAAAATTAAAAAACTATGCATACAAATAGGCTTATATCGTTTCTTTCATATACACATTAAGTTATAAAAATAACATTCTATAAACATCGTGTGAATTATGAGTTAATGTAAAGTGTTAGAATAAATTGGATCTATTTGAAGATATATTAAATAATTATTTAATGAAAGTTGTTATAACTATAATTATTTTAATAACAATTATGTTGTATTTAAATCGTTCAAAGGGTTTAAATTTGAAATACAAGAAATAACAAATAATTTTAATTAATAATAATATAAATGATAAGTTTTTTAAATATTTAAACTTTTATTCAAAAAAACTTTTCTTCCTTGAAAGAGTTAAATTTAATCTTGAATTTACTAATAACACTTTGAGAATCTGATATTTAATGTTAACATTTTTACTTATTTATTTAAACTATTTTGTTGTAAAAAAATAATGCTCTAAAATAAAGAATATATAATTACACAAGTTTAAAACTTGTTTTAATTCTCAAATCAAGTTTATTATTACCTTTTCGTTACCTTTAAAAGTTAATGCAATTCGCTGTTATTAGTAAATAAATTCATTTCACTGCTTTTGTACAAAAAAACTATGAAATTAATGTGGTGTAAAATATTTGTGGGAAATCTTTTACTTAAAACTTTTTTGAACAAGCGTAATTTTATATTCATTTTATCGTGAACTTAATTATTTTCACATTAGTATGGTTCAGTAACTAAACAAACTTCATTTGTAGAAAAAAAGCAATTATTTATCGTGATCATTATATAAGAAAAGGAGGGAATTAATAATGATGACAGTAACTTAAAAAATAGTAAATAAATGTATTAATGAGAAAAGGTTTTAAAAAAAACGTGAGCTTAATTTCTTACAATTCTTAATGACAGTTAAATCCAAGGCAATTTCATATAAATAATAATAATAGCATAAATTTATATTTTGGAGTTAGTAAATAGTTTTATTTTTAAATTCTCTCTCTAGGATAACTCTCTTTATTAAAGAAACAGTAATAAATTCTCTAACTTTTTGGAAGTTTTAGTATTCAAAACGTTTTCTAGCAGCAAAGTAGTGTGTTTATAACATGTAATATTTAATTTAACTTCCTCGCAATAAATTATCTATCTATAATAGTAATTACATGTAATCTAAATGACTCCTTAAAACCTAAATATGTGGATAAAATTAGAAAAATGTGTTTGTTTAATTTCATTAAAACCTTCAAAACTTACCAAATTAATGTATTTAATTTTCAGTTTATTGAATTCCAGGATTGAACAAGTACAACTAAAAATGAGTTTTCTATGGAAAATTCTTTAAAATAAATGATTTTCTGCAACAAAACATTTTTGTGTAACTATGGTCAGTTTTTGAACAATTTATAATAGTAAAACGGGATAAATCTTAAAATTTATTTTAAAAAAATTTCTAGAAAAATTAATGTATAATTAATATGTGCTTATAAATAATCTAAACACTAACAATAATTTTTTTTAATTTTCATTGACTTAAATAAGTATAAATATGAGCTCCAGTGGCTCAGTAGCTTCACGCCACTTCCCGTAAGCTCAGCAAAGTGAAGCATCATTTGCCGCGGGCAGTGGTTGGGAGGGTGACCACGGTGTACTCTCCTTCACTGGGTTGCTGGAGCTCCGTGGGTTGGGGACGTGTCCACGTTAATCTGTGACGTCCAAAGTCCTTCCACTGGTATGGCGTGGATGTGGAGAGGAGGGTGCCATCTCAGGTGTGGCCTCGTCACCTGACCGTGGTTCAAAATTACGAGGCACCTTAAAAAGAGCAAAGTCGTACTTTCACCTTCGTGGTGCTCTGATTCAAACGAAAGACGCTCCCTATTGACTTAATTCGCAATGCCAAAGGCAAAATCAAGCTTGGCTTGTCCAAGTGTCATAGGAAAACAACAACAACAATTAAATATTAATGAATTCAACTAAATTTTCTATTAAAACATAATTATTAAACATAATAAATAATCGAATTTTTCCCAGTATAATATAATTAATTAATCTCTGTGCTTTATTATTAATACAGAAAATAAAATACTTAAATAAATATTTTTATATTTTTTATTAAAAAAAAAAGATGAGATTTATTTTAATAACATTTTCAAAGCAAAATGTGGTTATAGATATTATAAATTTTAAAATTATGCTTTCAATATTTCATTTTCAATCTGTAAGAATTGTTAGCATATATTTACAAATTAAAAAATAACGGATATATTTTAAAATATCATCCTCTGCAGAGAAAACCAAACATAATTTTATTTTACCTTATTTAAAATAAAACTTTTCTGAAATTAAAATAATTGAAACTGTATTTTATCTATTTGGTAATTATAAAACAAATATTTTATGACCTTCATAAAAGAAACATAAAATGTTAAGGAAAAAATATTTTACTTTTAATATTAAAATGGATATTTATAAATTTTTCGTGTTGAACAAATTTAACTATTTTAAAATTAATTCGGCCTTATAGGACAGAATTAAATTAAAAACAAAGCACAGGTTTAAAACTGACATTAAAAAATTTTAAATTATTTTTATTGTTATTTATGTTTTACAGTCTTTTATTTTCTTCTCTTTAAAAATTGACGCTTTAAAAGCCAAATGTAAACCTAGTTTTTTAAATCAATTTGCATTTTCTTAAGATAAAGATTTTGCCTAGATTGGCTTTTATTGTTTTAACAAATACTTTTCATCAAAATAACAAAAAAATCTTTTTATATGGATACTTTTATGATATTCGCAGTTTGCAAAATTGACTGCTTGCATTTATAACTGAATACTTTGAGTTTACAAACTTTGAGCGAAATTTAACGCATTAGGCTCTAAAGAATTCCCGAAATACAATATAACACATGCTTCGCCATCCAGTCTGTATGATGATTATGGCCCTCGGTTCTCTACGAGTGGGCTCGAGTTCGAATCCCGAATAAGGTTTGGGTGTAAAACTGGGGAAGAGGTCGGACTATCTGCCTGTAATGGACTGCCGTTTCAAAAAAATGCTCCTGTTCCTGCCTGGAGTCATAGTCCTCACCAATAAATATTCTCCACTTTTGCTTGTTTTTCCTTTCTCATATATATAGAGCTATATTCCGGATATAACACACGAAAAAAAAACATGCTTCAAAAATTCCCAAATGATAAGGAATCTTTCTGGAAAAGTAGGAAGGAAGTAATATCTGTCACCGGGCTTATGTTTTATGTATATTCTCAACGTTTACGCATAAATAACAATTTCAAAAGGAGGAAAAATACTACACGCATCCGTTCTTGAAGCGACCCGGGCTCCTGAATGATAAGAATCGCAACATGAGCAACATTGCAGTGAACTCATCTGAGTATTTACTTCATTTAAATTAATTGTAAAAGCTATAATCAAAATTACGAATTTAAAAATAACCTATATTTTATGTTAAGCAGAGACCAATATCCTGCTATAAGTTTCACTCCATTCCATACAGTCATTCTCACATAAAACACTGCAAAAAATTTGGCAGATAGACTTTACTGAATGAAGATTTTACTTATGTAGTCACTATCAGAGTGCAAATTATCTAAATTTTAAACCAATAAGGACAACTTTCGGGTGAACAAACAATTTAAGGAATAATATGCATAATGCCAAACATTTGGGGTCAAATTTCTGTTTCAATAAACTGTAAAGGAAAGTACTGTAAGTAAGAATGTGCCTTCAATAGACTGTAAGTAAGAATGTGCCTTCAATAGACTGTAAGTAAGAATGTGCCTTCAATAGACTGTAAGTAAGAATGTGCCTTCAACAGACTGTAAGTAAGAATGTGCCTTCAATAGACTGTAAGTAAGAATGTGCCTCCAATATACTGTAAGTAATAATGTGCCTTCAATAGACTGTAAGTAAGAATGTGCCTTCAATAGACTGTAAGTAAGAATGTGCCTTCAATAGACTGTAAGTAAGAATGTGCCTTCAATAGACTGTAAGTAAGAATGTGCCTTCAATAGACTGTAAGTAAGAATGTGCTTCAATAGACTGTAAGTAAGAAAGTGCCTTCAATATACTGTAAGTAATAATGTGCCTTTAATATTCTGTAAGTAAGAATATGCCTTCAATTTTCTGTAAGTAAGAATGTGCCCTCAATATATTGTAAGTAAGAATGGGCCTTCAATATACTGTAAGTAAGAATAAGTATACACTGTAAGTAAGAGTAAGAATGTGCCTTCAAAACATATACTGTAAGTTTACATTTCTGACCTTCAATTTACTGCAAGTAAGAATGTGCGTTCAATATACAGTAAGTAGAAATATGTCCTCATAACTGCTTCAGCAATCATTTTCCGGATGTACTAGATGATACACCCTCAATAATAACAATTTAAAGGATTGTGCAATAATTTTCCAATTAGTTTATACCTTAAATGATATCATACAGCCAAGAGGTTCAGATATTTAAGGGAAAAAGTATTGAAAAATATCATTTGATTTTATTATTTTAAATGTCTAGTTAATTTTCTTCATTGACACTTTTCCGCGATTTTTTTTTAATAAACATAATAAATATGGATATAATTTTATATTTGAGTTAAACTAACATACGTCTTTTCAGTTTTTAAAAAGTTGGAAATTATTTATTAGTTTTTGTTTTATAAATCTAATTTTCTTTTTTAACGGAATTTATGAAATTTATATCAAGAGGTTGATTTCTAGCTAACTTAAGACATAGCCCATATTTCATTTCGAAATTTTGATTACAGCGTTTGTAAATTACTTTAACCATAATTTGCGCTGATTGAAACTCACTGTAAAGTTGTGTATGCCACTATATATATCATTACATCACTGTGCTCGTTTCAAAAACGGAGTTCTTCCTTTCTTTTTGTTGTTGTTGTTACTAATGACACTTGGATAAGCCAAGCTCGCTATGCCTTTGGCTATGCCAATTTAAGTCAATTGGGAGCGTCTTTCGTTTGATCAGAGCACCATGAAGGTGAAAGTACGACTTTTGCTCTTCAAATCCTCCGATAGATGGCAGCATCATAGGATCTACTTACTCAATTTTGGCATTGGTCTGAAGGGGGGTACATTTTCCAGACCATTGCACTCAACGACCGACTATAGGAATTTCAGTTCCACAGATTTAACGAGCACGTATATCGCATGTACTCGGTGGGTCTTTGGCGGCATTGGGAATCGAACCCCACCCTTCAGGATGGAAGGCCGATACCCTAACCACTCAGGGCTAGAGAATATATGGACGACATGCAAAATAGACTACTTGGTTTGCCAGAGAGAAAAATATTAAAACCGACGGCTCTGCCTAATCTTAAGTTACCGGCTTTAAGCATAATTCAAAATACTCCAAGAGAACAGAGACAAACGAAAAGAAGAAGATTAGTAGAAGCTATTGAAAGAATTGAGTGCGTGAGTCCACATAAATTATGTGATGCAGAAAATCAGTGTGATGGTGTTATTAAGTGCCTTAAATGCAATGAATATTTAAAAAATATAGAAGAATTGAAAAAAAGAATATTATGCGCAGAAAATACAGTGAAATTCCTTAAAAATGAGCAAAAAAGAAATCGAACTTCTACAACAAGAATAATTAAACGATCGAAATCAAATAAAAAATTGCTTTTAAATGAAAAACAAAAATTAAAAACGAAAATAAAATTACTTCAAAAGGAGAACATTAAACTTGGGAAGATAGTTATAAATAATTTATTCCCTTATAAGCGTGAAGATGAAGAAAATAAATTAAGAACTAAATGGTCATCTGACACTATTTCAAAATGTATTTTGATTCGGTCATTATCTTCAAAATCTTACGATTTTTGGCGAAATAATTTATAACGATTTTGGCGATTTTTGGCGGATTAAATATGCCAAGTGCAAGTACTTTGAAAAGATGGTGTTCCAAATTTAGTTGCATGCCTGGAATTTTTAAAGATGTAATGTTATTGATGAAAAAAATTGCGAAACTTTGAGTGATATAGAAAAGATTTGTTCTTTGAGCTTTGACGAAATGCACATAGATTCGAAATGGTGTTACGACTCTTCATTGGATGAAATATTAGGCCCATTTTGTAAAGTTCAAGTTATTTTATTGCGAGGATTAATTTTCCCGTGGAAACAGCCAATATTTTTTGATTTCGACTGTAAAATGAATAAACGACGTTATCAATATTTTTTGATAACGACTGTAAAATGAATTTCTTTTGATTCTCAAAATGATGAATTAAATCGTGAATTCTTAATTAATCCCTTACCTTTATCTTGGGAAAATGAACTTGCCTCTTCCAATCAAAATTGTGATATATCTCCATTTGAAAAAGAAACTATGGTTTATGTGGCAGGTTATATTGCTTATAAAATTAAAGATAATTCACTTGGAACTATATCAAGAAATTCAGTCGATATGCCCAATCTTTCCGAATGGATTAATTTAATTTCTGCTGGGGGACTTACTGTTACAACAAAAGCATGGATGGAAACTATAAAACAAACGGACATAATGTTTCGCAAATTTCGTGGCGACACATTTTCTAAAGGGAAAAATGTCATAGCAACATTAATAAATGAAACAGAGTCTTCTTTTCCTACTGTAAATCGAAAGGCAATTAAATTTTTTGTCGCTTGAGAACATTTATACGAATTAGGTATTTAAATAGAAATGCAGCGATAGTATCTCATAATAAAGCTCAACAGAAAAACAAGAAATGGGTCAATAGTCAAAAAATCAAGATAAGCTGAAGCTAATAGGTAAATATATTTTTATATTGGTTATACAATTTTAAGTTAATTTCAATATTAATAATAATTTTTTTGGGTTTATTAAATAATAATTGCAAATTTACTAAATATTTGAGAGGCATTTGTAGTTTTTTTCACTCTGATTAAAAACAAAATGAACTTAAAAATAAAAAGTAACTATTTTGCTTAGAAATTCCAGGCAGCTTATTCTCCTTGGATGCCAGACTACGTCATCAACGGCTATTTCCGGTGACAGTTTTGGGGAGCATTTGAGCCAGCCCTTCTCTTTCCCTAGCCCTGCTAACCACTAGGCTACCACGGCCCCTCCTCTCATTTCAAAACTGCCCTCTATACGCAACACTGGAATTACAAAAAACATATAACCCATCGAAGTCCCTTTTCTTCTTATATTTTCACCATCGAATTCAATTACGAAAAACATATAACCCATCGAAGTCCCTTTTCTTCTTATATTTTCACCATCGAATTCAATTACGAAAAACATATAACCCATCGAAGTCCCTTTTCTTCTTATATTTTCACCATCGAATTCAATTACAAAAAACATATAACCCATCGAAGTCCCTTTTCTTCTTATATTTTCACCATCTCAATAGCATTGCTTATAATTTTTTCCGATTTTTGTAAAACTATCAATTTTTCTCACTGCAGAGAACGTGTTTTTTCTTTTACCAAAACATACCCACTCGAAAATGCATTAGAATATAAAAGAACTTCCAATACCAATATCTAATAATTTTGTAAAACATGGAGGTTTTTTAGATAGTCTTTATCCCATTCGATTTATTTTTTTTTTATCTACATTTGAGATCCATTTTGAAGAAAGATAAGCAAAAATTAAATCCCGTTAAAAATAATAAATATGGTTATTTTTCCATCTCATAATTTACTCGGAAAATTAAGTAAATTTTTCTCTTGAAAGAATGAACAGTGTAAGTTGTGCAACTTTGGCAGGTTAATCCTCAATCATTCTCCTTTTTAAACAAAACTGTCAAGAGCCACACACACACACACAAATAGCGCAAATTTCTTTCTCTCTCCTTCTTATTCATAAGTATTTTTGGTAGTCACTAGATACTAAGAAGCTTCATCTACGGTTTTATAAGAAATTCTCTGTTGTTATACACCGAAGATTTGAAAAACATTGAAACATTTGGTCCCAAAACTCGGAGATGAAAATAAGCGGATATACAAAAAGAAATGACAAATTCCGGAACAATTTCCCTTCACACTTTCTCTGCAGCATGAGAAATATTCTTTTTTTTAAAAAAAAATAGAATTCTTTCTTTTTGAAAAATAGAATACCCTTTTTCATGTGAAGTGAGGTATTGTCACGAGGGGAATTACATTTATCGTCTAGTCATGACTGTGTTATCAATTACACTGACCAATTTTATTAATATTGAAGTTGAAAGAATTATAAAACAAAGCATTTTTAATTAATTTTATAATATTTAGTGTTCTCTCCGTAAAACGAGTCTTTCTGTGTTGTTGTTGTTGTTGCTAATGACACTTGGACAAGCCAAGCTCGCTATGCCTTGGCTATGCGAATTTAAGTCAATTGGGAGCGTCTTTCATTCAATCAGAGCACCATGAAGGTGAAAGTACGACTTTTGCTCTTCAAATCCACCGATAGATGGCAGCACCAGAGGATATACTCCCTCAATTTTGGCATTGATCTGAAGGGGGAGTAAATTTCTCCAGACCATTGCACCCATGGTAACTGCTCAACGACCGACCACAGGACTTTCGATTCCACAGATTTAACGAGCACGTATATCGCATGTACTCGGTGGGTCTTTGGCGGCATTGGGAATCGAACCCCACCCTTCCGGATGGAAGGCTGATACCCTAACCACTAGGCTACCACGGCCCCCCACGAGTCTTTCTAAATGTGTTTACAGAATTTTATAAATACAAGATTGTTTTTCAATTCATTTTTGTGAATTTAATTGATTCGTTATTTATTCTGTTAATATTAATTTCGTTTTATAATAATTTATTTAAAATTAAAAATAGAGTTAAATTTAGAATATTAAATGTGTGAGTGTTTTTAAGTTGAAAATTGTCTCTGTATACGCATATTCAAATTTCTCTAAATTCTGAAAACATTTAGTTGCTCATATCTATAATAAAAGCTGAAAACATGAACTTGGCTATTAGCTTATATTTTTTCTTTTCCGTTATGATACAAAAGTGGATAATATCTGAAAATCTTGCAGATTATAGAACATTTTATGCTACTTAATTTGAGCGCAAACATTTCCTGTTTCCCCACTCATATTTAAATACCTAATCCATTTATGTATAAGCATTTAGTGTTTGGATAAAAATTATAGATATCATTTCAGCATTTTGTACGAATAACACCTGTATGACTAAATTCTTGAAATTTTCTCTTCTACCAGAATAAAAGAATCACTCTTTTTCTAAATAGAAAGAGAACACAAACCTGTTCTTAAACAATTTTTTTTCCTTTGCTCTTTATCGATTTAAAGTCTTAAAAGAAATCCCTGTATAGCCTATTTATTTTCTTTTATAGCTGTCCAAACAAAATATAATTTATGAAGGAAAAAATGCTAAACGCATATTTACCTAGCTTTGTTTCCTTGAGAGTCAGGGGTAATTTATTTTAAAAAAAATGTCTCAGTTTTTAGACTTCAGAATCCTACTGGAAACACCAGAATTTGTATTCTGCTAAGAATTTAATCCAGAAACAATAACTCTCTATCACCCAAAGGGGAATAATTCCCCACAAGCGTCTATTGAACAATGTTTTTCTGATATCAGTAAATAATATGTATCAAATATCGATATTTTTTTAGTCCTGGATCAAAATCTTACGAAATGTGTCTGTTGACATTAAACTTTTTTTCAAGAGCATGCTAAGAGTTTTTGATTTAAGTTGTATATTAATTGATGTGTCAGGATGTGTTTTTTACTTGCAATGCTTCACCCTGTCTTCGTAAATTTGAGAACAGGCTCAAAAATTATGGAAACAAAAGACAGCAATATCTCCATTTGCTATTATCAGAGTTTCGTAAATTTGGTTTGTCGTTTATTTTTGTGTTGAAGCAGCAGCTAGCTTATCATTATGTTATATGCAACAGTAAATATTATTGGGATACTGTTTTCTAGTGTAATATATTCAAACCATTTATTAAAGCAATATTATTTCTTTTATATGCATAGATGATTGCTACAATGTCCTAATAAAGACATAATCAAGAATTTAATGCGTATATATAATACTCTGCAGGCCACCCAAATTACAACACCAAGAAAGAAAAGATATCACAACAAAATTTATTTTGTAGGTAACATGTTGACCAAGTATCAAATGATTAAATTTATAGACTTCTGTGAAGTGTGGTTCCTGCCAAAATCAGTAGCCGCCATTGTTGAAGATCACCGCTGCCACACGCCTCGGCATTGATTCAAAGAGACTTTGGATGTGTTCTTGGGGTACAGTGGACCAAGCAGCTTCCACACGTTGCCAAAGTTGATCTGGTGGGGCAGCTGGGGATGTAATCTGGGGTCAATCGTTCAGCAACCATTGACCACATGTTTTCTATCGGTGAAAGATTCAAAGAGCGAGCCGGCCAAGGAAGCAATTCAATCTGGGGATTGATGAAGAGCCCTTGGACAATGCATGCCTTGTGTGGCAATGTATTGTCCTCTTGAAATATCACTGTGGGCAAGCCTTGAAGTTAAGGAAGGACAATTGGCTCTAACACCTCCGAGATGTAACGGTGACTGTATAAAGTACCGGCAATGCGTACTAGAAGAGTGCGAAAGTAATATCCAATACCACCCCATACCATTGTAGTGATCCCTTTCTCACGCTTTTAATGAGTTACGGAAATGGCATTTCCCTTCTCAGCCCATCTGGAAAAGGGTGAATAAATTCCCACGCTTCGGCGTGGACACACCATTCGGACAGGAAATGCCCTCCGACCCCCTTTTCTCTTGGGGGAAGTAGGAGCGCCGGACCACGTGACAGTCCAGCGTGAGAGAGGGAAAAGAACAACCCCAGCCAGTTGGTACGCGACCTTCAGGATGTAGAGAGGTATAATAAACGTTCTTTGCATTGAAGTCTTATTCTGTTCCTCACACCGAACGCCACTATTAAAATCATAACACCATAATACCCGGTGCAGGACCAGTGTGGGGGTGCATAACGCAGCTGTTCATCATCCTCTCTCCACGGAGTCTCCAGACTCGAATCGTCATGGTGTTGCCGACAGAAGCGGGACTCCTCAGTAAAGACAATTTCATTCTATTCTGCCGTCCACATCCTTCTTTCATCGCACCATTGGCGGCGGAGACGCCAGCGGTTCTGCGTTAAGGGTATTCGAAGCAATGGGCGTCTTGCGGACAAACCACTTTGCTGAAAACTGCATCGAATGGTACGAGCAGACACTGGATAATGCGTTACAGACTGAATGTGCTGTGCTAGGGTTCATAATGCGGCTAAGTGATCAGTCACTGAGATGCAAACAATTTGCCTGTCATCATGTGAAGTGGTGCATTAAGGTGGATATGAAGTGAAGTGGTACACTAAGGTGGATGTGATCTAACACGTCTTTCCGTCGTATCTTCCTGCATCCGATGATTATATGACCGCATTACAGTTGTTTGGTTTCGACCAACACGACTACCGATTTCCATGAAAGATAATCCACAATCTTGGTTGACCATTATCCTTCCTCTGTCGAATTTGGATACTTGATCAAAAAATGATCGCAGTTTCCTACTAGGCATAATTGATTTGTTTTTGTTAATAAACCACAAAAAAACACAATTGCCGAACTTGAAATCGTCGAAATCTCCAATCTTTAAACAGCGCTTTGAAGTGGCGCCACAGGCATGCGTGACTCTAATCATTTTCATTTCTCACCTCCGCTAATGCATGTTGTAAATTTCATGTTATTTGCATGCTTCCCTTCAGGATGTTGCATTTACGTTGGCCAACAATGTATTTTTTATGAAGAAATTAAGAGAAATTGCAGTTCTAGGAATAATTTACCAGCACATATGATCACTGCAATTCTTAGTACAGACGTGACTAAGAATTTAATGGTATTTTCTTATGAAGTTAGTAAGAGAAGTTGCAGTTCTAGGAATAATCTATCTGCACAGATGATCACTGCAATTCTTAGTACAGACGTGACTAAGAATTTAAAGGGCACTTATGGTATTTTCTTATGAAGTTAGTAAGAGAAGTTGCAGTTCTAGGAATAATCTGTCTGCACAGATGATCACTGCAGTTCTTAGTACAGACGTGACTAAGAATTTAAAGGGCACTTATGGTATTTTCTTACGAAGTTAGTAAGAGAAGTTGCAGTTCTAGGAATAATCTGTCTGCACAGATGATCACTGCAGTTCTTAGTACAGACGTGACTAAGAATTTAAAGGGCACTTTTGGTATTTTCTTATGAAGTTAGTAAGAGAAGTTGCAGTTCTAGGAATAATCTATCTGCACAGGTGATCACTGCAATTCTTAGTACAGACGTGACTAAGAATTTAAAGGGCACTTATGGTATTTTCTTATGAATTTAGTAAGAGAAGTTGCAGTTCTAGGAATAATCTATCTGCACAGGTGATCACTGCAATTCTTAGTACAGACGTGACTAAGAATTTAAAGGGCACATATGGTATGTTCTTATGAAGTTAGTAAGTTCTAGGAATAATCTATCTGCACAGGTGATCACTGCAATTCTTAGTACAGACGTGACTAAGAATTTAAAGGGCACTTATGGTATTTTCTTATGAAGTTAGTAAGAGAAGTTGCAGTTCTAGGAATAATCTATCTGCACAGATGATCACTGCAATTCTTAGTACAGACGTGACTAAGAATTTAATATGAACATATGGTATTTCGTTATGAAATGAGTAAGAGTTGTTGCAGTTCTAGGAATAATATTTCGTGAATGCATTCATATACCATAAATCCTTTAAAATTTTCAGCTGGTAATCTATTAATAAATATTGTTAAAATAAAAGAAAACAATGTTTCTTGACAAGGCTACAAATCAAAGGTTACCGTTTGATTCTACTTATGTCTTGATAATTTTTAACATGAAATATTCTCTTTCATATTGTAAGTTCTAGATTTGATATTACTTAAATAATTATCATGCATTTCAAAACCATGATTTGTTAGTATTGAAAGTATTAATGGATATTGCCTTTGTTCTTTTAAAACTTTTTTAAAAAGCATTTCAAAATACTTTTTAATGTAACACGATGAGCCTTTTAAGACAGTAATATCAACAATTATGGCTTCATGAGCAAAACTTCTATGATACAAGCATTTCTTTACTGCATTTGAAGGTTTAGAAAAATTATTGGATGAGGATCGGTGAATCATACTTCATTTCTCTCAGCTTTTACAAAGAAAAAGTGAAATGTACCATCCAATTTTTTCTACTTGTCAATATATATATGGGGGAAGATGGGGAGTGGTCAATGTGTAATTTAATTGAATAACAATTCTTATCTAGATTAATATTTAATTAACACATATTAGGAGATGTATGCAGTTATGGCTTATTTACAGTAAATCGTCTTTAATGATATAAAGATGAAATCAGGTTAAATGTAATACCTAAATCAATTTCTCATAAAGCAGTTTCTGTCTTTCTTGAAATAAATATTTCAATATATTACGTAAGAATGCTCTGTTCCGAAAAATTGAAATAAATTGATGTTTATTATTTAATAATCTTTAATTAAAATAACATATTGATATTAATGAATGGCCAAATAGATACGTCTAAATATGTGAAACGGATAATTTTTTATTTACAAACATTTCAACAAAATTTTATAATTTGTACTGATGAATAGGCTAAAACAGAAAAAAATGTTGTTCATTTTACTGAAAACTTTTTGTAAAATATACAAACCAGGATTATTTTTCAAAAATATTTGCTTTCAATTTTTATGTGCAAATGCATAGTCATAAAATCTCTTATCAAAAATTTGTTTCTTGTTAAAAAAAATACTTCCAAGTTATGAAACGTAAATACATGCCTATTACGCCAATCAGAAAAGGGTGAAAATAAACTATGAAAATATTCACTATGATAAAAACATTTTCTAAAATCGAAAATGCAAGAAAAGGGGGGAAAAGAATGAAATTGGGAAGATAACTCGCCAAAATGCAATTTGAGATGCGTGAAAGTTTTCAGGAAATGTTTTTCTCCATCTAACTGTGCTCGTATGAATCGACCAATAGGAGATTGGGAATATTTCCGCCTTAAAACTGCATTCAATCAACTTAGACTGAAATTGAAGATTCGATATTTTTCGAAGACCAATGATTGGTTATCAGTAATGTTGAATTTAAATGTTATCAAACAAATGATCACGTTTTATATAACCCAGTGAAAATGATGATTTATTTGGAATAGACAGTATTTATACAAATATATAAAATTTTATGATGCGAAATATTATACACCAGATATTGGATTATGTGAGTTATTTAGGACCATATATCGAAAGTTGTTTTAATATTAGCGAACGAAGAGTATAGCGTGCTCCTTTTTATATTTATATAATATTATATTTACATAGTAAAAATTATAATTCTTATTGTGTAAATATGTAAAATATTTATGAAAAAATTGTAGTTGGATTTTAAGCATTTCATATTATATTTGAATTGTTTTTCTATAAAAATAAATTTATATATTTATAAAACCTTATGAAAACAAATTCTAAATATTTATTAATATTTAATCAAATTTAACTAATTTCATGGCTTATGTTTCTGATAAGAAATTATCGTTGTTTAATCAAAATAATATGTCAGATACTAAAAACGATGTGCTATGCATTATATTGACAAATATGCTTAATTTATTTTTATTTTAAGCGAATTGACTTCCTAGTATTGTTCATGTAAAATTAAATATTCTCATACTAAAAGAAAAAAGTTTATTAAATCATTATTGCAGTAATATTCATCATTTTTAACAATAAAAAGGATACCATACTTTCCTTAACCACAACCATTTTGATTTTAATCTTGGTTTATTCTTAAGTACTGCATAAGCTTAGTTATATGTAAGCTTTAATTTAAAATTCAATTTCTTATGTTTTAATTTAAAAATTTTGATTTTAAGTAATGATAAATAATTTGAAACAGTTCTTAACAACTCGTATATTGAAGTCAATGAAATTTAAGACAGCTGTCGCTTGTAATATAAAATTTCTGTTCTTATGTATTATCTCGTCGACCCTTTTCATCATAAAAATATGTCATCGAATTTTGCAAATTTTGATAATTTTTTTCCAAAATGTGAAGGAAAAGCATAATAGTTTACTCATATGTTCATTTTAGCAAATAGATAAAAACTGTATTTGTGTAATTTATATGATGTTAAATAGCATAATTAAACGGCATATTTTTGTGGCTCAAAAGGTCGACAGGATAATACGTAAGTACCAAAATTTCTTTTATTTGAAAAAATAAAGGCTGATCAAGCTCCAATCAAATTTACACATTTTTAAACAATAATATGTAATAATAATATTGATATTTTATATGCGCAAAATTTTGCTTATATATATGCATGTGGGTTCAAATTTGTAAAAAAAAATACAACACACAAAAGCTTTTCTACTGTAAGTGAAACAATAATCAAGTATTTAAATTTATAAATGTAAAATGTTCATAAGGACATAAGTTGTTTATGAACTCATGGGGCAAATCAAAGTAGTTTAAATATATAAACTCATAAAAATCGAAAGAGCTGATATATTTTAATGCCATGGAAAACATTTGTTCTCTGCAACATTTACAGGTTGATGAATGCTGACAAGTATTTGCATTTTGCTCATGTTTTACTAGCACACATTAATAGTTAAGTAATTAATCTAATTATCTGCCATCACTAAAAAAATTATACTTATGAGACTCATAACATTCACTAAAGCTAGAAAATATCATATTATACCAAATTCCTTTTTAACTATAACTGTAATGTTCATAGTACCTTACATGTACCCTCACTCTGTATAACACAAATACAGTCATACTTAAGTACCATTAAAAATACACTACAAAGTGTGATACTTTTCTTATTGAATGTAGCTTTAGTAAGCCATGAGAAAGACTCCAGGATTCAAAACTTGAAAAAAAAATCCAAGTTGTAGGAATGAGATGTCCAGCTGATTGCCGTTGAAATCTTTTTGAATGTAAAATTATTTGCATCTTATGCTTACAGTTCATGATTGAGATAATTAAATTAAATAAATCTGCGTAATAGCAAATTTGAATACTCCCAGATATGTGCTCTGCATGTATACATACCTTTAGTAAATGTAATGAAACCATAGTAATTTTTTTAGGAATAAGGAGAGTACATGGGGAAATGTTATTTAAATGAGGGGACAAGTAAACTTTACAAATACAAACAAGCAACTCTACAAAAATAAATAATTAAACAAAATAATTATAATTAGGAAGAAAAGGCTAACACCAGTAGCTAGTGTTATGATTCGGTGGATGGATTCATTCTCAAAACAGACTTAGGTCGATGAAAGTTAATAATGTCATACGGGTTTTGGTTTTCTATAGCTTGAATTTCCGAGTTTTCTAAACTATGGAAATTGTTGTAACATCGGATCACACAAGGTGTTTGATGTAGTCCGTTAAGTAAGGCATACCTAGGTTTTTCCTAATCAGATGATTCCTAAAATAGGACTCTGCTTTAGAAATTAATCAGAAAATTTTATTTTGCTGTTTTTCTAAGATGACAATGTTTGATATGCATGCATCACCCCAAATCGGTGATGCATATGTTATAATTGGCATTAGATAGGATTTATAAATTAAAAGCTTGTTCCCCATTGATAATTTAGAATTTCTGGTTAAGAGTGGATGCAATTAATAAATTTGTTTTTAATGTTATTTATATGTTATCTCCATGTTAGCCTTTTATCAGTTTTGACCCCCTAGGTATATGACCTCCTTTTTCCAGGGGACACTAATCCCAGCAATTTGAACGTTTAGATAGGTTTCATACCTCTCGTAAATAAAACAGCTTCGGATTTAGCGGTATTAATTTTAATCTTCCAAACTGCTAGCCAATTTTCCATTTCAGAAATGCGTTCAGAGAGGTCATTATGGATGGTTTGATGATTTTTATTACTTGCAGGTATGGAGGTGTCATCCGCAAAAAGGCACTACATGGCTCTTGGGTTTTGTGGGATGTCATTAATAAATGTATTAAAAATAAAAGGACCCTACAGTTATACCTGGAGTAATGATCTAGCAGTGTAAAGGTAATAGATTTTAATTGTAAATTAATGAATGAAATAGGGAGAAGTCGAATGTGAAAAGTAAATGTAATTCAAATTTTAAAAATCATGCAAAAAAACTATTAACTTTGAAGGGTAGATAACTGTCTTTCTGGAGTCGAAAAATAATTACCGCCAAATTTTATGAAAAACCATAATTTTAGTTTCCTTCTTATCGATTACATAGTTATATATCATAGCTTCCCAAATATCGAAAGAACAACCCTCACAAATTCTTATTCTTAGGAAATAACGTTGCTTTGTTGAAAACGAAAGATTTCGTTGAAAAAAAATTGATTTTTAAAAATCTTGTCTGTTGAGACTAAAAAAATCAAACTTTATTATCTGTCTATCAAAGTAGTCTTCATATTTACTTATTTAATACCGATTCTCAGCCAATACAAATATTTATTAAAACAGATGTATAGTTATGAAATTTGAAATCAAATTGCTTGTTATTTAACATTATTTATTTAAAATCAAATCATTTAAATTCTAAGCGTTTTCGAAAATAACTTTTACTTGACTTCTAGTTTTGTTGCCTTTATATTAGCACTTTATGTTGAAAAATTCTTTTTTCGAACGTTACAAGATCAAATGTATTAAATGTTATTTTTTCACTTTTTTTATGTTTGAGTACTCGTAAAACGTTTCGTAATAGTTATTTTTAACTAGTTATTTCAGTTTATATAAAGTTTACAGAGAGTTTCTGAAATAACTAGTTATTTCAGTTTATATAGAGTTTCAGTTCATAAAGAGCTGATATATTTTAATGCCATGGTAAAAATTTGTTCTCTGCAACATTATATTTACAGTATATGAAAGAAATCACTCTAGAGCAGCGGTTGGCAACCTTACCATTCAAAAAAGCCAAATCTAAATAATTTACAACTGAAATTTATTCAAAGAGCCATTTTTTTTATCATAAGCTTTGCTTTAGTAGGAGACATTATTACGGAATTAATTAGGATTAAAAATATTCTCAAGCTTGCCTTTGATAAATAAGTCTTAGTTTTAATGACAGTAAACTAAACAAAACTTGGTACCATACTTATATAAAGATAATAATATTTATTCAAAAACATCACTGGTAAAATAATATAAAAGGTATTCTTAAAAATAACTACAAAGACTCCATTAATATGAACATTAGCCTTGCATTTCCTTGGAAAGTAAGGGTAAGTCAGATTTGTGCTCCCTTGACCTCCCGTGTGACAGACGTACCCGGACTGTTCTCTCAAGACTTGCTAGCGGTCATATTAAGTGCCTCACTTTCAACGAGGGCAGGAAAACTTTCGTCACCTGCACCAAGTGCCAAAATCATCAGACTTCTCCTGAGCATCTTTTGGATTGCATGGGTCTCTCTAGGGAGGATCTCTTTAGCAATCCTCTTTTAGTCTTCGACTTCCTTACAGTCAACGAACTCGTGGATCTAGTCTGACTCCGTCAGACATGGAGGATAAGCGAGAGTTTTTCCGAAGTCGTGTTGGCAAGGTAAACTGTAACCGTACTTGGTATATTTTGGCGACGTTTCTTATTTAATACAAACCTAAAGATTTAGTCTAAAAAGGGGTGTGGTGAATGGCGTTACCTAGTAGGGCGGTTGTAATAATGTAAGCAAATGAGGAAAACTCTAACAGAAATTTTATGAATCGAAAAGCAAATGAATGCAATAATGTTTAAAATCGCTTTCTATAATGATACATGTATTCAATTTTTTTCTCTTTAATAAAAGAAATTAAATATTTTTGAATCCTAAATTGTTAATCACAGAATAATTGTAAAATTTATCTTTCTTTTAAATTGCATAAAATGTGTATGGAATAAATTCTGTAAGCAAAATAGGTCATTTATCTAATTATTTCTAAAATTAAATTTCTAATCTTATTTTACAATTCAATTTACTTTATCTAAAACCATGTTAATAATAAATTTTTATTTTATCAATTTAATTTGCCATTTATTTGTAGCTTCAGAATTTAAATTGAGTATTTAATTTTAAATCCTTTAAAAGTGTGGAATTAACTATGTAATAAAATGAAACTTATAATTGGAATAAATGTTTAAAGATTTGTACTCATCCAAAGAATAGAAAATTATTTTTTTGATAATCACCATTTATTGATTAGAAGTGAGCAAAATTATTTCTTTATTACTCCATCTATTACACAAAAATGAAAATATATTATTAATACTCATTCCAGAAAACAATAGTTTTATGTATCTGTTTTTAATCGTATCTTTTACGCATAAGTTTACACAAAAATAAGGCAGATTTTGAAGTTCAAATTTGATCAAATATTAAAAAATTGTTAATGTCCTTGGACTGGAAAAAAATTATTGTCAGATCTGATAGTCATAGTTAATAATTTAATTTTTCTTGCTTATGGTATTTATATCTTTATAGAGTATCATAAGATTAATGTAATTTTCTTAAATCTAAAAATTAAAATTTCCTTTTGAATAAGCAATGTTTCTGCTTTATTTTAAATTTTTCTTTCAAAAGAAAAATACTCATTTTAGGAAATATATATTCAAAGAGAAATTCTCAATGATATAAATTATTAAAAAGTTGCTTGTTATAAAAGTATTTACCTTCAGCTAGTAACCAAATATAATTTTTCCATTATTTTCAAAGAGTGTATAAAATATGAGCCAAATCACAAATACTAAATAAAATAAAATTATTTTTCTTTCAGTAGATATATCGTTTAAAATTTAAAAGACATTTAATTTTTCCTAAAATTATAGCTGATGATTTAACGAACTTAAAAATTAATTTTCAAGATTCATTAATGTTGTAATTTTCAATAGTTATCCTAGAACAGAATTTAAATATTAAACAATTAAATGAATTTCAATAACCTTAATATAAATTGCGATTTATTAATACATTGTAATTATTTTGCAAAAATTTAATAGTTTCAAAAATTTAATTTCAAAAATTTATAGTAAAAGAGAAAAGTATATCACGTTTGCACATTATCTGATAAAGAAGTAATGCTTCTGTAACTGTAATATACCTACAATTAAACTATATATATATATATATATATATATATATATATATATATATATATATATATATATATATATATATATATATATATATATATATATATATATATATATATATATATATATATATATATATATATATATATATATATAACAAATGTTACTTAAAAATATTATCCCCGAAATGCCAAACTGCTTTTTCTTAATAAGAAACAAAGCGTCCTTAGTTAAAATATTACCTCTAGTAATTTACAAAATACCTCAAAAAATAATAAAAACTGTACTAAAAATATGCAAATGATTATGGAAAAGGAGGAAAGTTAATGAAAAGAAACTTTATTTTTCATACTTTTAGCAGTTATAAATTTAAACATTTGAAATGTCTTCTATTTTAGTTTAAAGTTATATAGTCAAGTTATATAGCCGAAGTCAAGTTACATGTCTATAAAAAATTATAATATTGATTAATCAAATAAATCTTTTCTATTCCAAATAAAGAATATAATAACTAATTAATATTGTTTCGGCTGATAAATATGTCATCAACACTTCTCTCTGGATGTAATTATTTACTATTTAAAAAAAATCAAAATGAAATTTTTTTTAAATATTTTAATTTTCTGAAATATTATTTAACATTCTATTAATTGCTTATAAGAGATTAGATCCTTTTATTTAACAAACAATATTTTATTAAAATTTTATATTTTCTTTTGTAAATATAAAATGTTAACTTTTAATTGTATTTTAACAACAATAGCATGATGAGATATAGCTCTCAAAAGAAAGGGGAAATTTTATAAAATTAAAATATCATTAATGAAAAATTCTTAAAATTAAATTACAAATAAAAGAATTGCGTTAGATGTCCTTAAAATTTGCATCCTTACTAATCAATAAGAAATAGATATAACACCCTGTATAACACCCCCATTAGCTCTTGTCAAGAATACAAAAGCCTCTAATTATTGATGGGACTTATTTCCGGCTTTACACTAGACCATCTCAAAATAATTTCATTGTAATGACTTACAGCGGGGAAGTCCATCAATCGTTGTCAGCTGAAGAAACCAACATGTGTTAGTGGTTTGCTTTGTGAATGTCCGGCTAGAAAATTTCTACAAGTCCCTGTTATAATTTTTTGCAACACTAAATATGAATTTTCTTTATTTAGAAAATATTATCTGGAAATTTATTACTAAGCAGTTTTTGTATTTAAATTCTAAAGTAAATATATATATATATATATATATATATATATATATATATATATATATATATATATATATATATATATATATATATATATATATATATAATTTTCTTCTGATATAAAAAAATAAAAAATATTAGATTGGATCAAATGATTTTAATCATTGCTCTAAAGTAGTTAAATGCATCATATCTTTTAAACAAAAAAATCAGAAAAACCTTTAAATATCTGTAGTAATTAGTTAATTCATTGTTTAATTGATAATTAGCTTTAATCCGTGCTACATCAATATTATATTTCTAAAATCATCAAATAATTTTCAAAATCATTAAAAGAAGTAGTTTGAATGCTTTAATACTTACAAACTGAAGAATTTTGACAAAATTGTATATTACTGGAATCTATGTTGTTATTATATTTATTTTAGTATTTCTTGAATTGTTATGTCTAAATATTAAAATAAATATATCTCACGCATGAAAATTGTTTTTAGAAGGAGAATAAAAGCAAAAATAAAAATGGGGAAATCTTAACTCTACTATTTAGAATAATAATTTAGTTATTAAATATTTTATATAAAACTGTTAATATCACACATTTTTTCACATATATTCAAATTTATTCTACATTAAATATTTTTTCCTTCACCGAACTATATCTACCTTGATATGCAAAAGATCAGAAGCAGTAAATTTCGAGAAGGATTGTTTAAAAAAATAATTTTGTAAAGTAATGTTTTAACTTCCTTCTTCATTTGATAGTTATAAAATATAAATATTTTGCTTCACTTGATTGCATCAAATGATTTTTTAAATAGTTTTGATTAAAGTACTAAATATTCATAAAATACATTTTTGTGAGCATAAATTCACTAATCGGAAATAAATACTCTACCTAGTTTCGACAACATTAATTTTGCTTTAATGTTAACCTATTAAAAACAAGTATCTTAATTTATTATCTTACCGCAACTATAAAATTTATTTCTTATATTAGAGATATTTTATTCAAACTCAAATTTTTTAGCTTAATATCAGAATTTACTCATTGAAATTTTATTTCTAAAACACACGAAAGGATTGATCATACCATAGTGTTTATTTGTAATATTCTATTTCAGCAATGTAAAGTATAACCTTTAGTATTGCTGTTATTTATTGAAGTGCTTGAAAATAAAAAAGTAATATTTAAAATATAGTTCTTAAATCATTAAATGAAAATTTTTCTTTTACTGATGATGGAAATTTTATATTTTCCGGAATTTGTAAGAAGCATAAACTTTTAATCAATGATTATATTTAGGGAATATTAGTTTAAAATATCCTAAAACTTACATAAACATTTATTAAAATAATTTTGAACCTCACAGTTAAGAAATTGAATAATTTATCTTGTTCTCTGCTGTTTTCCTTATACAAAATAACGTTTATTATTACGAAATACAAACACTTTTTATATATTTAAATTTGATCATTAATTTATGGCAACATCATTTTATTATGTTTCTGAAACAGATGTGCATTTCGTAAACATCTGTTGGAACAAGTGGTTACTAAGTGGCGAAAATTTGTTTTAAAACCTTATTTTTTAAATTTGAATATTTGATTCCAATCAAAAATTATTAACCAAATATTACGATATAGAATTAAAATTAATTTCATCGTGTTAAGATTTATGTTTTTGATTATTTTATATCTCTCGATATATTTTTAGTTAGTTCTTATAGATAAATGTAATAAATAAACCTTGAAAGTATAATTATAACATTAATTTGCAAATATTTACATTTAAAACATTTGTGTCTTCAGTAAAAGTATGCATCATGCTAATACCTAAGCTTTGTTTCCATTTTCAGATAAATATAATCTTGTCACAAGATATATATTCATCAGAAAAGGTAAACGAAGCTCAGGTATTAGCATGATACTAACATAAATATAATTTTTCTATGAAAATAATTTCATTATGAAGAAAAATTTAAAAATATTAATTACAGTTGTGAATGTTAAAATTTTATTTAAAGTTTTATGATTCGTTTTAAAATCAAGTTTGATCGAATTAAATTAATTTTACAAAGTTATTTTTTAACGTTCAACAAAAATTCATGTAACCTGTATTATTTTATTTACCTAAAAACATATTTTTTAAAACTAAGATTTTCCATTTTTTGTCGATCATTTATAAAATTATATAAGTATTTAAAATGATAATTCTACGAGCAAGCTATTCAATTTTTATATTAAAATTAGATTTAATGTAAAATTAATTAAAAACCTAGAAATCACAAGGATTAAATATTCTTAAGTAATATGGTTTTGTTAAAAACGATGAACTTGGTTCGAAAATTTTGACTTTTAAAAATCTTGATTTTTGGAACAAAAAAAAAAAAATATCGAATTTCGTTTTCTGTCTAGCTCGTATTCTTTACATTTACTTATTTAAAACCTATTTTTAATTATTACAATTTATAACAAAAACCTGTTTTAGCTTAAGAGAAATCATTCTGGAGGAATATAATGAAATCGGGCATAATTATTGTAAAAAATAATGTTCGATTTATGCCGATTCTGCACTGTAAAAAATTAAAAAGATCTTAATGTATAAATTATTGAATCAAAAAGAAAATATGCCATTGCGTTAAAAAATATGAAAAAACAAAAACAAACTCTTTTGAATAAAAAAAATATTTTAAAATCGTAAGAATGTCCTATTAAAAATTAAAAATAAGTAGACATTCATCATTGGTAAAGTAAACGACTGAGAAAATTCCGCATAATCATGAGATAAGAATGTTAAAACTCTTGTCTAGTATGAATACCTGTATTGATTTGTTTGTCCTTAAACGATCTTTTTTACACGAGGTCTAATTAGATCGGGAACAACAATTAAAAGTCTAATTCCCAATAAGAATTTTATTCAATAGAAAACTTAAATACTGAGTGTATCAGTTTTTGAAAAATAAAAAATATTACAAATTTACATGTTTTGGCGGATAATATTTATGATTTTATTATAAAAAATATATAAGTATATAATTCAATGCTCCAAAGAAATTAAATCTTAAACTCCATTGAAGCTTTTAACTTGCATAATCTAGTATGGTGAAGATGTTATTAAAATTATGAGTGTACAGACAATTTTTACTATTTCAACGTCAATTGTTAGCTGTGAACGTTCGTTCAGTAAATTAAAATTAATTCTGACATATACGATCAACCATGGGACAAAATAATTGGAGTGACTTAGCATTTTTAAGCGATGAATTTGAAAAACTTGAAGTGATCAACACTGATGAAGTAATTAATCAAATTCATCATTAATGGCAAATGAAATGTATGCATAACTAATTAATTTATCCTAACTAACTGTTATTTATAAATACATTTAATCTATATATATTATATATTAACATCATTCACTGCTGTAAAATATACATTTTTGAAAATAATTATATTAATATGTAAAATTAATAATTATTTTAAATTATTTATAAATTATAGCAAGTCTTATTATTCTCTTGTTACAATTCTGAATCCAATTCTAGAGTTCTGATTATTTTTTATTCGATTTTTGTTGTTTCAAATTAAAAAGCATAACCTAAATCTTCAGAACTATTTACAACTCGAATAATTATATTAAAGAAAGTGCTTTTATTATTTGCATTATAATATCTTTATGAGTTTATATTATATTACTATTTATTGTGGGAGAGCACCAAAATAGATATCCTTCAAATTCTCATGAACTGGGTAAAACGCAAACAGCATCTGTGTCTCGATAGATCATTTTATAATTGCTTGCTTTATTGACAGGAGATATTCTGGTTCATGGAAAAGTGTTATCTCCCCTAGTTTGTTGATCGATTTTAAATTATTACCAGATGTGGGAAAAGCAGTTTACCTTCCTGTGGTATTTGTACTCAAAATTTCTCAAGGGAGGCTGGTTGCCACTTTGGTTGCCAATTTTTCTTTTTTATGTTTATTCAATATCATGCAAAGAACTCTCGTTGGGAGCACTTTAACCTAAGCAAAATATTTTCTTAATCTTTTGTGTTTAAATAACCTTATGTTTTGAAATCATTATGTTAATCTCAACTAAAGTTAGGTGTAGAAAAATTTCTTAGGAACAGAAGGTACATGGCCATTTAGGCTAGGAACCTAACAAACACTAGATACACTTCTTCTTGCCACTTTGGATGACCGAGTTCCAGTGCTCCAGGCGCTCACCACCAATTTATTTGCTTTGACTGCCAATGGGGTGTAATTATTAGTCACAGGGAAAGATTTTAATGAGGATATAACAATTATTTCCATTTACCTATCATTTGGTTAATCGTCGAGCCATGTATTTTCATCTGGTATGGCCAAGCCGCGTGACATCACACTCATTCATATTCTTTATAAATAAAAATAAATACGGACTATTTACAAGGTCAGATATCTTGCATGCATATTCTTGAATAATCCATACATTTAGTAGAGTTTATTTGCGGAAAATATTTCTAGATTATTTTAATTATAAAGTATACACAAACAGTAAATATTATTTCATAAATTGATATAAGTAAAAATTTCTTTTTTTTCCATACACTTGTTCCCACATTTTCTAGATTATATTAGTAATATAAATACTTATGCACACATTTTTAACAATATTTACAGTTATGGTCAGTAACCTCTGCACATACATTTAGATGCAAGTAGTAATGAATGTGAATTAACTTAAAGAGATTTGCAAGAAAGAGTGATAATGCCTTAATTCTATTTATACTAACAATAAATGTTTTTGATTTTTATATTTGTAAATGAACGTCTATTAATGCCGATGAAATACTTTTAATATTTGAAGAGCAAAATTGCAAAGAATTATTTTTTGAATCATTTCTCATTATATAATAAGACAATCTCTTTATAAAATTATCAGAAAAATCCTAATATAATTATGAACGAAATACCTTAGAACAAGAAAAACGCTGCTAAATATACTACGTTCACTCACATGTCATAATGATGTTTATTTCTCCACCTTATATTTCACCCAATCACATTTTCCCCGGGCAACGATAGCTCCGCCTGCAGCTCATCGTAGCTGGGTTACCATGCTGTAACTGTAATCGCTTAGATTTGGCGAAGAAGGCGATGAAATGTGTCATTTGGTGGAGGCAACACGAGTACCCGTATATCCCCGGATAAGCAACAACAACAACAGATTTGTGCTATGTAGTTTTTAATTTGAGGCACGATTCCAAGTTCTCATGGATGAGCCGATTTCTCAATTTACTCATGATATTGTTCATGCTTGAAAATTATTGTTCACTTGAATATGTAGACCCAAGTAAGAACATAGTAGCAAAACTCGTTTTTTTTATCTATTTGATCATATGAATAAGAATACTATTCCAAGTGTTAAAAATCGATACATGTTCCCTCTCCAGATATTGTAAAGCAGATAACTTGGGTCGTAAACTCAGTACTCATTTATTTCTCTCTAATAGTTCTAAATTGGGACAAACACGCTCGAGTTTTCAGCTTCATAGTTTTTTACTTTTTAAATCAAGTAAATGATTTTCAAAGCCGCCAATATCAATATTAAAAGAGGAAAAAATTAAGTTCAGTTACCGTGAAGCTCAGCGCTTTTATTATAAAAGCTAGCGTTGTTTTGCTGTTTCTGAAGTCTTTGAACCTACTGAGAAAAATATCGCTATTTATTTATTAATGTTGTTTTGAAATAGCAAATGTCAATATTATAAACTTACTTTCTAGACAATATTTTACTAGGCATGGAGAGTGAATTGAAATTACTCTTTCAAAATCTTCAGCAAAAAGAGGCAATCTGTTTTCGAATGAGATTACTTCTTCTAACATCGAAAAAATTGCGTTTCCTTTAATTTGTAACTTTACGATTAAGCTAATTTAAATGAGAAGTAGCACCCACCATAAAATAAAATTTCTGGATCCTCAGATTATTCCTTAGCTCTGCATAGTGAACATTCTTCCTAAGAAGAAATGCTTTAATTTCAGTAAAAAACTAAACACTTTGGAGAAGAGCTGTAGCCAAGTAGCAAAGAGCAGTGGATTACCGACCATTGCTCTAGAAGAATATTAAGAAATCAGGAATAACTGAGCATAGTATAAATTAAAGGCTAGAAATAATTTTGAATGTTATAAATTCCTTGAGTATATTATTGCTGAAAACAATATACAAAATTGCTAAATACGATTTAGTAAGAAAAATCCACCATTGCTTAAAACATTATAAAAATAATTCAGAATAAAAATAAGTTTTTATTTTATTATTCTTTTTTTAATGAATATATTTCAAATTAAGAAATAGCTTTATTTTGTTAAATTAAAAATATAAAATTTTTCATTGGTAAAATAACGACTAAGAAAATTTTTTAAGTAAAATCATGAAATATTAGTATTATAATTTCTTATCTAATCTGAAAACCTGTAATTCCTGATTTGGTTTATTTGTCGTTCAAGTCATTTTTTGCACACGTTGTCAAAATAAGCCGTGATCAAAAGAGCTTAAAGACTGTAATTCCTGGTGATAATTTGAATTAATGGAAAACTTTAAAAAATAATGTTCAATTTATCAGTTTTAGAGGAACTAATAATGTTATAAATTAACATTGTTTGGCAGAGAATGCTCTTAATTTTAATTTAAATGCATATATAAACAGAAAACTTTTTTCAAAGATATTAAACATGAAATTGCATTCAAGTTTTTTACCTTCATAATCTCGTATGTTAAATATGTTTTTACAAATATGAGAATCGCTCTTTAAAAAGTCTTTATTATTTGAACAGCATTTGCTGGATTTGAACGTTTTCGTTTTGTAGATAAAAATTGATTCTGATATATCTTTGATAAACTGTAATTAAAAAATGATCGACACTAATGAAATACTTGATTAATTTATTTAATTTTAAATAAATAATCTTTTTAGTGGATCCTAAATTACCATTTGTCCTATTATTCTACTGAATCATTTTCAAATATAAATATAGTTTTGATTTTTTTTAACTAGATTTTTCTTGTCTCAAACATAAAAGCATAACTTGATTCTTAAGACTATCTATACTTTAAGTTATTTGAAATTAAATTCTTCATTCTGTTGATAGTTAGTGATACAGTAATAATCTTTATAAAATATAATTCTTTCTGTATTGTAATGTGTGAAGTAGTAGACTAGACTAGTTGTATTATGTGAAGCATGATAAAATCTTTATAAAATTTATTTATTACTTTTGTGATTCATCGTTGTGAAAAAGTAAGGTATCCCAGCTCAAATGTTCCTTCCGTCACTCATTCCAGTTCAAAATTATGAGATGGTTGGCTCGTTATCGGCTTCAATCCATAGAAATGGTTGGCCGGAAACGTATCGAAATACGTATCGAAAACAATATTTTGGTGTCAATTTGTTTTGAGAAAGATTACTGTGAGTTATTAAATTATTTTAGAGTTAAGTTCATGTGTTATGAAGAGTTTCCTTACAAATAATCTATCCTGAAACAAGAAATTTCCCCTCTCGAATTCCCTAAAAGTGTCAAAATTTTAATTGTCCTACCACTTAAGATTTAAAAAAAAATTATTTTATGAAATTAAGTTCTCGCTTACAAAATGAATATTGATCCAAGGGAAGGAACATCTACACAATTATTAGAATCTATTATTGGTGGTGAAGTGTCACTGGAACAATGGGAACAATTTAAGGAGCAAAATATGGTAACTACAATTTTGGGGGAAAAATATGTTTGATTTAATTTTTAGAAATATTAATACTGTTTATAAATTTGTTTTAGTATGCAAGGCTTGAAGAGTTAGGCAGTGATAGTGATGATTCTATATCCATTTGTGATGATGTGGAGATGGTAACAGTAAGTATATTGTAATATATCAAAAGGAGTCGAATATAAAAATAATTAGAGAATAGTTTTTATTTAATAGTTATTAAAATAATAGTAAATTCTAACCAATTGGTGTAAGTTTGGTATTATTTTCAATTTCTTTGCCAGTCAAAATTATGTAATTTTATGACATTTTGGTAGAGTTGCACAACTTAATCTCATGATGGTCAATTTGCTTTAAAATTAAGATGTAATTCATAAGAGAAATATAATACAAAATATTAGAAAATACAGTACAATGTAAAAATAATAACCTTACCCATGCTATATTAAAAGCACAAATATGATCATTCTGAATAATATTTGGTTTTAATTAAATGAAAACTGCCATTTGCCTTAAAAAACATACATCTAGTTCGAATGGGCCAAAGTGAACTGTTATGCAATAAAGTGAAATCAATGATGTAAGTAACATTTGTGTTTAAAGAATTGGGTTTAGCAATGGCATATTTCAATAAAAAATATATTCCATGTAATGCTACTGGGTAAAATTCAGTCATCATACAATAACTTTAAATCACTTAAATGCAAGATAATTAATATTCATAATTATTGATTTATAATTAATTAGTATAAAACATTTAAAATAATGTATAATTTAGCTGTAAATTTTACTTTTCATTTTCCATGCTTTTTGCAACACACAAATGCATAAAAACTTAAAATTAATAATTTGAATTTCCAAATACAAATATATTTTAAATATTTCCAACTTCAAATTACATTAACTCAAAATTTAAATTTTTAATCTTACATTACATAAAATAAATAGGTTTTTAAAATTGTGTGTATTTAACTTCTTACTGTAGAAATTATAGAATTGCAATTAATATATGACCAAATTAGAGTTTATTATATTAAAAAATCCATTTTTCCACACTAATCTGCTGATGTGAAATCTAAATCACAAATATTATTCTGTCTAAATTTGTTACTGTTATAAAAATAATAATCTAAAATTTAGTTTAAGAAATAAGTGTTGTTGATAGATATCAATGTTTCAATTGAATTCGGATGTATTGGCTATAAAAAAATTTTTCATTTCTATTTATGTTTCTAAAATATTATTTCAGCTTGTATGTAATCAACTATAATGTACTTTCTTTTGATACAGAATGTAGAAATAATTGAGCATGATGATGATAATTTGGGTGAAGAATCTGATGAAGATACTAGTGATAATATAACTTGGGGATGTGATGCTGCAGACAAATACATACAAGGTATAAAATAAAAGTTTTTATATCTTCATATGTGTAGCTAAGTGCAAATAAAAATACACTGTAAAATATAAGAATGCTTAAACAAAATACCTTACATCTGAGCCATCCTTATTAATTGATTGTATTAGTACTTATTTTTCCTTCGTACTTATCTTATTTCTGTTTCTATTATTAAATATTTGAATTAATATTTAAGCTAAAATATTAATGTGTATTTTATTTTGCATTTTTAATTTTAATCCTTGTATTCACTTGCATATTTGATCACCTTTTAAAAAATTAAAAAAATGAAAAACATCTGCTTATAAGCAGCTGAAATTTATGATACAAATATGAAGATCCTTAGCTTATTTTAGAATATTCCTCTTACATTTATTTCTTTAAATATTTTCATGTTTATTTTTCTTTCATAGTACTTCACTTTGACCCACTTACAAAACTTCTTTGTTATTTCAAACATTCTTGTTCCTGGTCTTAGAGGTTTCCAGTTTTTATTATTATTATTATTCTCATTATTCTCGTGGAAGTTAGATTCTTGAATGTGTCATCTAATCATCTCTTTTTAGAATTCCTCAGGTTCAAAGGCACCCAAATTGTAATTCTTTTTAAATTCTTATTTTCATCCATTATCTCAACATGACAAGCTTGTAAATTTAATAAATTGATATTTTCTCGCTTAATTAGATGATCACACTTGTTATTCATTCTAACTCTACACTGTGTATTTAATTTTTAAAATATATATTTATATTTTTGGATTTTAAAAATTCTTAAAACTTTTCAAAGATTAACATGATCTATTCATCAGTTGAAAAAATAAAGGAATAAACACATAAACATTTTTAAAAATGAAATATGAGTTTTTGCCAAAGTAAAAAGTTTAAAATAACACTTTCTATTTAATTTTTCCCAGTTATTTGAATACTTCCTATATAAATTGATTTATCACAATTGATTCCTATATCTATTTCAGTTAAGTTTTTCATGCATTGTTTTTATTTGCAAAATACTAAAATACTTTGAATTTAATAATATTTAAATTTTTATTAATACCATTTTATTAATTTTTTCATTTTGTTTATTTAGTTTTTTGTCATATTATTTACATTAGAGATATCTTTTAATCATGAATTATTCTATAATTTGGTATAAATATTAACCAATATTTGACATTTGGCTAAATCAAAATTTGTTATATCTGCAGTTGCTACAGTTACCATTTTTCTGTTCATAACTTCTCATTGTTAATTAGCAATCAGAAGCTGTGGATAAATTTTGAAATTTTGCTATGTTTTGTTAAATTTAAAAGTTGTAGTTCTTATCTATATTAAAATTTTACGTGTTCTAAAATTTTCTGTTTTTATTTATTAAATTAAATATTTTTTAAAATTAGACTAAAGCTATAAAATTTTTAGATTATCTTGTTGTAATTTTTAGATTTAAATGTTGTGATTTAATTACCGTATTTTCCTGTATATAATCCGCGGATTATGTGTTAAAAAAGTTCCGAATTTGGTTGTGCGTATTATACGCCGCCGCGGATAATCTGATAAAAAAAATATTTTTCACCAGAAAAGTTAACAATAAAATTTTGAAAGAAATGTCATTTATAAAATAAATAACAGATGGCGCTACAACTAGGTTGAATTATTTTAACTATAATCATTATTGTCCAATTACATTCAAGAACGAATTCAGTTCTTCTAAACGATATTAAAATTACAATTCATTAGCATCATTTCGCATTTTATCTTGACCTGAATTTTTTCGCTCTGAAAACATTCAAATTCGTATATTGTCATACTGAAGTAAAAATTAAGTTACTGAGAAAATTTTAAACTGAAAGCTGTAGATCAGATAAATGAAAAAAAATGTCGATAAACGTGTAAAGTAAGGTGAGAAACAAAGCATGCTATGTACAAAAGAAAAAATGTATTCCATGCGCAGTTAGAAAATATATAATCCATTTCTTTCATTTAACTATAAACCAAACAAATGTAGTTTATTTTTATAATATATCTAACTTCGTTTTAAAAGTTATTAAAATCTATAAATCGATAAGATTTACTAGAATCTTTTCTGATCTTGATCGATGTCGTACTTTCATTTCAGTTAATCGTACCTTTTGTTGAGGTGGCTTCAAACAGATCTTTATAAATATTTTTTCTGTAGAATTATATTTTTAATCATAATGTGTATTTTCATTTTATTTGGCACCAAATTATCTGCAGTATAAGTTTTCAACTATTCGTCAGAAAAATTGCTGCGGACTATACACCACTGCAGATTATGCGACCCTTTTTATCCTTGGCTCGAAAAACAGGGCTTGTAGATAATACGCCACTGCGGATTATATACAGGAAAGTATGGTATTTGATTTCATCTTTTTTTTTTTTGTGAGTGATTTTTGACGTAGATAAATTTTGACTGAAATAAATATTTGGAAAAATAAAAATATCTGAAATATATTTTGTTGAACTTTAATATGCTCTTTTATGCAAAGAGAAAATCTTCCTTTACAGCTTCACAAACTTTCAGAATAAACTTCAACTTCGTATGAATCCAAATTCACTTGAAAAGTTTTGCTGTTTCTGTGTGAAATCTATTTGATGTATACTTTGGAATAAATTATTAAAATAATATATTTATATATATATAACAGAATGCTGGTTATTTTTTGAATTAGCTTTTAAAATATTAGTATAATAAATTGTTATCAAAACCAACTGAATTTTTTAAAAATAACTTTGAAAGCCTGTGATAAATATTTCTTTGTCTTTTTTTATTAAAATTAGCATAAATTCTTGTGAATGAAATAAAACAATTGCTATATTTTTTATATTGAAATTAATATTTTCTTTTAGAATCCATGAGACTCATTTTTGCATTTTTCTGAATATTAGACTTTATAAATGCTTAATTTTTGGAATATTTAAATTTCTTTTTTCTGTATTATGTAATTTTACAATTTTCTGTTATTCATATATACTTAGCTAGAACTTCTAAAAATGTATGTATCTTTAAACTGTCTCATTTTAACATTTAAAAATTTTTTTCAATTTCTTAAAATGAAATTAGTTAATTATAATTCTTTAATTTACTCACAGGTAAAATATCTGTTGGAGATATGTTCGATCTTGTTGAAGGTACGAGCAAAACTAGCAAAGAACCTCCTCATAAAAAAGCATGCTCTGAAAAAGCTAAGAAAAAGTTAGGTAAGACAACAAGCAATTATGTATTTTATTATTTTCTTTCAATAAGCTTTAAGGCACGGGTGCCGTATAATCTATGATGCTAAATTCTGATATTGGTGATTTTTTGGCTGATTTTCTTATATATCTGGCAACCTCATTGTTATTATGTCATACATGTGGAGAGCTATAAGAATTACGCAGAAAATTTTATTTTGGGAACCCTAGTATTTACGTCATCGTGCATATCACGATATGTCATCTTGGCAGCATTTCTTCATTGCCAAAAAAATTCAGAATTCGGAATCATGGATTATACGGCACATGTGCCAGATTAAAATTTTTTCAGTAATACTGTGAATTCTTGCTTAATCATATAATCAAGTCCTATACTTTAGTTTTGCAATGCATGCTTTGTATTATGCATTCTCTTCTAAAAAATAAATTATTATGTATTAATAAATTATTTAAGTAATAAAGTTTATAACATTAGGTGTAGATTAAAAATATACATCCATTTATTGTTATTTAATAAAAGTAGTGAATGTAACAGCTTCAATTGGTTGATTTCAATTTAGTAAAGTTTCCTGGCTTGATAGAAAATGCTCAGTTTTTAAGCTAAGAAATTTGGAGATTTGGCTCAAGATTTTGTATTTCACTTGAGACATAGGAGAATTATAAACATGTGAACATTAAAAATAATGCTGATAAATTTTCTAATTATATCTTGACTTCTTTTTATTGTATTCTAATTTCCAGTATTTTTTCTTGATGTTAAGTATAATTTTCTTTGGTGTCATTTTCTATAACATCTTGTCAACAAGCAGAACTTTATTCTCAAAATTTAAATATTTAGCTTAGTAAAATTTGTTGGTTTTTATTTTGATGCCATGTGAATTATAGCTAAACATTTGAAAGCCATTATTAGTCAATCCAGCAATTTTTGTTTTTTGAGAGATTTTCTAGGGTAGTGAATTGTATTTATGTTTACCTGCAAAATCCCAAGTACTCATTCTGGCAGATATGCATGCAAAAAGCAGAAATACTAAAATTTATTTTCAGCATACTTTAGTTTATCTCTGGACTTTTCAACTTTTACACATATTGCTAATTTTCATATGTTTGCTGATAGCAAAATTTTCTACCCTCCAACTGTTTTTACTGTAATATTATTTGGTACATCTAAAAAGTATTATCATACTTATACAAAAATACTAATATAATTCTAAGCTTTTTGAAATATTATACATTTATTTGCTGTATTTTTTCAAGTATAAGAAAAGGATTTTTATTTAAAAATATATTCATCCCAAGCACTTCAAAATCTAAACGTATTACTGCTATCAGCCATAAAAATTTGAATCGCATATTTGAGGGGTACCAATTTAATTAAATCAATGACTTTATTGTGTGTTATATATGCTTAAAAATGTATTACTTTTTACTTTTTATGATGCACTTCTTTTTGCATTTGTTGAAACTACCAATACTCTTAAAATTTTCCAATTTTAAAAAATTTAATAATATTAAAAAAAAATTTTTATCTATAGAGACAACACTGCCAGAAAATGAAGAATCTAAAAAGGATGCTCCTAAAAAGCAAAGGGTACATAATTTTGAAAATTGAATATTTTATTTTTATTTTGTTATGGTTGATTGAAAAAATTATATTTCATTCTTTTACACTTCATGTTTGGAAAGGCATCCATTGCCTGTTTAAATGATGTAAATAAAATATTTATATATATATATATATATATATATATATATATATATATATATATATATATATATATATATAAAGCAAAGTTCAGTCATTGTGGTGTAGTTTTTGTTTGTTCAAAATCAGATTTTCTTAATAGCTATTATTTGTAATTTTTTGTTATTATTCATAATTAAATTATAATTTAAATTTTGGTTATTATTTATAAAATTATTTTTCATCATTTATGAATAAACAAGTGGAACATAGCAACCTAATATGCAAGTATAATAAATCTGAATATTATTTATAATTTTCTAATAAAAGTAATACATTTTAAGTTATATTTTTTGAGAAAATTTGCATATCTTGATAATAGCTCCATATAATGAAGCATTAAAGCCACACACTATTAAAATATTTCAATTGCAAAAAAAACAGTAAACATTTTAATATTCATTATAATTTCAGAATTTTACGCATATTCTCTATTATCTACACTCATTATTAGAATCAAATATAACAGATCAAAAATATATTTTTGCTATTTATGTATTTAAAGTTACTTAAAAATAAACAGTTCAAATTGTTACTATGATTTGTATTTTAAAAAATTAAAGAAATTTACTCTAGAATAGGTTATATAAATTAAGGTAGTATCTGTACAATTGAAAAAATACATCAGTTAAATAATAAATCTACATAATATTTTTTGATTAATAATTAAAGTGGGGTTTAATTTCTGTATAGAAATAAGATTGATTTTATAATACATTTGTAAATTGTAATAAATAACTAATTGTGATTTGCTCCCAAAAATATGTGTTGATTTTGCAGTGTTAAAATGACTGAACAACTCAAAAATATGATAATGTTCTTTTTTTGTCTTTAACAGTGTATTTATAAAAAAATTTGCTAATTCTTTCATTGTTTTTTTTTTTATTTCATAGAAATGAATGACTTATTTCAGTTGAATTTCTCAAATTTCACTTTTGATTAAAAACTCATTTATATATTTTAAGCTACTTTTTTTAAAAATAAATATGTGTTATCCAATTTTTTTATGTATTTCTATAATGGCATTTGAAATATTATACTATTACCATAATAAATGTAATATCATAACATGTATGTATGTAAATAATAATACACATTTGCTTTGATAATTTGTGTGGCATTAGATAAGAAATATTTCAATCTATATTCCTTTTTATTTAAATATGTATACTCTTTTGTTATCACTTTTGTAGAAGTACTATGAGTTACAAATATTGATATAGGATTGATTTCTAATATTTTATTGCAACTTATTCTGAATGCTTGGAGAAGAGTGTAGAATAGAATCTAAAATTTTTGTGAGATTCAAACTCAAAATGAATAGACCCATTGATCACAATATTATCACTCTCTCTCTCTCTCTAATTGAAAGTTAAAGTCCACAAAATTATTAAACTCCACAAATATCGTTATTTTTATTAAAAATTATATTCCTTGAACTTTTCCATGAAAAAAAAGCATTTTGGTGTAACAGAGTTTAGATTTTTCTCATTCCAATATTGTAAATTTACTAATTATAAAAAGGACCAAAAATTATTATGATTTTGTTTTAAAATCTCAATAAAATTTCTAAATATTTATTTATTTTTTGCATTGATGGACAATTTTTGTTTGGTATAATGATTAAAAATAATTTTTTTTCAACTTTTCTTAAAATATATGTATTTTGTGAACCAAAAGTCCATTATAATTCAATGCTGTTTTGTAACTTACAGAAAGAAAGAAAAAAGCAAAATCTTTTACCAAAACATCTATTAGGTTTAATGGGTGCGGCAAATCTAAATTATGCTAATGGAAAAACAGAAGAAGCATTGAAAATGTGTATGGAATTAGTAAAACTTGGTAAGTTTTATTCATTTATCACTTTTCTCTTGATATTTATGTGCTTTTTTTCAAAACTTCAATTTATTTTAATTGTAGCTCCTAATGCTAATGAACCATTCCAAACTATGGGATTAATTTATGATGAAATGGGAGAAGCACGGAAAGCTTTTCAAGTAAGTATCATATATTACTGATTTCATGTATTAACACTGTGAAATACTATAAATTTAAGCTATACAAGAAATACTATAAATATGTGCTAAACATCATGAAATGAGTATTAAATTTATTTCTTCCCTAAATATTGTCTGAAGCATAATTGATAGCTTATTATTTAATATCAATTGAAAATCTGATTGATTATCTTTTAATAATGCAAAAAAAAATTTAAGTGCCATTGTATAACAATGTTATGCAATGTTATTTATCTTAAAACCAAATGAAGTCAAAGAATTAGCTAGAAAATTTGCTGTCAATGTCAAAGTGAAGCATCTTGTGATCAAATTCATATGAAAAGAATTTTCTAATCTCAATAAATTTGTGGAAACTCACATAGCCAAGCATTAAACACATTTTTTAACTTTTTAGATCCATGTTTGACAGGAAAATAACTTAGTGAAAATGAGTGAAAATATGGCTCTTTACCAGTAAAAAATATTCACTGCTCTGGTAGCTATTATAAAATAATATTTTATATTTTTATTAAATCTAGTAAAAAAAGTTGTTTCTATTAGTCTGGGGAAGGTGTATTTCTATACATTTTTTGACAAATTTTATGTTAAACCAATATATGAAACAAATGGTTTATGAAATGTACTATATAAATAGTGTGTAGTATATATAAACTAGTAGATTTTTCTGCATTAGCTTCATTAGAGAAAATATTGTCTGCTTTTGTTTTATTACTTTACAAGCTCACAAACTACTTAAGGACTGATATCATGAAATCATTTGCATGAGCCTTTTTTAATTATACCATGGTATTTATTTTTTTACTTTTCAGTTCATTAGCTTGTTAAAGTATTAAATCTTTCATTGAAAAATAATGCATTTTTCATTTAGTAAACTCTTTTTGATTAATGTTTCAAATTATTATAGTCATAATGTTGGTTTCCCTTATTGATTAATAATTTTCAAAATTTTTAGTTTTTGAAACACTTAAAACTAAAATTTAATTTTGAGAGAAAAAATTGATTTTTTTAAATAAAAAGAAAAGAGATAAAAATTTAACTATGTTAGTTGTTGGAAAAGATTCAATGTGTTACAAGTACTTTATTTATTCTTAATCTGTTTAATTTTTTTTTCTTGATCCATTTACTGCACTCCTTTAAATTGCATAGTACTGTATGAATATATTTATATGCCATAACTATTATCCCAATAAAAAGTGTTCATGTGGCTCAACTTACAGTGCTAACAATGGTTCTTGCTTTCTCGTACTTTGAAATCAACTTAGGAATGCAATATTATTGTATATTGTCAGTAAAGAAGCATAATTTTCTTGCAAGGTCATGTAAACGGCCATGTTATTGTAAGGCTTTTTATGTATATCACAAAGCATTATAATAATAAATTCAAATATGTGTATGAAATATTGTTCAATTTTTATTTTAAAAATATATTACAGATTTGTGAAAAAGGTTAATTAATTTCTCTTAAGAACTGAGTGTTTAATCTTTAAAGATATATTGAATGTATTTATATGCCTTTTTTTAATATTGTTTTAACTTATTGATTGATATAAACTAAACTTCCTGCAAAAATTTGAATTGTTTGCATATACATTTAATACTACTGTTAAGTGTTTTATATATTGCTTTTATGTTTATGGTTTTACTTTTTTTTACTGTATCAATGTTATATATACTAATATATAACATTGATACATACCAATTACTTTACCAATTTTTATGGTATTTATATACCTTCTATATAAGGATTTTTAATTTACTGTTGCAACTTTTATTTATAGTGTTACCTAGTAGCTGCATTTTTAAATCCACATGATACTGATGAATGGATTCGATTAGCAGAATTATCTATTGAGCATAATGAAATCAAGCAAGCTATCAGTTGCTACACTCGTGGTATGCACACAATTTGTTTCCTTGATTTTGATATTATGAGAAAATTTAAAATCATTTTATCAATTACTTCTAATGAACACTAAAAATATGAATGCGTTAGTAATTCAATAAATTTTTAAATATTGTTTTTAAAAAAAAAATTTAAATCAATATTTTGGGAAAAGGATGTTATAAATGTATAAAAAATGGTATTACCAAATACTGAGATTTATTATGCAATTGTTTAAAATTGTTTCTAATTATAATTGTGACAATATTAATTTAAAATATTTTACAGCATATTGATTTTTATTGAGTAATTGTCATTCTAATTCCTTATTTAAAAATGGGCAGAATAATCAATATTTGAGACCGAAACATAATATATTATGTTAAAAAATTATTGGAAATTACTGTCAAAAGAACTTAAAACTAAGCTTTTTAAAGACTTCAATTTGTGTTATATTTAATATTGCAATCTAATTTAATTTTTTGGTTACCATTCTGAATTGTCGTATAATCTTTAAAACCTTATACCTATAAAGTTAACAGATAGCTTATTTACAAATGCATGTATGACTTTTTTCCCTCTCTTTCTGAATTATAACCCTAAAACTAAGTATTTTTTATGAATCTGTATTTCTTATGAAATTTAATTCAAGATGTTTATATTTTCAATTTGATCAAATCTGCCTTTGTTACATTTGTTAGCTTATTTTGCATAGTTTCATAGCCCTAAATATTCATAAAATAATGTGAAATTTTAGATACATATTTATTTAAATATTTTTAAGGTTTTGTAAAAGTTTAATATATGATAAACTTTAAAATAGACTGATATCAAATTTAGTTAGGACATTTAGTTACAAAACTTTCATCTATCGTTGAAAATAAAAATATTTAAATATTAGTAAGGAAATTTTTATTATTTACAAATTATGTGTTTTGTATTTTTTAACTTTTAATTTACATTTTTTACTTTTTTCTTTCCATTTTGTTGTTTATTTTTATTATAAATTAAGTAAAATAAAATATCATTCCTTATAGCTATTCGTAATGAACCAAGTAATATTAATTTCTTATGGGAACGCTGTAATCTTTATGAGCAAATTGGAGAGAGGAAAAGAGCTCTTTCAGGATATGAATTAATTATAAAGCATTTGAGTTCTCCTGAAGATGGTGAAAAATGTGTCGATATGGCTCGTGAGATTGCTAAGGTTTTTATTCTTATTTCTTTTACTTATTTCATTTTAATATTATATTTCCTGATTTACTTATATTGTTTTGTTTTTCTATCATAGATGCATCATGATAATAATGATGATAGTAATGCTGTGAAAGTCTTGGAAACTGCTTTTAGCAAATTTCCATCCTTAGTAACTTCAGAAGGTAAACTATAATATTAATATTTTTTAGTTAGTATTATATTTTTTTGTTAATATTTAATTTTGATGTTTATTTTTTTCTTTATCCTTAGATGTCAACTTTCTTATTGAATTACAACTTAGCCAAAAAATGTATAAAGCTGCTGTTAAGGTAATTAAAAATGTTTTTAATACATTAGTTTAATTTCTAAACTCTCTATCAAAGCTTAAATTTGCAAAGTTTTATAATTTATTAAAAATATAATTATTAATATGTTTTTATGCCCTCTTAATAAAAATATTTGACTTAATTGAATCAATTGACTTTTAATATATATTTGAAGACATACATTAATATGTTAATTCATTGAGTAAGTTATGTCAGACTTGTTTCTATTAACTACCATCAATATTTTCATGATAAAATACGTCAGGTTCAAAATTTATTTTCAACATCAACTCACTTATAATTGTCTATTAATTTTTAATATTTAAAATATAAGAATTTTGTGTAAAAATTGTGTGTTTGAATTTTAAAACTGCTTATAAAATCTTAGTTTATGAAGTATCATGATAAATATAAGTAGGAAAAAATGCTGTGTTAAAAATTATTTTCATTTATTGAAGAAATGAGTAGATAAATGTCAAAAAATTAGCTATCCTTTATAGAAATACAATATGAGTTAAGAACACTAAAAAAAGTTAAATCTTGTTCACTGTCAGACATTTTTCAAAATAATTAATGTTACTAAACTATGTTTTAATTTTAAACATTTAGAAATTTTACCCTCTGTTAGTACTTTAGAAAATAAAACTTGCTTTAAAAATTGTTTTTAGATAATCCAATATAAATGTAGTATTATCTAATTTTTTCAATAAATTTCAAAACTATTTAAATTTTACTAAGAAAATAATAACATAATTTGTTTTTTTTTTTATTTTTATCACTTTAGTTTACATTTTGTATTTCTTATTCTTAATTTTTCTTCTATGTCTAGACTTTTATGCAACATTGTGAGGTGAAGTTAAAGACACTTGAAGGGGAAATCCAGTCATTTGAAAGCTTAAATGATTTTTCTGATGAAGATTATAAAAAAATCATTGAGTATGTAGATCTTTTATGAAACTAATTAGTTCATTAATAATTCTTTCAACTATCTCAAATGCTTAGAACATTATTTTCAGTTTTCAAAAAATGGTAGATTTCTTTGATATAATTGCATATTTCATATTGTAATTCAATTATATCATTAATAGTTTCAGTATTTCAATTCTGTGATCCATGGTATCCATGTAATTCAGTGATAAAATATTGTACATGACTTCTTCATATATTTTATTAGAAAACTCGTCTTCAGTTATTACTGTTTAGTTTTAGTAATTAGTGCATTTTATACAGTAAAAATTTTAAATCTAATTGTAATAAATTCTTTTTTTGAAGTTATTGAATATAATTACTTTGATTATAGTATTTGTAAAGGCATATTTTTACAAAATCAAGCCATGTCAAATTAACCATTATCAAAGAAATCAAAAACATTGTTTAACTTCATATTTGAATGTCAGCTTTCTAAAATTAGTCATTTTATAATCTTTCAAATGTTTGGGATTGTATATTACCTATTATTTATCTCAATTATTACATATTTAAGTGATCATAAATTTCTTTGATTATCAGAACTTTATTCTAATATTTAGAGAAGACTTAAAATCCATTTATGTTTTTTTATATTGACTCAGTTAATATAATAAATAAGAAGTGACATTCGATAGTTCTCACCTGTTGAATTTACACAAAAAAAATTTTTTTATATATGCCTTTTTATGATTGATTCAATATTCAGAAAAATGATTAAAATCAGAGAAAATAATTCTGGTTGATTTTGCACATCCACTTTATGGCTAATTTATGAGCTCTATTTCATATTGTTTGTATTGAATACTGCTGGTTGTGAAATGTTTTACTTCTTTAATCTTCATATGTCAATGGGGGAATAAAGTGCTAAATAATCAAAATAATTTAACTAATAATAATAATAATTTTAATAAAAAGTGAGTGACACAATTTTTTCCTTCATAAAACATTATATTTAATCTATTTCCCTTATTTTGATTGTTTTATTTTATAGATTATTTTGTAAAATTTTAATTTCCTAATTTATTCTCTTTTTAGATCATTTGTACCAATGCAACTTCCTATTGATTTAGCTGTGAAGTTCCTTATTTGTCTCATTCATCTTCAATCAAAAACAGCATATCTTGTAAGATAGTTTTTTTTATTTAGGAAAAAATAAAATATTATCTTAATCCATTAATTTTATTAATTATTCAACTCTTATATTAATGAATAAAAAATATTTAATCTTGTGTTGTTTGATTTCATTTTAAGTAGTTAAATCATTAAGTATGATTTTTTTTTCTAAATGAAACACTTAAGATAACATAGCTGTAAAATATGTTTAAATTTCCAATATATTTAACGTTTCATTCAAAGTATAATTTATAGGGAAAGTGATTTCCTTTGCATATCAAAAATAGATTGAAAATATATGTGTTTATAATTGCTACATTAATATTAATTATTTCAGCCTCTGTTAGAATCTTTAAAAGCAGAAAATCCTGAAGAAGTAGGTGATTTGTTTCTTGATGTTGCTGAAGTTCTGATGGAAAATCAAGAATATGAATTATCAAAAGAATTCCTTCTAATTTTGCTTTCAACTCCTTCATATGACTTGGTAATTAACTTTATATTTTTAATATTCTTTTTGCTCTTTTTTTATTAAAATTTGACTTTGTGTATCATTTTTTGTAGGCAGCAGTTTGGATGAAATATGCAGATTGCCTTAATGAGTTAGATGACTTAGAAAAAGCTATTGTTGCTTATAAAAAAGTTATTGAGTTATCACCAACATATCAAGATGCTCGAATCTCATTGTCTAAAATTTTGTTAAACTTGGGCAGAAAAGAAGATGCAATAAATGTGTTAAAACAAGGTAAATAAAAATGTAAATAAAAAAACTCCAAAATTATTATTTTATTTCTGAAAAAATTCCTATAACTCTGCATTAAAATGGGTTTTTAAATTGGTTTCTTTTAATACGTATGCAAATAGATGCCCTTGAACTAAACCTAGCAATATTAATTGTAACATTATTTTTCTTTATAAGTCATGCTTAAACATTTATAGAAAGGGGCTAAAATTTTCTTCATAATTAACATAAGTTTAATTTTTATTATAATTTGATCATGATATTATTTTTTGTATTACATAGGATAGAATTAGACAATATTTCAATAGCATGTTAAAGTTGGGAAGGGAAAATTTTCTGAGATTACCAAATTTGTATGTGGAATTCTGTTTTTAAAGAAAACAATCCCACTTTACTTATATTTGTACCCTTAATTTTAGACATTAATCCATTTTTTGTAAAATACTTTAGTTCTACTCTGTTCTTAAAGAAAAATAACTTTTTTTAAAAAATTAAATATTTGCAATTTTGAAAACATTTTTTAAATATTGAGAATTACAGTTTATGTCTTATTGATTTTAAATTTAAGTTATGATATTATTGAAACTTTTTTGTTTCTTTGTACAAAGAATTTGCCATTTGTTTTACAAAGTGTTTGAAGTTTTAATCATGTTATTTAGTTTAAGAACAAAACACATCAGTAAACTTTCTTTTAGTAATTATATATCAATCTGTATCTATGTGTAAATTTTCAACCATATAATATCAAATTTGTGGGTTTTTTTTTATTTAATATTAATTTTTTTTCTTTTTAGAATTTGAAGTTGGAAATGAATTAACAGTTTTGGTAAATATTCTTAATAATTATTTTTGATTTTTATTCAAAATTTATAAACAAAAATCAAGTATTGTAAAATAAAACTGACTTTAAAAGTAAATATATTTTTGAATTTAGTAATCCTTTTTATTTAAGCATTTTTTTTTTGTTTTTAATAATTATTTTTTACTTATGTGTGCATATATTTTATGCTACTAATTTGTTCAGTTTATTTATTTTATGTTTTAATTGTATATTCAGATTTATTCTCATGTTAGACATCTAAATTCTGTAGTTTAATTACAAATTAATGCTATCATGTATTACAGCTCTATAAAAAAATAAATTAGCTTCATCTATAGAAAATATTGAAAAAAGATTTTAGAAACTAATTGAAATAAGTGATGTTTTTTTGTGTTATTTTTATAACATTTGAGATTCAAACATTATTCATTGATTATTTTAAGAAAAATCCTCAAATTTTTCCTGATTTGTTATATTTGTCATCTATTCAAATTCTGCTATGTATAATTTGGCTGCTGTTGATTGATTTGTTAGGGTTTCATTCTTATTAGTAGAAAATAAGTTTGAATCTTTCCTTAACAGAAGATCCATCATGGTCACAATACCCTCCATGTAAAATGATACCTCTAGAGGTGACAGGTTAAGTATTAGGGATTTTCTGTTTGAACCCTGCTTTTTAATTACAGACTCTCACTAGGATACTTTTACTAACTGGTAGGGTCTAACTCTGGGCTAAGTATATGTAAGTATCAGCATACTTTATTTTGTATACTTGTAAAAAATAAAGTATACTGATAAAGTAATTGCAACAACAACTTGTCTACTGAACTTGAATCCTAACTTAACTGAAGATCCTTCCTGTTCATTAAAGGTGGCTGATCCTGGTTGCAGTGTCCTCTAAGAGAAGTGATATCTCTGAGGTAGGTTCTACCACTCTGGTATAGGTTCAGGGAAGTATGCTAGTGCACACAAATTGTCTATCTTCTTCCATTGCGTAATTTTTCTATTCCACTATGCTGGAGTTGAAGTTCTAATTAAAATGTTACATATTTTTCCTATATTTTATTCTCAAGTAAAGTTATATAGATGTTGTTTACAATGCAAAATAAGAAATGTTATTTAATACCAAGTTTAAAATCACAGTGAACTACTTTATTGATAAGTAAATGTGTAATGTCAATTTGTTTTGGATTTCATCGATTTTTAGGTCATTTCTATGTAATAAAATATAATAATAAATTTCACATTTGCAAAAAATATTTTAGTTGTGCATATATATTTATCATGACTACAATGTTAACCATGATCTTTAAAAAAATTGAGATATTCAATTAAAATTAAGGTTTTAAGTATTTCATACACATATTTGACTTTTAGTGTGTGGCAAAATAAGAAATCCAGAAAAATAAGCACTCACCTAAATAGAAATATTTATAGAAACCAAAAACACAACATGAACAGTGTTTAGAATTAAACATTGTACTTTCCATTCTAAAATGCAGCCTCACCACTGTCAATGGGGTAGGTCCTACAGATGATTACTTATTTTTGATGATACAATATCAGAGTTTGATCTCAGGTCTCATTTGCATATTACATATGAATAATCATCTGTTCACAAGTTTTCTATTTTTTATTCATTTTAGTTATTTAACTTTTCAAATCATCACCATACTGTAGATTAGCTAATAGTTATTAGCAATCTTACCTTAATTTACCTAATAATAAATTAATCTTACATTAATTTTTAGGAACGTACCTTAATTCTTTTTATTCATTTTAAATTATTGATGTAAGGCCTTTGTATCATTTTTCTTTGAAACAATACATTGTCATACTGTATGTTTGCTAATAGTTATTAGTTTAAATCTTTCCTTAAATTTTTATTGATTCATTTCAATTTATTGATTTAAGACCAAATTTATGCTGAGGAAAGCAGCTTGTATAATTTTTTTTTTTTTTTTAACAATACATTATTTTTAGAAATGAAATTTGATTAATTGTGTGTGTTTAATAAAAGGATATATAAATTCCAGTTATGTCAATAAATTCACATGTTACATTATTTATATGACTTATTTAACAAAATATTTATTAAGAATCTTACTCAAATTGTAAGCACTTATATCCTAATATTTATTGAAATTTTTTTAATTTTTGTGCGAAAAATTTCAAAACTTTTAATTTTTTTATTTTGCTTTTAATATATATTCCATTGTATAGATAGGAAAATATTATCAGGAGTGAAGTTTCAATACATTTTTCTCTTTAAAAATAAAACTTTTAGACCTTAAAAGAACAACTTTACTTGAAGGAAATAATATTGATTTAGCAATAATTATAAGTGATGTACAAAATTAGCCATTCTAAACTTAAACTTTCAAATTCAGCTTTATTTAAATGCTAAATATACAATTTTTAACTATTCAACTTTTGCTAAATCATCTGAAAAATCACCCATTGTACAAATACATAAGGCCCTATAATATTGGGCATATATTTGCTAAGAACAAATATTATTTCAATTGCAACAAACATAAAAATCTAAAATTTTTGTTTATCATTTAAGGGCACTGAAGCATTGTATCAACGGTGTAAATTATTGGAGTCTGAAGGACGCTGGGATGACTTCATTATAGCTGGCACATTTTTGCAATACAGTCATTGTCACTATTTGGAAACTGAGGAAGAATTCAATGGTTTATAACTTCTTTTTTTCCTTGTTAAAAATTAATAAATATTTTATAATTCTTATTTATTTATTTAATTAAAAAATGTAAGGATGAAGGTTATAAAACACATTAATTCAAGTTAATTTAACTCGTATTTCTGTGTTTTCTTAATCGAGTGTTATTATCTTTGTATATAATAAATGTTATTAATTAACAAAACATTTACTGAAAATTTTTTTAAATTTAACTGATATTCCAAGAAATTTCTGCCAAGCTGGCAGCCAAATGGTTAGCGCTCTTGCCTTCGGTTCAACAGTTTGTGGGTTTGAATCCCACCTTGGGCATGGTTGTTTGTAGTGGTTCAGAATCCACTTTAAACTGTAGGTCCCAGTCTAATTAGCCCACGTGTGCAAAAAAAATTACTGTTGAGCGACAAACTAACCAAACCAAGAAATTTCTGGGTGATATTAATAATCAGTATATATATATTTTATTTTTATATTTTTGAAGGTAATATTAATTTTTTTCCTTTAAGTATTTAAGAAATACTTTATTGTCTAATCAAACAATAAAAGATTTTTATAAACTTATTTTAATTTAACTGTACTCATAATTTTTTATTGTTTTTGCTTTTGAAAATATATTACATGTTCATATTTTTTATTGATCTTTTTCTTAGCTGTAATTATGAATCAGACAGTTAAAAGAAGAAATGAAACATTAAAGGAACTTAAAAGTAAATGTGAGTGATTATAAACAGAAAACTGATTTTATGTTCTTATTATTTTATTTTTATTTTGAAACATAAATATTTCCATTTTTTTCATAGTTCTATTTGTATAGTTAATCTTGAGTTGATAAAAATGTGAAATAAAGAAATAATTTTATTCCATCAGTTAAGAGTTCTGATGCCTTTGATTTTATATAGAAAAATTTGTCATTTGTTAGATTATTTTAAAATATATTCAAGATGTTTGGATAAAAACTGTAAAATAAGCTAATATGACTCATGTCTAGTTAGTTTAAGCAAATCTGTATACTTCAAAAACTAAATTATGCATTTTAATTTCTCTTAATTAAAAAAATTCATAAAATATTTTCAATGTAACACTTTCATTGGTTGTCTAATGATATTTCCCATAAGTCCCAAATTTATTCCAGTAAATATTAATTTTATCACTGTGTTACATAACTTACATGTGGGTTGTAACTTCAATAAATCATAATGCTAATATTTAACATAATCACATAAAAACACAAAAATTAATTTTGCTAAAATATCTCAGTTTTTTAATGCTCTAGTATTTATAGCTTAAATTATATGTCATTAATAAACCGAAATGTTCCTTTAAGTTATTGATGTATGAAATAGCCATATTTTATTGTGTTATTTTATGTTGTTGCCATATTAGTTGTTTGCTAATATTATATTTTAAAGAATATAAACAAAATAATAAGGGCATCTTACTTTGAAACTTCAAATACTTTACAGAACAACTTACAATTCTAAAACTTCCTCATTTTAAAAAATTTTTATAATAAAAATATGTTTTAATTCATTAAAATACAATTCTTAAATTGCCATAATTATATTTCAAAACAAAAGTTAAGATATTTAAGATATTGTGTTACCAGAGGTAATTTAAAAGCAATTTAATTCAAGTATCTGCTTGTTCAAATAATTTCACATCCACAGTAAAATCCTTTAATTATTTTTAACAAATTGCTGTAATAAGCATTCATGATTAAATTGTCTCCTCAACTCTTCTTCAGCTGTCCAGCAATGCTGGCCATGTTTTTTAACATCAGCATAGAGGATCCTGTGGAGCTTCTTTTTACAGATAAAGCTGTAGGGATCACCAGGGCTATCCTTGACAGCTTCAGAGACATTAAGGTTTTCACATGTACTCCATGGACATGACATCATCATCATCATTAAATCAATTGTGAAATTATATTTTGAAGTTCTGCTAACCAAATATTAGATTTGAGGTAGCAATTCTCCAAAAAAGTTTAATAAAAATTAAAGACAATTTTTTTAATGCTGTGTGGATTTTGAATGTACATTTGCTTATAAAAATTGCTCATTTATAGAACTGAGGCAAAACATTAATTTTCTTTTATATTTATACAAAAAAAGAATGATCATAATAACTGTTTTTTTATTTTAATTATTTATTTATTAACCATAAAGTGGCTGTTTTTTTCATTTTCGTTGAAACCATTGCTATATCACTTTATAACAATTCTCATTGGTTTAAATTATCCATGACATCAGATAATGTTTCCTCTATGTCACACATAATTAATTACCACATCATATTGAGACGGGGTTGTAAATCTGACATATCAACGAATTTGCTGCCTGCCTTCAAATCATATTTTTTGAGCGGCAGTAAACAAGGTGAAGTTCACCATCAAATTTCTTAGAATATTGTTGAAATTCATTTTGTTAATATTCTTTAATTTCTTATGTAAAGACCAAAGCATCGGTTTTGGAAGCTGTTTTCGATTGACTTAAGCCATTAACATGTTGACAATAGAACATAAGAAAAAGCAAAATGAAAAAGACTAGTGAAAACATTTACTTTATGGTTAGTTTAAATCATCAAGGACGATTTAAATTTTTAAAAATATCATCGATTAGTTGAATTTTAAATTAATAATTGCAATATTTGTAAACAATCTCTTTTATGACTAATGCCTCGCTTATGTGACAACAATAAATTTTCTAGTTTTATTTATATTTTTTCAATTAATATCTACATTGGACGAATTTTCAGGATATATTTATTTAAGTGCTCATAAGGAAAAAAAGAAATAAATAAAGTAAAGTATTCATCAGAAAAATGCACGAGTCAATTTTTGTTTTGTGTGTGAGTATCAAAAAGGACACATGTAAAGCAGATTTCAATGTAACACTTTAATTTTTACTTTTAAAATAATGACTTATTTGTTTACTATTTTGATGTATAAGCAGTTTGTGTAAGGAAAATAACAGAAATTTATTCTGTAAAAAATAATGCTAAAAAATACTTTATTTTAATTAACATTGTGAAAAGTTTATTGTATTATTACCAAGATAAAACTCTGTTATTAATAAAGTATTGATGATTGTCATTATATATATATATATATATATATATATATATATATATATATATATACATTTTTATTTATGCTTTGTTTAGCTAATAAACAAGCTCCAGAACTCATTGGAGAAAATGTTCCACCTTCTGAGCTCTTTGATATTTTTAAAAAAGTAAGCTTTATTTCAATTTTTTTTAATTGCATCTTGTTTGTTTTAATAGATAATTCTTTTTGCACTTAATTTTAGTTTTAATTATCAATTTTTCTAATATAAAAACTTTTAAAATTAATAATATATTTTATTACAAAAGTGACCATTGGATTGAATAAGTAACTAATGAATTTTTATTTCATTAATATCTTACTGTTTCATAAAAAATTACAAATAGCCACTAAAACCAATTAAAAGCTATACAATTACGTAAAAATGTGCATACATACAAATCATTCTTTTGTTTTATAAACAACTGATATTTCAAAGGAGTATCATGTTTGTGCCAGATTTCTCATTGTTTTGATAAGTCGCATTCTCACATATACTGTAAATAGTGCATTTATTTTAAACAATAATTTTAATAAATAGATTTCTTGAATAAAAAGATGGAAAAATGAACAAACACCAAATTTTTTATAGTTCAGAATATGAAATAAATTTGTATATTTATCAGGATATCTTCAAAGGTATTTCAGTATTGCTTGTTAAAGTAAATACACATTTTAAATTTAACTTTTATTTTAATGAAATTCTTCTCTGGTGAATTATTAGTTTAACATAGTGCTCTAGCAGCAATAGTGCTATTACTTGTTCATTATAATATTTTGAATATGGGTCTTCTAAAATTTATATTCATTTGCATGCTTGAAACTAACTTAAATAACTTTAATCTTAATTGTTCTAACATAAATAAATAAAAAATAAATTAATTAAATGCAATATATTAAGTGCTAGTTATTTTCTATATATATTCTATTCTAATATTTATGTAATAAAATAAGTAACTTTTTAAATGTGTATTGGATTTTGAGTTACATTTGCGTGCATTTAATGGAATTTTTTGTGGTGCTTTTTTAATGTCATATTTTCATGTACTATTATTTGACAATGATTTTGAAATCTTATGATTTTTTATTAATTTAAATTTATTATATTTGTTAAAATTTTGTAAAATTCTCAGAAGTAAATTTTGTATTTAAAGGAAAATTTATAATTTGTAGTTCTATGAAATGTTTGTAGAAAACTTTGACAAAATTTTTAGATTATAATTTTTGTTTTGATATTCAATTGAATTTAGGTTTCAACTAAATTATTGGAAAAGAAAAGATATGAAGAATTGCAGAATCTTTCTCTCAGTGCTATGACATCTGTTTTATTTATGAAAAAATTAGGTTTGGAAAGAGTAAGTCAAATGTTATATTGTCAATGACTTTGATGAAAAAAGTTTTTGTAAAGCAATTCTTTATACTTGACAAAAATATTATTTCTTATCACCTATGTACAATATAGGACGTTTGGAAAATGTATGAACTATCTAACTTTCTAAATGTTTAATATCTAAAATATATTTTCTAACTAAGACAAATTTAATGTTTAGAAATTAAATTTTAAAAAAATACAAAATTTATTATTTTATTCAATTTTTAGCGTTTTTGTATTAAAACTCTTATGTTTGTGCTTTTGGTGTTAAATTTAGCATTTTAATGATTAACAATTTTTAATTGACCAAGTTGTTGCATTTTAAAATTTTCCTATGTGTTTCATAAAATGTTTATCTGAAATTTCCATAATGAAAGAAAAGAGTAAACACCAATTAAATTGCAAAATTATTAAAAATTGCTATAAATGTCTAATGCTGAAAATAATTTAAAAAATTATTCATGCATAAATCTGTTTCATTGATAATATTAAAAGATTGATAAGCCATGTAAATCTATGATTCAAAAATTTTTATAGTTGTAAAATAAGTGTATACTATTAACTTAATTGCTAATTTCTATCTGTGATTACAGTTAATATTTTAAGTATTTTGGAAGTATAATTTCATTATATAACACAATTTAGTATTTGCATGCTAGTATATGTGGAAATTTAAAATCTGAAAATGAAAACATTGTTTCAATAATAACTTTCATCTTTATCATTTTTTGAAATTATTATGAAGAGTTTGATCATTGTATTAAAATCTTCTCTTATCATATTACAAACTCCAGTGGATAACAAGAGTAATTAATGTAACAAATTTTCAATAACTTCAAATTTTGATTTATGTAGCTTAGGTGACTTAAAGTTATTATATTTTCATTTCTCTAGGAACTTGAATTTCAAGCTTTGCTGGCTTGTTATTATAACAATAATTCACAATATTCATATATCTTGTGCAAGGATTTAGTTCTAAAGGTAATTTTTTTATTTGCTTTTAATTTGTAGGTTTTAATTATTTTCACCATTTTATGTAAAATATATATATTTATTTATTTATAGAATTTGCATAGCAATAAAGCTTGGAATCTGTTCTGTCTTGTTGTTACACGCAACCAAGAAAGTAGACACAATAGATTTTGCCTGCGTCTCATGATGAAGGTAAATAGTTTATTTCCTTATGTAAATAGTATTAAAAGACTGGACAAAATTTAAATTGATTTCATGAAGAAACTAAAACAATTTCATGGGTTATGCCATCTTTTCTAAAGGAAACTAAAATATAAAAAATGAAAAGTTCTGAGTTTGCAATAAAATAATGAAATTGAAAAAGAACTTTCTTTGCAAATTTCCAGGTGAATGGAATTGTAAAATTGTTAAAGAAAATCTAATTAATTATATTCCAGAAGATTTCAGGAAATAAGGGAAAATTAACTTTCAGAACTTTATAAAGATTTCAAGACAATATACAATCTCTGAGACAAGAATTAGAAAGAATAAAGTGGCGTATTCGATACCTTCAATTTTTCTTTCTTTCATTTTATTAATCAAAATTTTTATTCTTGTTGATGTTGTTATTTATGACACTTGGACAAGCCAAGCTCGCTATCCCTAGGCTATGCAAATTTAACTCAATAGGGAGCGTCTTTCATTTAATCAAAGCAACACGAAAATGAAAGTACGACTTTGCTCTTCCAATCCTCCGATAGATGGTCTTTATCCTTAGATTTGTTCATTTGTTTATTTAACTATTCATTTTTAACTTACCAGAGGGAAAGATTATAAGCACATTTTTAAGAATAGAATTGAAATAACCAAACTGTCTATTATTATATCCTTTTAAATAAACTGATTTTATTTAACAATAAAAATTGGCTTTTTTATATTTTTCAAAAAATTAGTTTAGTATTTATTTTGATCTTTAATTTCAAACATTCTACGTTATTTCTTCTATATTTTTAGTTACAATATAAAAGCATTTTAAAAATTGAATTTCATTGTAAAAGTATATACACTTAACCAATTTTAAGTATCATATAATTATTTTATTATTGTATATGTTAAAGAAAAAGTTTTCCAAGTAATTCTATTTCTTTGTTTTATTTATATTTTATCTAATAATTGCCTCATTTTTAATATGTAATGAAACATTAAATTTTTTACTGTAAAATTTAAAATAAACTATTATTGCATCAATGGAAATGCTACTGTTGAGCTACTTATTGTTTGTTGTGCTACTATTATAGGGAAAATATTGTTCACAATTTTAAGTATAAAAATGTAACTGTTAAATATAAAATGTAATTTATATTTTTACCTTATTTCTTTAACATTTGATTAATCTTAATTGAATCAATATCTTTATTTTTAGCATCAAGATCATTTAGCTTTAGGATTTCTCAATGGTCATAATGCAATGATTTCTGGGACGTATAAACATGCTTTAGGTATATATATGCTCTTATTAATTTTAAAAAAGAATGCATTCTGAAAAATATGCTGTTACTAAATATTTGTAGTGGATATTACATTTTTTTAAAAATTTATCTTAATTGTGATTTTAAGGTGAATATATGTGTATTCTCAAAGAGCATCCAAACGATCCTTTTATCACATTTTGTGTTGGAATAACTTTTATCCACATGGCTTGTCAGAAATTTGCAACAAAACGACATCTGCTAACTGCGCAAGTAAGAATGTTGAAATAGTTATGATATATAAAATATTTTAGTTTTTTACTGATTATAATATAAAAGTTATTTTTTTCCAATTATTTTATTATTACTAATCTAATATCTATTTGAAAAAATTGTGAATGCTTTTGAGTATTATATTTTCTATTTCTTTTAACTTTTGTAGAAAATTTAATATCTTAAAACATAATAAAGCATTAAAGTAAGTAATTCAATTTGACATCCGAAATCAAAAAAATTGCTCTGCAATTGTATTAAGTCATTGTGAAATACTAAATCACACTAAAGTTATAAAATAGTCATTTATTTTTAAACAAATATTTACAAATAACATAAATGTGTAAAAGAATTATTGTTCATAATAAAAGCATTTAATTTTAAAGTTTGATTCATAATTAAAATTGCCAAAATAAAGATAAACAATATTTTTAAAGATTCTTTTGGCTTAAAAAAAGTTTTTAGCACAACAAACATTTTTAACTACCATTTGATGCCTTTATATAAAATCAATGAAAGATTTTTGTAACATTGATTCATTATACTTTTTCTATATTATTTAAAACTTTTTTTGTTAATATGCCATGAGCTTATAAAGCATTAGAAGAATTTTTTTCTTTATTAAATTATCTTCATTATTATATTAAATATCTTATCATTGTCAAATCTACGTAGACAAGAGATTTTTAGTGGCTCAGTTCTTTTAGTTATAATACGATCAGCTTCTTTTTAACATTCATTCATGTAAACATCTATTTATAAAATTCTTAGTGTGGAAAATTCTGAAATATTTCTGTTTTATATATTTTACTGCAAAAATTCATAAAAGTTTGCTAATTTATAATTTTCAAATATTCATTTTGGTGTATGGTAGTGTCTTCTCATTAACAAATAAAAATATTTTGACATACCATTCTATCTGATTCTGTTCATTTTTAATTATTGCATTTTTATGCTGTTTTTTGCTAAAGGCATTTATGCTACAGTTACATTTTGCATTCATAAATGTAAACAGTTTTTATTTTTTGACTGAACCGCCATTAAAAATGAAACACTTTTTAAATTTTTATCATTTAAAGCAATTTTTACAAAACTATACAAAAAACATAATCATACTTTCCATTGAAGAACTATATTTTGTCTAAAATATTTCTCAAATTATTGGTTCATATAAAATAAAGAACATTTTAAGTGGTTTATTCTGTTTGTGTAACAATAAATATTTTAATAAATAAATCCATGTAATAATTTCATTTAGCATTTATATTAAATGTTAAAGGCATTTATAAGTCATAAAGATATAATTTATGCATTTGTATTATGTTGACTGATTCAATTTGTAAATTTTCTGTTTACTTTTAACAAGTCACATTTTTTAACCATTTTAAATTATTTAACAACTTTATTACTAATTAATGCACAGTTAATTCAATTTTTAAATTTATATGAAGTAACTTTTGAATAAAATTCGTATTTAATCTCTAGGGATTTGCATTTCTTCTGGAGTATTTGAAATTAAAAGGTGACTGCCAGGAAACACTTTATAATATAGGAAGAGCTTATCATCAATTAGGTAAGTCAAGTTTCGATTGTTATATTTCTTTTAAATACTCTGACCTTTATTGTAATTATTTGGCATCCTCTTGCTTTGTTAAGTTCATGAATTAGAGAAATATTTTAAGAGTGAGTAGCAATGCTTATAGTATTACTTGATACATGTCAGTTAATTATAAATACAAGAAGTATTAACTGTGCTTCCTTTTAATGGAAAAAATTTTATCAATTGAAAATATTTAGATGTTTCTATGAAGAATAACATTTTATGTAATTTAAAATTACCAAGTTATTTTTTTAAGATTAAATTAAAAGCTGTATAAAATGTAATTTTCTAATGCACTAACACAAAGACTGAGTTAATGCTGCTAATAAGATATTTTAGAAATACTCGTATCAACATCTTTATAAATTAGTACAGTCTTGACACAAAAATGTGTTTAATAATTTCTTTTCTAAAATGTTTTAGCTACATGTAAAATCAAATCATAAAGGAAAATAATATTAATTTTCCATTAATATTTGCTGATAGTTTTTTGAAAAAATTAATTACTTAAAGCGAATTTACCAGTTTAAAGTTTGTCACTGTACATTTATTTTTGCATATTAACTCTAACTTGATTGTGTCAAGAATTTAAGATAGTTTTCTAATTACTATGCTCACTCCCAAGAAATGATTGGATGGAGAGAACCATGAATTGTTTAACGAAGACCTACAGTTTTAATAATTTAGTTAGATTGTCTTGGACTAATGCAGAACAGTGAAAAAATTCGATCTATTTGCTACCATAAAAAATATTTGTGAAGTATATTTTATCTTTTTTTTGTACAAAATTCACACTGTTTTGATAGTAGTATTTTTAATGCTCTCATAAAATTTATAATTAAAAAATTTAGCATTTTGAGTTGAAATTAAGTTAATGCCCATTAATAAATGATCAATACTATAAACTACATTGATTAACTTTCTATACATGCAAAATTTGGGTTTCATTAGGGATATTTTTGTAACTTTAAAGATTACTTACTTTATTTAAATTATAAACTTGATTTCAAATATTAGATTACTATAAAGTAACCAATAAAGTTCCTGAGATGTGTGATGTCCAAAAAAATGATTTACATAAAATATAGCCAATTTTGTTAGTTGTCTTTGTAATCTTCGTTAACATCTAGTACATTTTGCCAACATGACTAACACTTCTCCTTAAGTTTCTCTCAATCCTGGTGTTCTAAATGCAAAGAAGCCCATAAGTGCTTGATGCAAGTCAGCTTCATTGATTTAAATTTTTGAAAGCATTGACTTACAGTACATTCATTCACGGCACTTTTATTAAATGTTTGCCATGTTCATCTACTTGATATAGCTACTGATAAGCATACTTTGAAATTTAAACAAACGCTGAATGAGCTAGTTGGCATTTCCATTTATTTTCAATACAGTACAAGTTATAACAGATGAAAGTGTGTGGTTGACCTGCTTTTATAACAGCTAGAATTAATTCTTCTCAATTGACATGTTTTTAAACCTTGTGATGCCTTAATTTACCTAATGCTTCTCACTTCATTAAATGACAAAGAAAAAAATGGTAAGAATTTCATTGGTACCTTCTACATAAATAAATTTTAAATAATGCTATATTAAAAGTTGAGTACTATAATAAAATAACAAAAATTTATTATCTTCCTTTTAGGATTTAATTAGCTTAATGAAAAATGTATACTAATTATATACTTTGACATGTAGTTTGGAATTTATGTAAAAATCACTTATCACTGAACACTCCACAATTTTGCTATTATTAAAGGAACCTGTAAAATGATGTTTGCTATTTATTTTCAAAAATTGAAAATCGTTATTTATTAGTTTGTTATTCTAAACAAATATTTTCCAAATCAACAATTCAATATTGCCAGCTTAAGTAATGTCTTTGTAATTAAAATTAATTGAGCCACATTTTGATATTTGAAATGATTGATCTTACTTAAACATTCTCTTAGTTTAATAGATTTTATTTATTGTTCTTTCAGGTGTTAAAGATCTTGCCGTTTATTTCTACAAAAAGGCTCTCATTTCACCTCTTCTTATTAATGGACCAGATCGGGTAAAAACTTGATTTATATTATATTAAATTTACACTATTACAGTTACATAAGAGGTTTTTAAATATAAAACATTTTGCTATAAAAACACCTATCTTGAATTATATAGTAATGATAATTTTGTACATTTATATTTAGGATGTGTATAACCTACAAAGGGAGATAGCTTACAATTTATCATTGATTTATCAATCAACTGGTGCGATGGACCTTGTTTTTCTTTACTCTCGAAAGTATATAGTTGTATAACAATGAATGTGTAAACTGAACATTTGTAAATATTTTCATTAACAATGACATCAATCTTTTGAATTCTCATTACAAGTCATGTTTTTAAGCTTCAAGCAAGCCATGTCACTGTACAAGATTAATTATATTGTTAAATACGAATGTGAATCATTGTAAATACATAATTTAATATGTGCATTCATATTATATCATTAATGAATAATAAAAAATTTGGCATTTTTGTATTTTTGCAGGTAACATTATTCCCGATAATCAACCATAAAAAACTGAAGCATTTTTAGTTCAATACCATTTTTGTCCATATGAATTTTCTGTCCTTTTTGTTTAACAAATATAATAATTTGTGCATTTACTAAAGCACTTATTATTTTAATACAGATAAATGTATGTAAATATCATAAAATTCACAAGAATTATTTATATTTTTTTCAGTAAAAGTTGAATTATGTTGTAATTTATTCTTATTTAAGAATGTTTACTTAAACAGTTTTTAAAAAAATTAATACTGAATTCTTTTAATAACTTTTTTTTTAATTAAAATTTTGCAGTTTATAGAAATATTAAAAAGTTAAAACGATCTTTGCAAATTACCAATATTTTTCTGAAATTTGTATTTAGTTAAAAAAATATTCATTTTCAAAATGTTACTATGTATTATTTCTTAATGAATAACCTAATTTTTAATGTACATAGAATAGAAAATAATGATGTAAAATTATTCATATACATTAAACATAAAGAATCAAATTAATGCTATCAGACTTGATATATCTGGGCTCTCTATCTTGTCTGCCTTTTTAAGAGGATATTTAAAAAAGTATTAAAGGTTCAAGAAATACATGTAAATAAGTTACCAAAGCATAAGAAATTGTAATAAAATACTTTGTTATCAGAAAAAGGTGAATTCTGTATTTAATTTTATAAACATTCACAATATTTTGTGCTACAAGGAATATATTCTGTAACGTTTGCATTCCACAGAAAAATGCAGAGCCCTAATGTTCTTTTTCTGCTCAGATAGGCATTTAGATTATTTTTCCTATTAAATCGCCTTTCATAGACTTCAACATTTATGTTTTATATCTATTATTGATATTAGACATATTGAATAGCCTCAAGCACCATGCATTGAATTAAAAAATGCTGAATATAATGAATCAGTAAAGTGAATCGGTTTGTTTGTCGCTTATGAAGTCACTCTTTGCATGAGAGCTTATTAGATCAAAAGCTATAGTTTAGTTCAGTGTTTCTCAACTGAATTTACTCCAAGGACCGGTAAAATATTTCGGCACGTTCGCGGACCGGTAATATTAATAATTTGACCCAATGCACAAATTTTCACAAAGATAAATCATGAAGGCATGCATAATTTTTAAAGCATTTTGTTTGTTATAATTTACATTTGTATATTCAACTTACTTATATAATATTGCATAGAGAATAAAAGCACCAAAACTTAATTAAAACTCCAAGAAATATAAAAACTGGATATTTTGCGGACCGGTAAATATTTCTTGCGGACCGGTACCGGTCCGCGGACCGGCAGTTGAGAAACACTGGTTTAGTTGATTCTGAACTGCTAAAACTGATGGAGACCAAAGCGTTTATCATTTGGCTACAAGTTCAGCACTGAGATGACAGAGGCACTTCTTCAAAGCTTCATATGGAATCTGGAGTAGCAGATATAAAATAATTCCTAAACGAAGCCTTCCTAGTGAGTTGGAAAAAATATCGAGCTGGAACTTTTAGATCACTTAGTTTTGGGTATGTTGCATTCCTTCCGTTTTCAAATTGTACAAAAGCATGGCTAAAGATGCTAATATAATACCTAAGCACTCTTTGACAATCAATATTTCAAAAGTAATGAACTCAATTCAAAGTTTATATTCGTTATCAGAGAAAGTAAAATTTAAAAACATATACATTATAAAGACAATTTTCAATGAATGCTAAATAATCCCATCACATATAGCAAACATAATGCTAATAGAGTTACACATAGAATGAGGTGCTGAATAACATTATGGGTATTTATTAAATAAGAAAAATAAATAAACTGCAAACTATATTATACTCGAGAAAACTTAATGAAAAAAGTATATAAGAAAGTTAATAAAAAAAGCATAATGTGAATCTATATATAAACAGCAGTAATATAGTTTCATACTCTACCTCCTATAATATTACACACTCAATAAGTGAGAATGTTGAAAAGATTTTGCTGATGGCAGTAAAGTTTACCATACTTTTAATTTCACTAATGAATTTGCTAATACTATATCATACAATCATTATAAAAACAACATATCTAATATTCATAAATTATTAAGCATATGAGAAAATTCTGACAATTTTGAACACTTGTTCTTTTATGCATTGTCATTACTTAGCAAAAATTCTAATCTGACTGAAAAAGTCAGAGAAGTATAGACTTGATGATTCATAACATTTTTTCATATTTTTTTAAGCTTGTAAAACTGCTGCCATGAGTGAGGAAAAAGTGTACTTAAAACATATACTCCAATAAATTCCAATGAAAGCAAAAAAATTTTAAAAATACAAAGTGATTTTGGAGGAAATGCAATAACAGCTCAAACATAGTTTGCAAAATTTTAGACAGGATTTTTCCATATAAAATAAAGCAGTATGCAATATGATCAAGACAAATACCACACATTTACATCCATAGAAGATGGATAGGAATTCAACAGATTACTGTTTTCTCAATTTATAAGTGTAAATGACAAAACTTTCTCTAATAAATGTTTGAACAAATAATACATCTGAGTTGTATAAAAGTGAATATTACACAGTAAGTATTAATTCAAATAATATTTTTATTTTCAAATAGAGTACCTTACTTTTAGGTTTTTGTGGTAATTTTGAATCTAGTAAATTCTGTATTTTAAGCATTAAATTTGATAAATTAACTACTGCAAAATGTTTTCATATATAAGATAGTCCACTAATATTTTACAAGCTTGAAAAATGTCCTTTTGTCAATATCATAAATTAGTTAATAATTAACTGCTTGTCTTTAAATAAATAACAAAAAATTTAGTTTTAAGTCAATAGCTGCCATTACTGGAAAATCAAGAATTTTGCCATTAGTAAATCAAAGCAAATATAATGAAAGTTTGTATATTACTTACACAAAATTTCTGATAAACGATAAGAAACTTAAATAAATTCATACAATACATTCAGCATTAAAATATATAAATCTATTAAAATAAAACACAAAAGTGAATACATATAAATTAATGAATTTTTTCCTTCATTAAAATTTTAAAGTACATAGTTTTAAGATTATGAATTAACAGAAATTAACATATAGATTAAAATTGTTCAATTCCCCCCAAGAATAACATAATATACCATATTATATTTTTCAATTAAAATAGCCTTCAATAGGTAATTAAAGTCTTCGTCATAGAATTATGCACAGAACTTTTGAATATTTTTTGTAACATCACTAAAAATACTTTCATGGTTGCATTGTGGGTAGCATCAAAATCTTACAACTTTTCTTCACTTCGCACAAAATGATCTAACAAGACTTTCTTTAGCTAAAGTATAAGATTATCCATCAGTTCCAAATTAAGTGAAATGCAATCAGATATTTAAGCTATTTGATAGCTGAATTCCCTTTCCCATAATACCAATAACATTAAAAATACTTCTAAAATTTCAATATGGTAAACAGAAGTAACTTAATAAAAAATTCTATAACAGCAAACTAGATCATTTTATGCTTCATTATTTTTGTTATTTGTATAAATCTTAATCTCCTACAATGCCAAACAAAGAACAGATTATTATATGCTTAATGAACATAAATCCTGATTAATTTTAAAAAATCAATCTAGCTCAAAAATAGTAAAATGTATCACTTTTTTTAACCAAATAGTATCTTTAAATTCTGTATGACTGCATTTGATTTTAAGTAAGAAGTAAAATCAAATGCAGTCATACAGAATTTAAAGATACTAATTTAAAGAATCTAGAAGTAGGAATTATAGATTAATTTTGATAAAAATTAAAGTCAATAAATTTATAAAATTTTAATCAAGCAATTTATTTTGTTGGAATTTTAAAATCCACAATTTCAATATCCAATATCAAAGATAAAAGACTTGTCATTTAAAATATGCATTGCCAATGACAATCTTTCTTTGCACTGATGACATTTTGAAAAATACAAAAGCTTGCAACAGTTTTCATCCTGTTGTTGTGGCTCTATCCTTTATTTGAAGCTTGCAATATTTTTTAAAGATGTACAACTCATGTTGCCAATTTCGTATGAACCTTTCTTGAAAAAAGAAAGTATTCAACTTCTGCCTTTGGCAGCACAATCTCCAGAATTTTCTATGATGGACAAACATCAAAAAGTCAATGTTTGTCCATCACCACATGTCAATCTCTACTGCCCATGAAGTGTTGCACTGCATAAATTGCATTTCATATAAGATGTATGGGGCAAATGTATTTTTACATACCATTCAATGCCCAAATGTATAAGTGCTGTTATTGTTGCCAGAAGAGATTTTTCAGATCTGGGCTTCCATATTATTCAAAAATTTAATCATTCATTATTTTTAATCATTGTTCATTAATGTTATTTTTTAAACTACATTTCTTCTTTGTGTACTTTCATGGCCAAGTCTAAATAAAATATATGTCAATAGGTAAAAAATCAATCACTTGAAAAATATAATCAAAATTTCGAAAAATAATACTAAAAACTTTAAAATTCCAATCATAAGAGATAAATGTGTATTAATCATATAAAAAAATATAATCTGTACTAAATGAAAAATTTAAAACAGTAAACCTGTACATTTGTTAATCAATTAAAAAAATATCCTTTTGTTACAAATTCAAATTTTCTTGCTCTTGTGAACAAGCAGTCTTCATTTTTACATAGCAGAATATTTAAAGAAAAAGGAACAGAATATTGAGAGTAACATTGTGAATCAGATAATTATTTGATTCACAGTGCTACTTTTTTTATAGAATTATCTGCTGTTGAATGTTTTGAAAGATGAATTGCTAGACGATCTTTGCGATTAAATTCATGTCCACAAATATCACATTGAAAAAGTTTTTTTCCAGTGTGTAATGTCCTGTGCAGTGAAAGATTTTGCTTATGATTAAATCTTCGGCCACAAAATTCACATGTGAACGGTTTTTCACCAGTATGAATGAGAAGATGAACTTGCAAAGCAGAATTTGAAGGTGATATTTTTCCACAATACGAGCATACATACTTATAAAGATTGCTATTATAATTTAATGCCTGAGAATATTTTCCTTTAACTGATTCAGTGCCTACTTGTTCTACTGGAAGCAAATTTGGAAGAATTCCTGTAAAATAAAAAAAATAATATATAAATAACTTTGGAAATCACTATAAATAATTCAGAGCTTTTAATTTGATATTCATTAATTTTATAAGTCAAATATAACTTTAGCATAAAAATTCAATATATATATATATTATTAAATATCTGTTTTAAGAGTAACAGAAACATTAGACATTGATTTTATTCGTCCAAGAATTTTTACTTTGATCCATGAAACTTATTACATTTCTGTATTTTTCAGTAAAAAATTTAAGCATCACTTGTTTCACAAACTATTAGTAAAATCAAAAATTTAGTTCCAGCCAATAGAATGAAAAAAATGCTATTTAAATCTTATCTAAAAAGTTTTCACTGGAAAAGTAAAGTATACACATATCAGGAAAAATATACAAATATTTTTATACAGATCATGATGTAATTCCAGACAAACAATGTAATATACCCTCATTCAAGACACAACAACTCAAAAGTTAACTACCATAAACAATTTAAATTATCAAAGCTTGGTAAGTGATATTTTATGCAAATTAGAAGTCAATTTTTCTCCTGATTAGAACATAAACTTAAAAACTAATTACATTGTTTACGAATAATTTCATTTGTGAATCAAATACTAAAAACTTTAATGTTTAAAAAAATTATTAATTAATAAAATATATATTTTAGCAATAGAACAAAAAACTGAAAATTATCAAATTAATTATTGAAGAGAATATGCAGAATTTAACTATTGTAGGTAATTGTAAAACACTTATTTAAGATAATAAGTATAAATTTTACTAAAACATTTTTACACTAAAACAAAATTTTTCTTTAATTAGCTGAAATATATGAAAATAATTTAATAAAAACACTGTCCAGAAAAAAACCATCTAAGTAAATAAAGACTCAAAAGTGTTCTAAACACATAAACATGTTCTTTAACATATAAAAAATTTGGAAAAATATTTTTAAAAAAATTACCTGTTACAGAACAGAACTGTTTTCCAATAGAAAATTTAAACTGTTGGAGAACAAAATTTAAAAATATATAAATACAGAAAAAAAAACATTGAATAACGTAAATTCTAAGACGAAAACAAATTTAACCAAATAATTTTTATGTATAAAAAAAGTTATTAACTACTTCAATTAATTTACAACTTAAGATCATTGAAAGTTTAATAGTTCTTGTCTCAATGTTTGCACCATAATCCATTATAAAATGATTACAAATGAAAATTCTAAACAAATGTTTTGTACAAAAATGAGTTGAAATTCAGCTATTGAAAAACAATTATTATTATTGAAGCATTTGACGAAAAGATATTTTCATGAATATTAAAAGTTAACTCTATGTTAAAAAAATATCACATATTCACAAACAAATTATTGAGTAAATGATAAAATGATGCATATCCTACAAAAGTAAAAATGAAATTACTTATGTTTATTTTTAAATACATTTACTGTGCAATAGAAAAACACAAAAAATTAATTTTTTTTGATAAATTATTTAAATTCATATTAAAAATACTTAATTAAAAATTTTTTAACATTGATAAATACCTGAAACAGTCAAACAATAAATCTAAAAATTGTCAACATTTTAAGCATTTGATAAATAAGTGACAAAATTTAAGTAAAAATGTTTTTATTTGAATATTAGCATTACATTAAAATGAATGTAGTAAGGAAATGTAATAAAAATTTATAAATACATAAAGTATATCATAAAATAATGCATTAAAATTTATATCAATTTTTATGAATATATAAAAACACGCATGGTTAAATCCTCTTATGGTGAGAAATCTTTTTGGGCTTTACTTCATCAGAGCTAAATGCTTTTACAAATATTCTTGATACTAAGTTAATAAAAAAAGGTCAGACACTATACTTGCACCTAAAAAGAAATTATAATAATTTTTTTAATTTTAAGTAGTATATGATTTTGCTTATTTTCAAATGGATTGAAACACAAAAAAATAGAAAATAAAAATATATAACAATTAAAAATAATAGTTAATTGTTATAAAATTCATAACAATATGTACAAAAAATATATTTTTACTTAAATTATAATTCTTAATATTACCAAATGAAAAAGCTTATATTATACATAACTTGAAAAACTATTTTTCATTTAAAAAATGTACTTTACTCAAAAATCAAAAGTACTTTACACAAAAATCAGATTTTATTCTTTATGAAAACATGCTTGATGAATAATATGAACGATACTTTTATCAAATCTCACTATATTTTAAGACAATTGGATATTTTCCTTCAATAAAGAATGAAATTATTGGAGAAAAACACTTTGTTGTAGTTTTTACAAGCGATCAATTTTTATAATGACATTTTATTTTTAGAGTAGGTCTTACATTTTCTACCATATTTCACAAGCAAACAAATTATTTCTGTAGTATGCTATGTAACACAAAAAACTTTCAGACATTTGATATAATTCTTATAACAACATTTTTTTAGAATGATGAGGAATGAAATTATTATTACATTTAGAAAACTCAAAAATGTGAATTTTAAGAATTTATTATTTAATATAGAAGAAATGGAAATTAATCACATAATTTTGATATTATGTAAATAATCATATTGTAAATTTAGCAAAATGTAATTCAGAATAAAAGTTAAAGAAAGATAACAAGCTTTTTAAAAGATACAAATTTATTCATGTTCATAGTATAATAAAAATAAACTTGACATAATATTGTACAGAAAAAGCACTTGATACAATAAAAATTAATACAAAATTCAATCATTTTGAAAATATGAAAAAATAACAGTGTGCATTAAATGAACATTATTATACTTAAATCATAAATTAAAATTTACATATTCTATCATACAAAACATAAAACAGCAATAACAAAATAAGATTGAAATAACAAACTTGAAAAAAGATTCAGTTTAATATTTATTTTAAAAATCAAGAGAGAAGAGATTTTAAAATTCAGAACGATAACAAACATTAGGTGAATTACAAAAAAAGAAAAATATAGTACCACAGATGCTTTCATATTAATTTAACATGATTATATTAAACATAATTTCTAGAAGGCTGTATCAATGTAAAAAATAGAGGTGGGGAAACTGATTTTGAAAAATTAAAAATTACTCAGAAAGTGCCAAATTAATATAATTGTCATAATATGTTAAAAAGATTTAATGGTATTGTTGTGAATCATAGTGGATGAAGAATCTTTGGTCTGGAAACATAATTTTAGATTCTTTGATTCTGGTATCATTGTTGATATTTTCATCAATTTCTATGCACTTATATACTTTTATAAATAATATAATTTTATAATACTTTTATAAACATTAAATAATAGTTGAACACAGCTTAATTTTTTAAGTTTACATAAATTTTTGTAATCACCAGATTTGTAAAAATTTCATTTTTAGATATGTAAGTTTCTCAGCGCTTCTTCTAGAAATTACATTCCGTTACATAAACAATGGATACAGAAAAACCACCAGTCATAAGTAAATTAAAATGTAGATTACATAATGTTATTCAATTTGAACTTTTTACAAGTGAGTAGAATGCTTTCATTTTTAGTTCTCATATTAAAAAATAATCAATATTATTTTAGAAAATGATAATAAGGCACATTTAAGGCATTAAAAAGTATAAAATTTAAATAAGTGACCAAATTATCACTGCCAAATAGGATAGTAATCATATACACAAATTATATAATGCAACTAAATACAAACAAAATGTATGAGAACATCAGCATAGCTTTCTAAAATTGCATATTTATGAAATTGCTTATTGTAAAAATTAAAATAAAAATAGCACAATATTAACATTTATCACTGCAATAATTTTGTTTTATTCATAGCAACATTGAATAAGATTTCAAAAATAATACACAGATATGAATATGTATTTTCACAGAGTGTATAAACAAAATTATTAAACTTTAGATTAGTCTCTTTTCATTAACTCAAATGTATTTTATAAGTCAAATGATTATAAAGACTAAAAAACAGAACAATTGCAAACAAATTTAACTCAAAATATGCAAATAGAAATGAACAATCTTTAAATAAATATTTTTAACATTAACATTTGGTTTTCTTGACAATTTTCAGAAAAAATTTATCAGTCATCAATATTAAAAAATGCATTTATATAAAATAAAAATTAACTAAATACATCACATTTTCAACACAAACTAACTTTATTAAGCTAATTTTAGTTTTTTATTACTTGAGACTGAAAATTTTTTCTTGGCAATATATTGGGAGTCAGAAAATACAGAGATGAATAATCTTTTATTTCCCTGTTCATTAATAAAGATTTCAAAATACTTGTCTGTGGTACTGAAGATATGATGTTAGGATGTCGTTGTAATATAGGATAGTTTTCTTTATTAACATAATCCAATATGTTGATAGAAAAAGATTCTAGAAAGAATAAATATTTAAGCTTTGAATACAAGGAATAAAATTTAAAAAAAACAATCTTTTGAAATTATAACGCAGTCAATAAAATGCATTTTTAAAAAAATCACTATGATAAATTTAAGTAATAGTTTCTCAGATTAAAATGTAAAGGAAAGTAAAAGCATAAATTTTATAAAACTTTTAAAAATGCCCAAAAAATTTCATTTATAATAAATGAAACCAATTCTTATATTAAATATAAAAGAATATGTAGAAGCAAGTATTCAACCTAAAGAAAAAATAATCTTCATAAATTTCAATAAATATTTAATTACAAATTATAATATCTGCAGTCTTAAATTTTAAATATAGGCTTAAATGTATCATTTATATAAGAACATTTACAGAGTTATTCTACGCTGAATATATATTCAGAATATTTTACATAAACAAATTGTTTTTTCAATATAAAGAATTTAGTGATTTTCATCAATTTATTCCTCTATTCTTGACAACCTGACATTAACACTAGTCACTTTTTAATAATAATATTAAGTAATACATTTCACAGGTAAAAGTAGCTCAAGAAATAATGATTATTTACTAAACATTATTTCTTGATTTCTTCTCTTTTTATCAATATCATTACAAGGAACTTAGAATTTATAAGAAAAAAATGAGCACAAATATAAAGATGAATGTTCTGAAAACTGCTTCCACTTCATTAACAACAATACAAGAATATTAGAATTTATTGGGAAAAAATACAAACAAATACAAAGATAAATGTTTTAAAAAAATAATTGATTCAGAACATATTTTAAAAATAAGCACAAAAAAGAAATGAAACTAAAAATATAATAGCTTAGCTCAAATTATGCAAACTGCCTTAAAAAATAAATAAATATTATGTACTCTCTCTATCCAAGACATTATAATGAGTATCCTTTAAGTCAACAACAAAATAATTTTTTTAAAGAAGGATTCAATATACTTGTGTGAGCACACACACATTTAAATTATAAGTGACCACATTTGCATAAATGTCTCATTTTATAAAAATGCCTATTATTTAACTGGAAGTTAACAGATTACAATTTGAAGTTAAAAATATTGCTTTTCATACCTGACTGCTTCAGAGCATTTATTCTCACATGGTGTTGGTAAGACAAATATAACAATCTAATTATTAAATAATTAACATAATTGTTGCCTACTTTTATTATTAATAACACCTATTATATGAAGGAGATAAAAATGTTAAAACATGAAGTTCTTTAAACTTAAAACACAATCATAAGCAATAAAAGTGTTTCTTATTTAATGTAAAAAAATGTAAAAAATTGAATGTAAAAAACATTTAATACATTCTTTATTCTCATAAAATTATCAACCCTCCCCAAGGTATAATTCTTTAATACAATCACTCCCATATAAAGTTTTCACAATAAAATTTTATTAGAAACACTCAAATAAAAAAATTACAATATATTTGCAAAACCATTTGTATGTAATTCCAAAATTACCAAACTTTTAATAAGGTTATATTATAGCAAATGTTATTTCACTTCGAGTGTGCACTGAAATGGCCTCTATGGTCACTTTTTGAATTGGAAGGAAAATTTCACAAACAATTTAAAATATATTTTGAACCATTATATGAACAGAACATAAGAAAATACATTAGTTTATCATTTATAATGTTTCTTATAACACTAATTTAATAAGACAAAATGGATAAAAGTATTGAAGGATAAGAAACCATTTTTTTCATTTGATATAAAAAAAGTTGAAGATTCAAAGATAAAAGCTGAAACTAAAAGAGAATGTACTAATATTTCCTTGAATAAGAAAACTTATTCAAGGAACTAATATTTCCTTGAAAGTTTTTCTTTAATTGTTACAAGAAAAAATGAAGTATTCAAATTATGAAACCCATCTTTTTGTTCCTAATTTCTTTTGATATTATATACATATATAATATTCTAGCATAAACATAGAATGATAAGAGAATCTCCAATAAAGTATGGATGAAATTTTTACATGTATCAGATATATCACTATATCAGAGAAAAAATATTGGAAGCAGCTTTATATTTTTAACCAAAAAGGATGGAAGGGAGAAACTGATGTAAAACATTATTCAAAAAATAAAAATAATAAACATGGGGGTCAAATTATCTACTTTTATAAGCTCAGTGAGATAAACTAACATTTTTGAATCTCCGCCAGAATGCAATTTTTATTTTTCTAAGTATTACAGGTAAAATGAAAATAAAATCAAAATTACAGCTTCGATTATAGGGTCATTAAAGATAATCAGATGAAATCTCAGACAGGTTTAGTCATTAAAACTCTGTATACTGTGATTAAGAAAGGATAACATTGAAATACTGAAAACAATGATACAAGTATAAAATCAATATTGCTTTGGGCTTACTAAGAATACTACTGATTAATTTCCTTAATGAAATTCAGTTTATTTCTAAACTTAGAAAAGATAAACAAAATATCTAAAATAGCCCAAATGAGAATAGAGCTCATAGTTTTTTAAGATTCAAATGAATAATTATATTCCAGATGGTCTTGAGATCAAAGTTCATACATGTTCCATTGAGCTGTAAAAAAAATATTAAAATTCACAAAATCACCAAAAATTAATGTAAAACACAGTTTTGGACATAATAATACTGTATAATTGCTGAAAATCTATGATATTTAAGCTTTAATTTAGTTAATCAGATCTCTGCATCAATACAAATATTTCTATTTGATGACATTTAGAAATGATAAAAATTTATGATTAGGAAAACCAAACACAAATTCCGTTTTAAAAATCAACAGAACAGACAAACATTACTCCTAAAAGTTTAGTTCAATGCGAAAAAGATTCTTCTTGATTCACACAAAAAAACAGACATAAAAAGATCACACAGAAGGACAAACATTTGTATGTTAATGAAGAAAGATTACCTTTAATAGCATCTTTATAGAAATAGTGAAGCATTTTCTACTTCATAGCCTCTGTGTAAGGCTGGTTCTATAAATGGTTAGCATCCCAATTGAAACAAATTTAAAAAGTTAACAATGAGAATACTTCTTTTCGGTTTTTGTATTTACATTGAAAAGAAAGGCTGCATAAGCACAACAGAACCAAGCAGGACACAGAATGAAAAAGAAATTTAGTTCTCAAACTTCCTTTATATAAGTAAGTGACAGTAATATAAAAAACATATCTAAAATAATAGAGAAAATGTTTATGAATGGATTATTTAAATATAGATGCAAAAGCAAATATTATGCTCCTAACATAGTAAATAAAAAAAATGATATTAAAGGAACGAAAAATAAATATGCATAAAGGAATTAAAATATAAACTTAAAATTTAAATAGTGAAAATAATAAGCAACTAGAGCACATAAGAAAAACTATCAAATCTTGAAACAAATATAAATATATTGAAATAAAATAAATGATAATAAAGTTTGAAATTAAAGAAAATATAATTAAAATCAGATTAAAAGACAATACTTACCGTAGAGCATGTAAAGTGCAATAGTTAAGGATGGAAATTCTATAAAAAGTTAACGTCACAATAAATTTAAATAAAAAGTTACAACAGAGATAGTTTTGAGAGTGAAACCTAGATTACAAAGAAAGGAAGCAAATGACATGAAAAATAACTCAAAAATCTTAATCAAGAAAATAATAAACACATAATTTTAAGTTACTTGATTTTAACTATCCTTCTTCAAACATTAAGAATAGGGGGGGAAAAGGATAAAATTTAATCATCATAAAAAATTTTCTAGGATCAATTTCTCAGTTTTTTGGACTTTATATAATGCAGCAGAACTTATTTAAATAACTACAAAGAATTTTTTAAAGGGTCAAATATGTTTTCAAAGTTAAAAAAATTTAAAATGTGCTTATTTAAATTTATTTTGCAACAGAATTATCTATTACAACTCTTAAGTAAATTTTTAATGAAGTTCTTAAAAGTCCTTGCAGTGTAATTTATTAAACAAACTTTGATATTCAAGCAAATAAAACAAATTAAGAATTTGAAATGTGTCCTTTCAGAACTGAAATATTCATTTTAAAAAGCAAATTTACAAACTAATGAGTAAATACAAGAAAACTACAAGAGTAAAAATTCTAAAAAATTTATTAAGATGTTATATTGCAGAGAAGTAAAACTTGTACTATTCAGTAGTTAGAAATAATTTATAAAATATCATTAGCAAATGTTTTCTTTGTATTCTTTATTTAAATTAACTTTTTGAAGTCTTAATGTTTTCTAATGATGATAAAAAAAATTTCCAGAGCAACAATTTATTACTCTACAAACACTATCATTTACATTCTTCTATAAAATTTTTAATTATTTGAGACAAGTCATTTTTTTTCAGATAACATGGAGAAATTCTAATTTAAATAAAATGATATGTTTGGTGCTTTTTTACTATATTTTATTTCAAATCACTTTATTTCAAGTCCTAACCAAACACTTTCACATTAATAAATTTGTCATGTTGATAATTATATCTCCAGTTACAATCTTGAAGGGTTTTTTTCCTACAATAAAAGATTATTTGAAATAGCGTACCCCTTCTTTATTACATTAACAGCTATCATACTTTTATTTAAATTTGTCTTCTGTAGTTAAATCCCGAATAAATATTTTATAAAATAAAAAAATAATGAAATAAAAAATAACAAAAACATTACGATACTTAAAAACCACTGTTGTTTTTCTAAATATTTATTAAAATACCCAATGTTTAGAAAGATATTTTATGTGGAGATATTTAAAGATATTTTGTGTGGATATTTAAAAAAGATTAAAAAATATTTTATGTGAAGGCATTACTTTATGCAGTAAAAATAATATAATGTAGAAATTGATAAAAATTTTCTAATTATTTTTGAAAATTTTCAATTTTCATTTATTTTTTAAAAAATGAATTTAAATTACAAATTTTATATTTTTATCTTGTTAAAATTGATAAAAATTTGTCACTTTAATTTAAACTTCAGTTTTATTCAAATGTTTGTATAAGTAAAAATAAATTTTATAAATAAATTTAAATATTTTACATTATAATTTGCACTATACATTTACAAGAAAAAGGCCAGAAATTTTATGTAAGGAAATTTTTTAACTTATTACATAAAAACTCTGGCCTTATTTTTATCATAAATGATTCTGATTAAATACATGTGCTTACATTTTCTCATAAAGAATTTCACTTTTAATGATTTTTATTTTTAATATATAAATAAGGTTTGTTTCAAAAAAGTAAATTTTAATTGAAAACAAAAATTATATTAATGATGTATAAAAAAACATATACAACTTCCAAATACAAATAGTCCATTATTTAAATTGTGTATTGAATGTAATCGACAATTATGCATATTGATAAAATTCCTGGAAAAGGAACGCTAAAAGAAATAAAGAAATATGTTAAAATTATAATTAAAAACTTCTATGTATATAAAAAAATTATACATGAGTAATTTTTAAATCTAGCATCTTTTCTGTATTTTAAATTCTTTTAAAGTATGTAATGTACTTAATTAAATTATAAAACATTTTATTTTTAAGTAAATACAATGAAAGTCAATAAAATAATTAAAACTACATTTTTATATTCCAAACCAATTAAAAAAGATTAATTTAAAATAGTATATAACATTGTATAATACATATCAATCGACATATTTTAAATTAAAAAAATAGCAAATAAAAGCATGACAGTCAAATAATAATGATTTCATCAAAAATTTATCAGAATTTTGAGAAGGGAAGCAGTTTATACCTTCATCTAACTTGCATTTTCCATCTAAAAATCACTCTTATTAGAGTAGGGAGAGAAAAATAGCTTATTTTGACTTATTCTTTTTTCTTCCAAGCCAAATTATTGAGGGTGACCCAGAAAAATAGGCTTATGAATAATAAAAAACTGCAAGCTGCAACTTTATTTTTTGATAACTTCAATATGTTACATATTATATGGTTATTTTAAAATTTTATATCAAATTAACTACAATTAATTTAAATTTGGTTATTTTATCTGTTGGTTTATAAACTGACCAATTTAACACACAATTTGGTTAAATATGCACAATTATAAATCCAATTACATATTTAACAGAGGTTACTTTTGAAACTTTTTATTTTTTTTTGTTACTTTTGAAAAATCAAAGTAAAAATAAATCCTAACAAAGAAATAAATTTAGGGATGCATTGTGCATTAACTATGTTTAACCTAATGCTAAAATTAAAAGTTGTTGGAACTGCAAAAGAAAAAATATGCATGTAATGTACAATAATGATAACATAATAAAGCAATAAATTCATATTATCACAATAAAAAATGCACTCAAATAATTTTATTATAATTCTAAATATCAAAACCTATTCCATACATGCATATATGGATATAAAACAATTCAAATTAATATAAATTGCAACTAAACAAGCAAATAGCTCAATAAACTATACACATACATAACATATAATAACTTCCTATTTTTTATATTTAGTAGATTTAAGAAATAAAACATCATAGATATAAATCAATTTCATATTAATAGAAGTGCATATGTGAAATAACAGGTCTTTAAAATACTACAAGTGTCACATTCAGTCAAAAATATGATTTAATTAGTTTAGTCATATTCTCAAAAAATATTTAAATATATTAATTTTAAGTATTTCACTCAATTGTAAAAAAAATTTTGTTTCTAAATTAAAGTTAATATTTTACCAAGAAAAAAATTTAAAAGAAATTTTTAAGGCATATAAATTTTGGAGTTGTAAAATCGCAATTGAAATGAACCATAAGACATTAAACTTTCCTCATTAAAATAATTTAATAATGTATTGTTTACCTTGAATGATTATTCAAGAATGGATAAGAGAAACCGGACAAAATTACATTAAGGTGAAAGAATGTTTCTCATTCTTCAGAATTTACTATCGTGAATTTTAAGAACCTTCAAAAATAAATACAAAGAAAATAGCACAATACGTTTTTATCAATTTCATATGATTAAGCTTTCAAATTTGAAAATAAAAATGGATGGGCTCCATTACAAAATAATGTTGAACTTTTCCTTTCGGAACTACTAGGTCATGATACAAATTTATTTCACATAGTTGAAATTGCTTATTCACAAGCTAAGTTTAAAATATATAAATATAATATCATAATTATAAATAAATTTCTGATTTTGATATTGATTTCATTAATTATTTTACTGAAAAAAGATTATTTTTGAAAAAAAATTATTTCTATAATCAGTTATATTAATGAAAATTATAATATAACTGATTATGAGAATTTCCTAGCATTGTTGTTGAAATTAAATTTCATATATTTTTTCAGTTGATCTTTAAAAAAAAATTTATGCAAGGAATAGCAAATTTTTATTAGGGATTTCTTGTTTAAAATTTATACTATTGTAGTTGAGAATATTTCCTAATTATTTGCAGGTAATATGGAGATAGATAACAGTTTGATCAAAAAATACAGCACAATTTACAAACCACCTCAGTAAAATACATTTCAATTTAAAAATAGATCAAGATTATATCAAAGCAACCATCATAAGTACCACAGTATACATAAATATATATGCATATACATTATCAAAAACAAATAGTATTTCTGACTAAAATTATAGAGTATAACTTTATATTAGCCTGAAATACTGTTTAAATAATCATTAAAATCATTATGAAAGAATTCAAATTTCATGAAATTATAATAAAAACATTTTTAGGCTAAGATAACATAAAATTTAAAAATTAAATCTAATATTGCAAAAATTAAGAAAGAATTGACAGTTTTTATGCTACCAGTGAGCCACACTTTGTAGCATTTGCATAGATTATACACTTTGTTCTCTCACTAATGCAGCACTATAAATAGCCTTAAAAAATTTAGTTTAGGAGTGTGGCAATCTGTCTGTAATGTATCTCTTCTAGAAGGTTGGCATACCTTACAATAATGCATTTTATGTAAAGAGTTAATAGTTATTTGTTTAGTAAATGTTAAGTCTTTTTAAGCCCTAGTTTACTTTATGCTCCCTGAACATTCTACACTGAGCCTCTGCAACAGCATTTAACAAAATATATTATGTCTAAGTGTAGCACATCTAATCTTAGAATATTTTTTTCACTGCTTTCATTAATATTAACAATAAAAAGCATGAGAAACTTTAATCAGTAGCCTAGTTATTAGCATCTGATCAATTATTACTAGATGTATTTGTCCTGTGTTTGTTCTTTGTATGATTATCTCTAGCACCTTGAGATGTAAATCTTTTATTACAATGTTTACAAGAAAATTTCCTTTCCCCAGTGTGTTTGGGCATATGTCGATCCAAAAGTGATTTACTACTAAATGATTTATTACACTGTGGGCAAACAAATTCTTTTTTGTCTTTGTCAATTAATGTAAGATTTTGATTTTGACTTCTTATTTGAGAAGATGGCACCTGAAAATCAGGGGTTGTGCCAGTGCTTGTTGTCAATGATCCCATGTTGTTTCCAGTTATAGCAGGTGATACAGTATTGAGAGCTGATGATAAATTAGCCCTAGTTATTTGATTACCAGTCTCAGATAGACAGATTTTTTTGCTGTCTGAAGGTGAAGAAGAAGTAACTGGTTTTTTAACAAGGGATTCCCCTAGATTAACATTTAAGTTACAATCAGCTGACAATGTTCCTATATTGTTATCTGGTAATGTAAAGGGTGTTACATTAGAAATCGATTGCAAATTAACAGTATTTATTTGCTCATTAGCCTGAGATATACAAGGAGTGGTTTCTTTGCTGTATGAAGTTAAAGAAATAACAGGATTTTGGATAAGAGATTGGGTATGATCAAGGGTCATGTTATTGCCTGTTGACAATGTTCCTAAGTTGTTTGCTGATAGTGATGCTGCATTAGAAGACAAATTAGTATGACTTATTTGCTGATGAACTTGAGACAGTTGTGGATAGATTGCTTTGCTATTTGGAGATAAAGATGTCATTAAATTCTTGGGAGATATTTTATGATAAAGACGGTTTTCAGATCTTCTATCACCATTACCTTCATGCATTTGTTTACAAGTTTCTGGAGAATTTAAAACATTTTGAAGATTCTGTTGATTTGAAGTAATAGATCTTGCCAACTGAGTACCACTTGTAAGCAATGGTGCATTAAAACTTTGACTGGCTCCATGGACCTTATCAGAAGATTGCAACTTAGTTCCAGCCATCACAGTAGAATAGCTGGCTTGGAGAAGAATGTCAGGTTCATCACCAGAAGAGGACTCTAAAAATAAAATTCAATATAATGATTAAGAAAGTATTATGCATTTTAACCCGATAACAAACAGTTTAGAAACTTTAATCTAAAAGAATAAAATTTGTAGACTGAACAGAAAAAGTAAAAGATAGTAAAATTTTATATTTTTAATCTCTCCCAGAGGATTAAAAATATATAAAAACAAAATTAGAATTTATATTTTTTAAAAAAAAAAGAAATTTATTATACAATTAGAAATTGATTATACTTAACAACAAAATAAGCAAAATAAAATATTAATAAATGATGAATCACATATAAAAACTTTTCAATAAGTGTAATCCACACATAAGATTTCATATTCAAGATATTGATTCAAATTATAGAAAAGGATATTATTATTAGATGTATATTAAATTTAATTTATTATATATTCAAAGGAAATATAACAGAGAATAATCATTAATTATAAAATTTTATTAACTATGATAATATGAACTAGTCATTATGTAGAAAAATAAAAAGTACATTACAGAAACAATACTACCGAAAATAATATAAAACTATATAAAATAATGATATAAAAGCAACACCACAAAAAATAAACACAATAAAACTAAATATTATTTTTTTATTCAAAGAATCAAAAAAATCTTTACAAAACACTTTTTGTATGGTAAAACACTGATCACTGATTTTTATTTAGTAATGATTTATTTTAAATTACTGATATTTGATAAAATTTTAAATAATTTTTAAAAATATGTGAGATAATATATAAATAAATATATCAAAATTATTTTCAAGGGATTAAACTCTGTCGTATATAAAACAAGTGAAAAATATTGTAACATAAATTACGGACAGAAAAATATAAAATTGTTAAATATAAAATATCTTTATTTTATATAAAATTGTTTTTCATGCATCATATTAACAATTGCCTCAAAATTGAAATTTTCAATATGTTCTTTGTTACCTGAAAAAAAATAATAGTACAATTAGAACTTGATTGTACATATCAGCAAAATAAGCAGATAAAATATTAATAAATGCTGAATCACATATAAAAACTTTTCAAAAAGTGTAATCCAAACATACAATTTCATATTCAAGTTATTGGTCCAAATTATAGAAAATATAGATTAATTCAAATTATAGAAAAAGATATTAATTATTATTTCACGGATATAAATTTTAAATTTAATTCATTATATATTTAAAGGAAATATAAAAGAATAATTATCACAAAATTTTTAGTTTGATACACTCACAGTCAGACAAATACAAATTAGGATCAGGAAACACATAATAGAAAGAAATATTTACTAAAATATAAATATATAAATTCAAAAATATCATTTTCTGCTCTGTATTAAAGCATTTAAAATTATAAATTGTTCTCTTGAAATTATTTTAGTATTTTTACCCCATTTCAAATAATTGATAAATAAAATATAGAAAATTGAGCAAGGTGACATAACTGTAGTGATGTATAATAATTCACAAGGCTCAACAATAAATTTAAAAATATTTCCATTTGTTATTTATTAATATGTTATTATAGAAATTTCAAATGTGTTTGATAATCACATAAAATGTTTTTATAACAAACTCTTAGCAGAATTACATTACTATTCAAAACCATTCTTAATGATTGATCCTAGTACTTCATGATAGCATAATACATCAAATTATGGATAGTAAGCATCAAAACTATTAACTTTTGAGGATTTTAGATCAGCTTAGAATCTATACTGAAAATTTAACATATTTTCCAATTATAAATTTTACTTTATAAAAAAATTCAAAATCTTAATAAATTTCAATTTTATGGTAAATAAACACTTATAAAATATTTGTGTTATTATTTTATCACTATTAGTTTTTTAATATATATATATATATATATATATATATATATATATATATATATATATATATACATATATATATATATATATATATATATATATATATATATAATATAAAAAATATTGTAAAATAATTATTTTATTATGTATATTACATTATTATTAAATTATAAAATATAAAAAAATCATCTAATATTAATAAATACACCAGCAGCTTTTCATATTTAATTTTTTTATTGCACCCAAAATTAGTATTATTAAAAATATTGGGTACATATGTGAAATCCCAACAACCAGGGAAAAAAATTCCTCAAATAACATGATTTTTTGGTATCATGTTATTTGGTCAATATAATAGAAAATTATATTCCAAATACAGGATTGCTACTTTAATAAATCACTTGAGTTTTTTCAAACAAAAGTTCAATTTTAATAGGTATTTCTCTGCTTTTATAGCACAAAAAAATAATAATAAAAATTTCCAACACATATATTATGGAACAGAGTGCAATTGAATCTTTTCAAAAATACAGAATTCTGGCACACCAAAAAATTTGCTCTAGAGTAAGATATGAAACTTTACAATAAATTAAGTAAAAATTGTTATTGTAATGTTTAAAAAATAGGACATATAACTGTCTATGTGAAAGAAATTTAGTTTGAGGATTTCAATATTGCTGTTTTAATTACATTCAAATTTATTTATTGTTGATGCAAAGAGTTAAAACATATCGAATGGGGCATGTTATTTTTTAGGGGTTTCTCATTTAACTAATTCTTTTAAAGTTTTTAAAATAATAAATTTAAAATATATTTTATTATTTTTGCAAATAAGCTATGACTGTTTCGTCAATTGTATGCTTTACTTTCATTTTACACAGTTATTACATTTTAAGTAAAGCTTTTTTTAAATTAAAAAAATAATTTATTTAAGATTTTTATAACTAAGGAAGTTTGCAACAGAACTACAATTTTTGCATGATTCCTAAATAGAAATTATCTTACTTTTTGTGAGAAAAGCTTAAAATTAAACATCATTGCTAAATAATTATACAAAAAACCAGAAAAATGGAGAAGTTAAAATACATGACTACATCTCTATATCTTTACATAAAATACAAATCATATTCCCATGCAAACAAATTTTTAAAACCCTTGCCAAAATTCTCTTGAAATTAATAAGTTAACAGTAAACGTAAATATTAATGCATTTATAAATAACATTTTTAAATACAACTTTTGACATCTTAAATTATAAACTATATTCAATTTGAAAATAAAATAAAATTATAAACAAAAAATTATAACTAAAACACATTTATTGAAAAATTTGTACTTAAGTAATATCCCGCCATTCATTCCAGTGGGGGATAAAATGCGACCAAATGTGTGTAAACATGAAATATTTTTGGATTTTTTTATGCAATCCCAATGAATATTAGAAACCAGGCCCTAAATTTTAATAATCTTTTCAAAATGTGAGGAAGGAAAGAGCAGTTAAAATGTATGTTCATTGTGAGTCTTATTTTTAATTCATATCCCACTTTTTAGATGGTTACAGGAAACTTATAACTTTAAAATTTATTTGAGCCAAGTCTAAAAAATATAAAACAATACAGAATTCATCAGTCAGCACTATCGCTAAATTGTAACATTTGGTGCTAAATCGCAAAATTTGACGACACATTTTTTTACAGAAATCGTCAACGGATAAGTAGAGAAAAATCAAGCATTAGAAATGAAAAAATTCAATCATTAGAAATAGCCTATATACAAGTAATATGTAATAAACACAGTGACTAAATATAAATTTTTCCAAATAACTGGCTTTGTCTACTTGTCATTCAAAACAATTATTGGTTGTAATAGGTTATTGTGAATAAATGCTAGACATTATATTGGCATATTTTGTTAACATTAGTCATTGGAAAGTTTGGTCTGTGTTTATAAGCACTGCTTATACAAAACCATTTTTATTTGAGAATATCATAATTTTTAAAATTTTTGTTTAATAATTACAACTATGGACTTCAACATTTGGTGTTTACAATACAAACAAGATGGCAATTTTATTTATTACAATAAGAAACATTCACTAAAAACGAATGTGTGAATAACCATACTCTGCAGTTAAAATTTAATTTCAATCTAAAATGGGATTTTGGGATGGAGCATGTGTCACATCTTTAACTAGATTAGAGGCTCAGCAGAGCAAAATACTGAGATTAATTAGTAATGCTGAGTGGTTTTTAAGAAATTCTTTAATCAGGAATAATCTTGGCATTATCACTCTCAACAAATACATAAAAAACTTAGCCCTAAATTTTTATGAAAAACTATATAATATTGAAAACAGTTGCATCCAAAACATTCCTAATTATGACATTAACCATATTAAAAACTTACATAGACCAAGAGCGGTGTTAAGGCTCAAACCTGGAATAGAAAATCTTTGATAGCTGATTTTAGTGTCTCATTTCCTATAAACCTAATGTAAACTAACATGTATTAACTAGAAAAGAGCGATTGATGGCACCACCGCAAATCTGCTTCTGCTTTGTTCTTGTTTCGGTTCTGTTTTTTTGTTTAGTATTTTGATTGCGTTATTATAGTGTTTAACCCAATCTTAGCTCTATTATCATCATGCATTCACTATTACCCCATGGGATTACTACCCAAAATTAATGTAAACATTTCATATTGTAAATATTAAATACGAATTGTAATCTCAACTATGTTAATTGTCAAGTTCAACCGTATAAAATTGTAAACATTGTAATTTTTAAAATGCAGATAATGTAAACTGCCAAATGTGTTCATTAAAATGTTATGTTATTGTGCTATTAGCACCTAAGAATTGTATATTGAAACTAATGTAACCTTCTTGCTCTGCAAGATTCTGTAACTTTTTTGATGATAAATAAAATGCTCTTCCTCTTGGGGGCGAGGCCAGCTGGATCTAGGTAAGTGCACCATCTTTTCAGGAAGGGACTCTAGACAGTTTTTCCTATGTTTAACTCCTCCCCTGTTCTGCAATCAACATCTTATGAACCCCCAATTCTTTACACTGAGGTAAATGGCATATGTTGGAAACCTCGCACAAAAATTTAGACCAATAGCTAGCTTCTAAAATGGTATTGCTATCAAAGTTTAACCCAATAAGTTCAAGGTTTATAGACACAAATTTGGTTGGACACTAATTCATTCATTACTGTCAAAGTGATTTATTTAGTTATAGTATTGGGAAATAATTCTTGAGGTTTTTGAGGTTTGTAAATTACAGCTTGAAATTAATCAATATCATGGTTGACTGGAGAAAAAGATTCAATCTTAATCTATGATCAATAAATATAATAAAATGGTAAAAATTGATGAAATATAAATAACGCATTTTTCAACATAACTATTTGATTTTTTTGTAGTTAAGATATATAATAAAAATAAATTTAAGCCAATATAGTGATAATATCAAAAATAGCACACCTTTGATGTAAAAGACACTATCTCTCTCTCTCTCTCTACATATATACATACATATATAGGGTTCGCCATGGTATTCGCAAATGCTTTTTTATGCCTAAGTTCTGGAGGAATTATTCATTTGCTTTTCTTAATACTTCAAAATCTTATTTTTTAAAATTATTATTATTTAAACTATTATTCTTTTGTTATGTTTTTCCATTATATGTTTCCCTGCTCTTTCTTTGACGATGCTACATTTCAGAGAAACCCTTGTAGGTTTGCAACATTGCTCCCCTCCCCTACTTCCAAAAATACTGAGCTCTAATGAGCCGGTTTTGTCACCAAATAAAAATGGCAAACAACAGGGCCATCCACCTTACCAAGAAACTTCCTATACATATATAAGTATATATAATCATACAAAACAAAGTGTGAGAAAAGAATATAAAAGTATTTGCTGTAATGATATTTATAACAATTTGTTCAGTGGTTAAATAAAAAGAACTTTATATAACAAATATAATCATACACTATAATAAAAATAATTCTAGCAATGAGAAAAATACAATGACATTTAAATCTTTTCTATAAAAATACAATTATATTAAGGGTGTACTCATTTGAAAATTAAATTTTAACAAATTCTTTGAAATGTAAAGTGATATTAAGAGAGACATACTATTTCATAAAAAAAAATCATATATAAGAGATCATTACATAAGTAAAAAAGGGTTAGAATTTATATATCTAAATTCTAATTCCTCATTTGTTACTTATGATACTTTGCTATGTAAAATTATACAAAAATTAATATTTCCCAAAATTATACTATTTTCATCAAAAGGAAAGCAACTATACTTCAAACAAATAATTTTCAATCCAATATAATTTATACTACATTTTATGTTATATATGCATATTTTGTGACATAAACAAACTTTGGAAAGACTTAAATGAAAACATCATAAAATGTATACAAGAATAGATAAAAAAAATACAGTACAAAAATAAGAATTTCAAACAATTTTAAAAGTATAATAATCATTAATGAAGAATTGACTATTTCAAATTAATCATACATACATGAATTTTATTTTCCATCAAAATTGTATGCCTGTTTTTCATTAATTTTTAAATTTGTTCAGAATATAAATAACTATTGCAGTTAAAAAATAATTATGTGACCAATATTAAAGCTTTCATTTAAGATGAGGTATATTAATTGTTTGAATGTAGAAAAAAAACTTTACAGTATTCATTCAAGTTGCACTAAATTAGGTTTTCCACAATTTAAATTTAATTTCAGCAAACTTTTTTTTATAATGGCAGGCACTTGGGTGAGTAACCTTTCACCACTACAAGACTGGAAACTGTTACTTATTTGTCGTTACACAGTCCTGTGAATCAAATCACGGAGGTGAGTCATATTACTCACGCCATACCTACAAACCAGTTTACAGGATGGGCCACATTCATATATTTTTACAAACTATAATCTAAAAAATGCAATAAAACAGCTAAATGTGTTGCAAATTATTAAATTTTTAAGATGCTTACCTGTTCCATTGAAAGAATTTGATAGTATTTTTTGTATGTCTAATAAAAAGTGGTAAATTGTGGAACTTCAGATTAATAAAGGAAAAGCTAAGCATATTATTATGGATGGATGAGGATGTTTGGTCACCAATGCAGTAAACACTGAGCTCAATTTTAAATATCTTGGTTCAACTATCATCAAAAAAAATTAAATAAACCCTGAGATAAAGGCTACACTGACAGCTAGAAACAGATGTTACTTTTCAGTGATTATGCAGTTTGAATCTTACGCGCTCTCAAGAAGGTTATAAATAAAACAATAATCAGACCAATTCTAACTTATGCAACAGAAACTTGGACTGCAAATCAGAAAACTTTAAGGAAAATATATGGAACAATTAGAAATAGAGATATATGAAGGATTAGAAGAGAGTAATTTATAATTGAATAAGTTTTATAAAGGTATAGTAAACATAATAAAAGCAAAGATACAATGGCTTGGACATCTGGAGTGAATGAACAATGAAAATATAACAAAGAAAATATATAGAGTAAACTGGAGAGTAAAAGAAAGGTTCGACATGCAAGAATGAAATGACTAGATGAGAAGGATTTGAAAAAAGATTAAGATCGAATATCGGAAAAAGCGAAGCTGTTTGGAAAAGGAGGTCAAAATCCTACATGAATTAGAACTGAGAAGTGTATGTTTAATAACTTATCTATTACAATACATACATGTAAAGAAAGGGTGGCCAGGTTAATTAGAGCATCTCTCTCATTATCGGAAGGTAGCCAGTTTGAATCCTGTCTTAACTGAATATCCGTATTGTTCAAGAAAAATGACTGGGGCATGTTAATTTAAATAGGTCGTGGTTTCATGTCCTCCATATAAAATAATACCCCTGGCAGAACACATATTAGAAGTCTTCTGCTTGGCCCCTGCTTCTAAATTATGAAGATCCCCCCCCCCATCTGCTTTCACCCAATAGTAGAGCCCATCTCTTACGTATGTAGAGAAAAATATGCTGGTAGAACAATATATAAAGAAATTAAAATAACTATTTTATTATTTTAAAACTTAAATACCACAAAATTAATATGCATTTTAATTAAAATATTTAAATAAGAAACCTCACTACTATATTTAGGAATATTTTAGACACATTACTAAATTAAATATTTATGATAATGTACTCATTCTTGTATTTCATAAAGATTTGCAAATAAAATTCAATGATAAAGAGATTATAAGGCTGTTTTATGTCTCTCAAATACAACATAAATATATATGATTAGTTATTATAGATGCAAAAATACTTCTTTCTGAGGATAATTTTTATAAATAAAATGAAGTGAAAATTTGTTTAACTGTATACACAATTATTCAGTTTTAAAAATTGCATGCTGATTAAATTCATAAAATTACCTACATTTTTTAGAACATGCATTTCAGCTATTTTTGCAGCAATACACAATTATAAATACAGTAAAAAATGAGCTATGGGTATAGAAATAGTAAAAAGTATGATATATAAAATCTTAATACATAACTGCATAATATCAATAATGAAAAACGAACCAAATTCTGGGGTGACTTTAAGCTATTGAAGCTTTAATATAAATGAAATACAATACTCAAAATGTAAAGTTATAAACCAGATATTGATTCATAAAAAACAGGCATACTATTACACAGAGACAATTTCTAAAATTAAAAACATAAACATCAATTTCTATATAACTTTTTCTTATATTTTCTATAACTTTACGTAAATAAAGAAAACAATCTAATACAATCAGCATAAAAAGTTTATATAAAAAATGCACATCAAATCGATACAATTAACAAATTGTAAATCATAATAACTTTGGAAAATATAAGGTAAAACACAAATTCAATTCTAAATTTAATTAATCGAGTTTAATACAAGTTAACTTATACTTCATGATACACAACACATTTTTATTATAATAATAAAGACACTTTAATCTGCAACAGGAAAACAGTTTTTACTGTTATATTTTCAAAAACGTAATTTGGAAATTAGGCTAATTAGCAGCCGACATTCGAAATAAATCGCTCATCGCAGAAACTATGAAGATATACGTAATGAAGACCACAAAAACTTTACACCCATAGCACAGCTCATGACGTTCACAGAGCAGGAATTCCAAAATTCAAGTTTGTTTACACATAATCACATTTTAATCACAATTCTTTTCACTTTTTTTTACTATAACAATTCAATAATAATTCTTCACACAAAGACAAAATCATCAGATCAATGTGAAACGCTGAAAAGCTATGATTGCAGAGAATAACCAATCAAAACACGTGTTAAAACATGTCCCAGAAGAAAACAAAATAAAGCATGCTTAATACAATATACTTGTATCGATTCTTATAACTGAATGTCCATAGAAAAATTCAGTTGAGAATTTTAAACTTAATATTTAAACAAATAACATTATTCAAAAATTAATAACATCAAAAGCAATAGAAATTTAAACTCATCAGTCGTAATATTGTTTATTATGACGCAAGGGGTTCTACTTATATGCCAAACGTCAGCCAATCAGATGACATCTTTGAAATGAGTTCTGAAAGTTTCAGTTTTAGTTTCCGTTTTTATACATATTTCGTCACTACATTGTTATTTTGATAACAATTTATTCATCATTCTTTATCATTTTGTCTGTATCGAAACAATGTTAATAATCATTTCTCTTTTACTACTTTTGAATACTTCAAAAATAAGTTAAAAGTGACACACTTTATTTCAATTATTTTAATTTATTTTTTGTTTAAGTAAAAAGTTTGGAAAAAATTAACTAGAAATGTGTTTCAATATTTGCTAATGGCATAACTTTTTTCTGTTATTTCCTTTTTATTTCTGTGATGACACACTTTTTATATTAAAAATATACCACACATTTTCTTTTACTATATAAATTATAGCTTACTTTATGAAAAATAAAAGTTCAAACAAAACAGGTTTCAGATTACAAAATTTACAATGTTATAATCAAAACTTGTTACTTCTTAAAATTAAAAAATTCCACAAAACAGCAATATATCAAATATAAGGAAGGAATAAAATTCGAAATCTATAGCTCCACGCTGAATTATGCTTGTGTAAATGGGAATGGTTGGAATACCAAATTCAACATCTTGTGTTTTAACGATATGAGGCCTATTTGAATCATTTGCAAATAGAAATGCTTAATATATATTGTTTCTTGCACTCTAGATATAAAAAATGAAAAACAGTCAAAAATTTCTTTTCGTTGTGTTTAATCATATAAATAAAAATATTTATTCGATTAGCAATGTATAATCAGAATCTATTTGGAATCCGTTTGGAGTTAAAAATTTCATCTGCCAAAAATATTAAAATAGTATTATTTATTTAATTAATTGCTTATTAGCATCAGATGTATACAAGAAACGTCCAGTGTTCTGGAATTTATACAGAAACTGAAAAGTGATACAAATGCCAACACTTAAAGTAAGAAAAGTGTTGTGTAACATTTCCTTTATTTAGAAGTATATTTTTAAAAAAATATCTGGGTTTCTAAACTTTAGAAATAGAGAATTAAAATTTTTAAGGAGCGCACTTTATCTAATAGTAATTGAATCTTGCCCAATTCTCTTAGAAGTGATACTATTAAGGTCTGTAGCATATTTTATAACTGTGATATCGTATTTGAATACTTAAATGTCCATCTGTAGTATAACCGCAATCTATATAACGTTAAGACATTAATTATTTATTTAAGAGATATAGAAATATCACAATACTTCAAATAATATGAAATAAACATTCGAATTTTTTGATACTATGAAAAAGTATACATAGAAAGATAGCCCTTTTTGGTGATTTCCCACAGCTCATCTGAGCTTTACAATGCTAATCTCTTAAGTTTGACCGAATTAAATACCACATTAGATTACACAAAGGTCAATAAAAACAAAGGTCACAAAGGTCAATAAAAATTAATTTATTAAATAAAATAGTGGAGGATTCAGAAGGAGAAATGCAAATTCCAGAAGGAGAGCAAAATTTAACTGGAATTCATTTAATAGCAAAGAACTATTTACTCAATAAAATAAAAACAGCAAAAAATATAAAGATTTTATTATAAATTATTAGATTTAATCGTAAAATCATCTCTCTGCTTTATCAACAATGACCTGGCATTTTCGGCCTTTCCAGGCGTCCTTTGTGACAAGAAGAAACTTTCAACGATTATCTTCCAAGCAACAATAACGATGCAAATATTGCCCACTCTCCTGGTTCCTCCCCTTATATCTTATCTTACGTGTACTGGATAGTTGTGCAATTCACATCCTTTGTATAACTCGGTAAGGTGAGTCTACCCTGAAGTTTGCATAATTTTCTGATCTCTCCTTCTTAGTGTTGCATTTTCAATGTCGAGCAGTGTATTGCTTTCTTAAGTGACGAATTAAAAGAAAATATTAATACCAGAACAAAACTTCGAAAAACTTAGCAAAAGTACCTTATGATAAAAAAATTACAATAGGTTTGATAGTGAATTAAAAAAGGAGATTAAATACTTCAAACACAATCAGTGGCAAGACCACATCAGCTTTCTAAAAGTCGATGTTGGCTCGTTGTGGAAAGTGACAAAATCTTGTAAAAATCAGAAAGTTATAGTCCTGCCTCTTAACGGAATTGATAAAATTGCTTACACTGATATTGAAAAAGCTCATATAATAGCGGAAAGTATTAAAAAATAATTCTCTCTTAGTGATATAGAGTGAGAAAGAAAGTTAAATAAAGAATACAGTGGAATCCTACCTGCATTCCCCTTCAATCTACAGCCCCATACCTGAGGGGAGAATAGATCCATTCTCCCCTCAGACATTATCTCTTTTATCAATTAAGTACAGCCGCGTAAGGCCCCTGGTCATGATAAAGTAAGCAATAAAATGCTAAAGAAACTGACCTTTAAAAACCACATTTAACCTTGCTAATACTTTTAATTGCTTACTAAAACTAAATAACTACTCTACATTTTGGAAAATTGCTGTAATAGTACCCATGTTCAAAGGCAACGAGAAGAATCCTAAAGAACCAAAATCGTACAGCCGATTGGCCTTCTGCCTGTAATTTCTAAGCTATTCGAAAATTAAGTGAAAACCAAACATAACGAGTTCATGATAAAGAAAAAAATTCATAAATGATGACTAATTTAGGTTTAGAAAAAAACATTCGACAAGCCGTTGAGGACTGTGGAGCTGATCACAAAAAATACAAAATAATGCAACGGCATTATTCCTTCCATGTCATGGCCTTTGATAAGGTGTGGTACACAAACTAAATGTATACAAAACTAATAAAATTTGAAACCTACACCCATTGTTTTATTAATTGAGAAATACTTAATAAGCAGTTTAAAAATTAAAATTGATAACAGTTATTTTACTTTATCAGAAATTAAATGTGGAGTGGGAGTAAAGCCTTCATCCTTGGGCTCTTTTTATTATTATTGATCTTGCTGATTTACCGAAGCAGGTTAATGTCAGACAGCTATAATGTCATCTGCACATGATAATGATAGATTCCCATCCAATTAAAAAATCATCCCAAAATTAGAAAAACAGTTTTGCAACTAGAAGATATCTATCAACGAGGATAAATGCGTAGCTGTGTTGTTTGGTATTAAAAGATAAAATAAATTCTCATTATTTAATGTAAACAATCCTTGGTTACCGAAAGTCAAATACCTAGAAGGTCTCGTAGGTAAGAGGCTGACATGGTTGCATACATAGATGAAACAGTAAAAAAATTAAAACGAACCGAAGCCCAGATCGACACCTGAAAAATCACTGTTCAATGTTGAAAATAAATTGTTAGTATATTAGTCCATCATAAGGCCTATCGCAACTTACGCTGCTCAAAGGTATTTCTGCAAACTCCAACACCCTGATATTAAAATAATTAGAATGTGTACAATGGCTCCAGCATACTTCCGAAACGAAAACATATTCATCAATGAAGTTAACATTTAATATTTTACTGAGCACATAATCAAGTTAGTGAAAAACATTTTCTCATAATTTAAATTAAATTCCTAATCCTCATATAAGTAACCAGCCACGATAAAACTAGTGTTGTAAAGGAGGAAAAAATCGGGCTTATTTCAGATTCAATAAACCCGGTTTATTCCCTTGGAAAATTTAAAAATTCTTGGGAGATTTGAGACTTCGATAGTTTTGAAAATTTTCGGATGATTAAGAAATTTTTGAGTTTTTTTCAACAGATATTTGTTAAAATAAGTAAAAGTTCACTTATTTTACGATTCCTATTATTAAATTACAGTAACAGAAAGTTTTCCAGAAAAAGAAAACAGTTTTGTGTAAATGACCAATTTAGAAAAACTTCAAAAATTAATTTTGAGGAAATATACTTTTTTCTTTCTTTCTATACACGAATTAAGGAATTCATAACGACAGAAATATGAAAATGCAACATTTATTTCGACTGTCCTCAGAAATATACTTTTTATTATCCTGAGAAATATAATTAATATTTATTAATTTATTATTTTTATAATTTTAACACATATTTTTGTTTTTCTCAGTACGAAACTAATATCTTCGTTACTAGAAGACAGGTCATTTTTTTTGCATATTTACGTAGTTAACTTTACTTCTCTTCATTTATATAAGGCAAAACAATCCATTAACCGAATGACGATTGGTTGAATTTATTCCCTCAAAAATTTCCAATACTCCTCAAAATTCCCGAAAATTTTACATCTCTAAATACAACTACAATGAACTTGAAAACAGCCCAAAAGCTATTCTTAGAAAAATGTAATTTTTTAATCCTCATTTTTTTATGTCCTTTTCATTCTTTTTCCTTTTGTAAATTTAAATTCAATGCTCGTTGAGCTCCATTCCTAGGAATCTCCCTTTCATGTCGAGTGATTATAGCCACGGGTCATTAAAGCACGCCATACACGATATAATTTTGCGGTTAGATTTGTTTGTTACCAGAAAATCATACCGTGTGAAGGGCTGTTTGACGAGTTTAAAATTCAAACAACCTTTGATTTTTCTTCCAACGTGGGGCTAATTACAAGAAGTGAACAGTAGCTGTAAAAGAATCGAGTGATCGTGGTCTAGTTTCTATTTCTAAAATTTAATAAAACGCAAATGATACACAACAACTATAGATAAACACTAACTAAAAATTAATCGAATTCGAATCGTATTGACATTAGGAATGATTAATTCCTATGGACAGAATCAAAATACCTGTTCACACATTGGATAGAAATCAATTATTTCTTTACAGATGGCGCTCTCAGCGCTGCGATTATTTCACAATAGCTTAATGCTGTTGCATGTCTCTACCCATGAGATTGTAAAGCATTCTTGTATATTAATCTTTACTAAAACTTCGCAGTTTCCATTTCATTTGTTAAAATGTCTATAACACAAATGCGAAAATTCCCAGAAGCATACAAAGATGAGTCTTATTTGTAGCAAGTTTTGATCTCATTGACTATACCAATCAAATAAAAAGAAAGCGTATAAAAAATTAATTATAAGATATTTATAAATTGATGAAAATTTGCAACAATGAACAAAAATGTTATGCTTATTATATGTTCATACAATGATATATTATTAAGAAATATATAATGAATGCTTAAAACTATTTGATTTTCCTTATATTAAAACATAATTTAGTTAATGTGAATTGCATTAAATTTTTCCATTTAAACTAAGTGATTATCATCTTACTTTGTTTTTAGTTAAATGAGAAGATATACGAACATTTTAAAATTGATTCACGTTTTCTGTATTATTTGTGCCAAAGTTAGGAGAAATAATTGTTGTAAATTTGAAATCTTCGACTTGTTGTCAAAAAGCGTAAATTCGCATTCGATCGTTCACGAGGTCTTAAAAAACGCATGAATATGTTCCTTTTTATAATTAAATGTGTTACCTTATCCATCAAACTTTTTACAATTATTTATCCATGTTAATATAATTTAAGAAATTCTTATGTTCTGAATATTATATATTTTGTATCATTACAATCCAGAGCAACAGCCAGCAATAATTTTGTGCTTAATTTACTCATGTTTAAGCTATAATATTTTTAAAAAAATATTTCTGATAAACACAAGAATAGTGTAAAATATATCATAAAACTAAAACTTAATAGTAGATATTACAAATAGACAAGTGAGTGAAGCAATAAATATTAAAAAGACTTGTAAGTTCGTCAAGTCGAATATAGCTCTTTTTTAACTTAATAATTTTTTTCCAATTTACAAGGCGTGCATTTTAAGACAAAAACAATAAATGTGTTGAAAAATGGTACCTTTAAAAATAACTTTTCCTACTCAGGACAGCAGAATTCGAAAGGAAAAGATGTATCGTATGTGTGCATAATTACTTTCTACCACCTTAACAAATCCAACAGAAGAAATGTATATGTGGCTTCCCTACTCATCTTGTAAACTTGGAAAGAAAGGCCATATATAGGTTTCAATTGTCTTTCAGTTCTCCTTTGGCTGTTCCATAGCACTGTGCACCAGTTTAAGACACCTGTCTCTTTGGCTATTGATACATACATTCACTTTTTGATTCCAAAACAAAGACACTTTGGAAGATATTTCTTCGTTTAAAAAGGCAAGAGCAAAATTGATTCAGTCAATTTTTCCTAGATAGAAATTCACACACATATCACAGAATCGTACTACTATAATTTTAAAACTCTTGCATAGTACTGATAATTAAGTGCAGCAGTAAGGTCGATCAAATTTAATTTTAATTTCCTTGTGTGCTATTTTGCAATTACTGAAAATATTTGCATTTAGAAATAATTTGATTTGAGAAAAATTTAGCGATACATTTTTAGTGTGAAATTCTTTTTCAATCACATTTTCTAAATAATATCTACTTCATACTATATTGGCTGATTTATAAAAGCAAATAAAATGCATCTCTATCATAAAATTAATAATTTTTTAGCATGTGAGTACATTTTATAAGATTAGAAATGGTTAATCTGAATACTTATTTTTAGACTCTGGGCGTATAAAAATGCACCATACTTACATCCTGTAAATCAGACTTAACATTTAGATGAACGAATCATGTATTATTTACGAATAACCAATTCAATGTTCTATTTTAATAATTTCGCTTTAAAGATTGAATATGTAACTTGTGTATTCATGTTGCCAATGCTTTTAAAACTTAAATAAGGAATATTCCATCAATAAAAATAAAACGACACAAATAAGAGACACATTCTTGCTATAAAATAAGCCTTTAATTACCTTATCAGAAAAGACTCTGAGAAACTATGCATAAAAACAGATAAGTAAAAAAATAATTTGATATAATAAAAGAGTTACATACATAAATATATGGAAAAATAATAAATGTGAGCATTATGGCCAATTTTGAAATTTGTTGACTTATTTTTTTTTCTATTAATTCCAAAGATGAATGACTTTTAATGGGATTTTCCAAAGGTAAATAACTCATAGATCCTTACTCAACAGGTGCACTGCAAAGCTCACATCAACTAAAAATAGTCATTAATATGATAATTGAATCCTTTTTATAAAAGATTATGCAATAAAGAAAAGAATAGAAAATTCAAACATCATTTTAATACATTAGCTTCGTTTTAAGAAATCATAAATAAATTCAAACTTCAAATTCATTGTTGTCACTTAAATTCATAAATGCATACTTAAATACTTGCATGAACAGAGAATTAGAATTATATAGTGTCAACAATGAAACAAGAAAATCAAATGAAAAAGTTCATAATATACATGCATTTCTGTTAAAATAATTTTATATTTATTGATGCAAAGTGAAATTTACAATGATTCCTACAAAACATAATGAAATAAATTAATTAATTAATGGAATTTATCAAATTTTAATGTTTCTAATAATTTTCAATTTAAATTTAGCTCTAACATTAAACAAAAATATACAAAGTAAATTACTTAGAAAAAAATGATTTATTTAAGATAATCAATAATACAATATATCAATCTAACAAGATTGTAATACAATAAGAACAAATATATATTACTGAAAGAATATTAAGTATCAGCAAACTGTGACGTTTACATTACTATAATACTAATAGAAATTTGATTTATATTGTTCTTCCAAAATACTTAAAAAACAAAGTTTTTAAGTACTTATTTGTATGACTTATTTCATTAAAAAAATTAAAGACTTTTAAATTTGAATATAATGATTGAGAAAAACAAGAAAAAAACTAGATTAAAATATTTAAAAGTTAAAACATAAGTAAGTTTTAAATGAGAAAATAAGAGTGATAAAAAAATTTTCAATGAACCTCTAAAATAGTAAGAATTGACAATTTTCGGATTTCAATAAATATTATTTTACTAACTATCATAACAAAATTGAAAACATTAGCATTTCAAATTTGCTTTTATTCTAATTATTTTATTGACATATTTATTAGTGAACCCAGAAATATTTCCAAAAATCATAGAATAAAATGATTGTAAAAATTTTCAGAAAGACATAGACAAAACAAAAACCAAAAAAAATCACAAGAATTTAAGTATTTTACGTTTGTTATTTATATGATGCAAGACTAAATGCAGTTGACATATTTTGTTATCAGCTTGAAATTAACTTTTTGAGACTAAAATTACAAATATATATATTACAGATATCAAAGAACCTTTTGAGACATAGACACTCAGTTTGTAGTAGAAAGGACTTTACTCTTCTTTTAAGCAGTTCATGGGTCATCAATTCCTACAATGAGGTAGTATGTTTAAAGTAGTATAGAAGTCACTTAAATTTGTAAGTACCAGACAAACTGGTTGTTGTGCAATAAAATGACTAATAGTGACAAATCAACTCATGTTTCTTTCTTTTATCATGGAATAAACATTCTGAAATTCCTGAGCTCAAATTTATTAAAATAATATAAATTCTGTAACTGGATGGTATAATGTATAAATAATTGGACAAAATATTGTTTAGAATAAAAGAGAGAGAGAGAGAGAGTTACATGATTTTCATTAAAATTATGTGATCTTTATATGATTTTCATGAGAAAGATCACATAATTTTAAGAATTATGTGATCTTTCTTATGAAAACATTTAAAGAGAGAAAAATGGTTCACAGAAGTGTTCAAATAAAATAAATGGCATACTATGGTAAATTGAAAGAAAAATCACAATATACAATTATAAAATCTTGATTTATACCTTATAATACAGTACATGACCATTTTTAAGAACTAGTAGCAGGTTCCTAGCATGGTCCCATAAATGCAATGATAATTTTAATTCCCATTTATGAATTAGAATTTTGAAAAATCTTTTTATAAAATCATTTTTATACAGATGAAACTTATTTTTATGGACTTTTTTTTAAACCTCTAATTTATGAACACTCACGATTTTACAAACTAGCAGCTGTATCTAACATTGGTCTCATATATGCAATAATTTTAATTTCGATTCATTAAATTTTTTTTTCACATACTCATTTTTGTGCAGCTTTTGATTTGGTTTTTTACATCAATTTTTCATATACTTTTTTTGTTTCAGTTTTCTATAATATTTTAAAACGAACTCACTATTGACAAAAAATTTCAGTTGAGGACTTGAATAGAGTTCAGGAATATGGATTCAGATATAATTTCCACAAAAGAAGTATGGATGATTAAACGATTGAGAACTTAATAAAAGGAGAATGAAAAAGAACTTTCAGATATTAAACAATATAAAAATTAAATACTGCAACCACCAGCAAAACAAACAGATGAATGATGAAAATATTGAAAGACTTTTGAAGAAACAACAGTAAAATGCTTTCTTAAGTATCAATAATGTTTTTAAAAATGTAGTTATGAAACAGAAAAAATTACTTTGTCTGATTTTTCACTAGCAAAATGAAAGTAAGAATTGTTTTTAAAGATGTATTTCTCATAAATGCAACTAAATATATTTATAAACAGACAATTTTATAAAAAGATAATTAGCTTTAAGATTTAACATTAACTTTTGCATTTCATGAGTTTTCGACTATTTTATTATTACTATTTCCAGCCATACGCGATATCATTAAAAAAATACATTAAATAATGACAAACGAGAAATTTTAAAATAGAAGAAAATGAGAAATGATAACAAATGAGAAATATGAAAACATATTTATGTTTATGAATGTATTTATATTTATTCGCAAAAGACAGTTTGTACACATAACATTTCCACATCTTGCAAAAAATGCAACAACATAATATAAATCGAAGGGGAGAAAAAAAAAGAAAATTTAAATATTATTTTTGCTAATAAAAATAATTACAGCAAACATATATCACGTGGATGTGAAGCCTTCTCAAAATCTGATTTGCATTAACAAAATAAAAAAATGTAGCACAAATTCAGATATAAATATGAATCTAAAGAATCTTCAGGGTCACATACATCTTGCTCCACAATATCTTAAATTATAGAGCTAATATTAGCATTTGTTTGAATTCTGATATTACTGACAATATCTTAAAGCATTTCCATGCACTTTCTAGCCATTTAACAAACCTGGGTAGAATAATCTTATTATTTTTTAGGTGATAATAAACACCAAACAGCAAATTTAATTTTCGAGCATGTAAGCGAAGGGATATTACTGAAAAATGTGAAAATAAAAGTAATAAGAATGAGCAGAATAATAAAAAAGTAATGAGAATTTGGTTGATTCATAACATTGATAAATGTAATAATTCAAAACACTTGCCAAATACACGTTTTAATCAAATAAATTCACTTAATCACCAGAAACAATAATTCTAGATAGAATTTGGTAATTTAAATAAGTGGCACTTTCGTTTTGAAAATCTTCATAAAGGTATGATTTCTTCCACCTGATGTAATATTTAAAAAATTCTAAGCATATAATTATATACATTTCTAAAAAGTATAAAAAATAACATAAAACCCCTATTTAAATTTTTGCATCATAATGTCATTTCTCATAAGAAATGGGACAAACATTAGAAAAATTGGCACTGTTTAAGAATTCCCAACACTACATAAAACATTTAAATTTATTTTTCACTATTACATTAATTACATATAATTTTTACAGAGTGTACCTCTTTCAAAATTAAAATATAAAAGAATAAACTTTATTGTTAAATAGATTAGAAATTCATAGTAAATCAGATGTCAATTGAGTAAAAACTTCAAAAAGTAACTATATATATACCTTCCTATAACTAAAATTAAACAGAAAGTACTTTTTTAAATTAAAATTATGAAATACTTAAGTCTTTTTTAATAGAATTTGAAATACATTACAATTTTTATTGTTGTTGTTGTCATGTGCCAGCAAGGCTGGCATTATGGGATGCACTGCTCCACTTTTCCAAATTAACCATATTTAGGTGTAGAGTCTGACTTCCTCAGTACACACATGTCATAGGTATCCGTTTATAGGGTAGGCAATCATTCACAAGCCATTTATACAAAGAAAGGACAAAGACAGGATAGACAGAGAGAGACTGAACCAAGATTCGAACCCAGGACTTCCCTATCCACAGTCAGGCACACTGACCACTAGACAAGTTGGGCAGCACACTTTTTATTAATCACACTCACTGAATTTTGAAACCTGGACAAGTATGTTGGAGAAACAATAAAATTTCCATTTCTCCATAGATTACTTACTTAAAATAGTTTACAACAGGTTTTTAATAAACTATCAGTTTTCTAATAAGCAAATGAATATATTTAACAATATAATTACATTGAAATAAAGACTGATCAAGTAAAAGCAATGCAGAATAAAAATTATATAATAGTAAAAAACTCTGCTATACATCAATATATTGGCTAATCTAAACATTATTTACATGCCTTCACCTAAACTATTATTCTAACAAGTATTGTTCATTAATAATAAGATTAGTCAAAACTTTTGCTCAGTTTTGTAAAACAAGCACATATTTTTAGACAAGCTATCCGAGTTATAATTTGCTCACAAATTACTTTTCCTAAAAAGTAAATAAAATAAAAATAATAATAAGTAACAATTTAAATCATTCTTGAGAATTTAAGCTAACCATAAAGTGGATGTTTGTCTTGTCTTTTCCATTTGCTGTTTCTTCTGTTTTATATTCAATGTGTTCAATTTTGGAAGCAATATAGCTAAAGATTTAAAAGCTAATTATTTAGAACAGGTAATTTTCATAATCTTGAAAACTTTCACTAACGGAAAATTATTTTTATTAAAAAATGCTTCTTTATTACTGGTAATAATCGTGAATGGATTTTTTATCATTGCCAATGACACTAAGACATTTGATTGAGAATTTCTCCTTGTTTGTTGCCACTCGAAGAATGCGATTTGAAGGCAGGCAGCAAATTCATTGACAACTCAGATTTATAATGCCATCTCAATATGATGAGACACAAATGAAAAATTATCTGATGTCATACATATTTTAAACCACTGAGAACCGTAACAAAGTGGTGTAATTATGATCTTAACTGGAATGAAAGAAACAACTACTTTATGGTTAATAAGAAAATTCAAGACTGCCAAATACCTAGCAAAAATATTAATGGTATGAAGCAAGAAAAAAAAATGATATGAAATTTTAAATAGAAAAAATAAATAATAAAATTTTATGTATAGAAAAGTTTTTTAAAACACACAAATAATCTTATTTTAAATGAAAATTCACGATAAAAATGTCTGATTCTTTCTTATAATTCAGTTTTTTTTTCATATTCAATAATGGAAAAACTTAATAAAAAAGGTGAAAGTTATTAGCAAAGGTATAATTATATAATAAAACCTGATATAAAATACATTAATTTAAGAATTAAAAGTAAACTTGATTCTTTCCAATATACTGTAACAGAAATTTTATAACTTTTAAGAAAGTTTGAAAAGAAATTGTAAACCAAAGGTTATTAATGGAATTTAAAAAACAAATATTTTTAAATAGATATACAAGATTAATTTCTGTAAATATAGTAGAAAAATTTAGAAATGTAAGAAGAATTATAATACACATAACAATAAAACTGACAGAAAATACATTAAACTAGGATTTAAAAAATAATGAACAATTCTTCCCACACAATACAGGGTTATTAAAGCCATGAGTCATGAAAGAAGCCAAAAGTATTAAAGATTGAAGTTCACACTACAGATGTTCAATATGTACTCCTTGATTGATATAGCAGATGTCAAAGTGATAGTTCAGTTCATTTCACACATTACTCAGCTTGGTTGCATCAAAGGCAACCAAGCTGAAGGCAGAGAATGTAGTAGTGATGCGGATCTGCAACTCTGCCAAGTAGTAAGTAGACATAGTCTTTAACATGTCCTCAAAAGAAGAAGTCATACAGTAAATTTTTATGAGCGATTCACACTTTGAAAATTCTAGTACACAAAACACTTTCTGCTGTCCAGTGACCATTTTTGCACATGACTTTCACGTATCAATCATAGCAACAACACACGTTGCAAATACACAGTGTGAAACTGTAGTTAACACTCTCTTGTTAGTGTTGTTGTGGAAATACATACATTTCCAAGTTTATACATGGTAATGTATCAAAACTTGTGGATTCCTTTGTAATAACCCTGTATTATGATAATTAACTTCAAAGGAAATTTGTAAAAGAACTTGTAAAGCAATCATTTTTTTTGATAGAATTTTTCTTTAAATAACTAATCTCAAATTAATTCTTGTTAAACTATTCATATCAAATTAATTTTTGTTAAATACTCAATATTCAATATAACCAATAAAGTTCTTGGCATCTTCATTTTGCCTTTGAAGGAAGTGAGAATAAAAGCACAAATTAACATATCATATGATTTAAAAACTTGTCAGTTGAAAGAAAGAATAGCAGTTGTTATAAAAGCAAGATATTCTTGTACTTTCATCAATTATAACTTGTATGGTAGTAAAGACAAATGGAAGTGTTTACAGACTCTTTCAGTGTTCCTTCCTTTATGACCTCAAAATAGACTTATCAGAGCTAAATCCAGTCATTGAATATGCAAAGTATTTGGCGATAGTGCTGTAAATAAACATACTACAAGGAACAGGTTTAAAAAAATTTCAAACAGGTGATTCTAGCCAATGGATTAGAATTGTGGTGATACTTTGTGGACTCCTTTGCATCTAAAAACTAAATTTTGTGGCACAACAGCCCATGTGGACCAAGGCCTATAGTGCCCATCACTGTTCTCTTGACTAAGAGGGAACCTCAGACCTGTACCTTGGAAGTGTGAAACACTACCACTAAGCCATTGGGTTTCCTTCTTTGCATCTAAAATCCCTGATTTTAACTGTAGAATAATAATACAGCTGAAGACACATTGGCAGAAAGTACTGGATGCTGATGGTGATCACTTTGAGGGCTAACAATAAGCTATATTTTTTGACAACCAGTTTCTTTTTGGCTATTAACATGAAGAGCCTTAATGATTACCTTAGATATATATTAAAAAGATAAGACACCTGTTTAATTATGTAGATTCTAAGCATGCAAGTTGATAAGAAAAAATACCTGAAATACTCTATTTGCACTAAAAAAATTTGGTATTCTTTCATGTTTAGGTTGTACTGTTTTCTAAAATGGTGAAAGAGAAATTACTTTGAATAGTCATTTATACTCAAATCAATTGCTCGTGCATGATTACGAACATGATTATAAAGTGCTCCCTGATGTTTAAATCTGCAGTCACACAGTGTGCAGACAAATGGTTTTTCAGAAGTATGGCAAACCATATGACGCTGTAGAACAGACTTGTGATTAAATTCTTTACCGCATGTTGGGCATGGATATAAAGGTTTCTGCCTTATCGATCTAATTACATCTAATGCATAATATGGACTAATGCAAAGTTGTGATTTACCAGTTGCAACCTTTGAAACAGTACCAGTGGAAGGTGAACACATACTTTCAACTAAAAAAGAGAAGAATTCATTCAGTTAATTTGAATTAAATTTAAAATACATATAATTAATGAATATTCATATATATTTTATTGATCCTTAAATCTTATTAAATATCGACATGTTATAGCACATGGTTACAAATTAAGAATGATTAAAATACAGCATGAACAAAACACTTAGTTCTATAAATATAAACAAAAGAATTTTTTTCATGTACATAAAATTGCTCTCAGAAAATACAAATTAAAAAAATATAATCATTTTTCTGTTGTTGACTCAACCTGTACTCCCAATGACTTTTATTTCAATTAGGAAACTCAGAACCGTTACATTTTTGGATCTAGGAAAAGTTTCAACTGCATTGAATAAACAAATGAACATTGAAACACTTTTTTTAATTAATAATAAACTAAATATTATAGTGGAAAAGTTAAGAGTTTACTTTAAAATATCAAAGCTTGAGTTATTAAAAATGCAGACATCTGCATACTTTGTCATGGAATAATAATTTTATGTAATCATTATACTCAGTCAAAATAATAAAATTTAAAATATTATTATTATTTTTACAATTATTGCATTGACATTACTCTAAAATGTCTATAAGAATATGTAATTTCTTTTTGTTCCTAAAAAATTATTTGAGCCAATTCCATAAAACTTGATTTTTTCATTATTTCAATTATATTTTTAAATAAGTAAAACTGTTATTAATAAATAATAACATTTATATTCCATTATTACAAAATTGTTTCAGAAATATATCTTTTAAAGTGATATTAACTTACCAAGAGAATTTACATTAAAAAATAGTCTTATTAACTCATTAGCAGTAAACAAACTTAAATAAAGATGTATTTTATTTTCACTTAATTTGACATGACTTTTTAATTAGCAATAAATGCAGTTCTCATTAGCAAAAAAGTTTAATATTTATTGATATTTTATAAAATTGAAATAATATAGCTAAAGTGCAAAATAAAATTTACAAGTCATGCTCATTGAATCATTAATGCGAGCATACTTTTTCAAAAAGCATATTTATTTAAATTTCTTATTCTTCATTTTTGTTTAACTTGTATAGAAATATAAAATGAAACCATTACAGAAAGGTTTGGATAATAAAATTATAAAGTGATATTTTTTAACACTTAATTTGAAATTTTATTTTTCATAAAATTTCAATTAAAAACTTAAGAAAAATATAAAGTTAACAAAAATTATCATCAAAGTTAAAGCGTGGTAAAGTACTCTATGGTAATATTTTTGTGCATGAGATTGATTCAATCAAAACTCCCAATGCAGAAAAATAAAAGTTAATTTCCCTTTGAACTGAAATCTATAAGAACTAACTTTTCAGTTACAAATTTGGAATCATCAAGGAAAGGATTATGGAGGAAAATATTTTTTTATACAAGGTATACAAATTATATGAAATTGACAGTTTTTCATTTATATATAAATGCTAGTCAATGTAAAACCTTTCCAAAATTAAACTACTTATTCAGGATAATGCATTTAAATTGAAAAAATATGATCTATGTAAGAAATATTAGACTGAACAGAGTAATATTTTTGTCACAATAGTCAAGAATTTTTCAAGAGAAACCAGAAAGTTCCATGATTCTAAAAATAAAATATCTCTTTCCATTAAGACTGCATGAATTTAAATTTAAAGATTTAAAAAGTAAAACTGATGCCTCATTATAGCAATATTTTAGTGATATGATTCCTTATCTTCTTTATATTATTTAATTATTTCATTTCCACCTTCTTGCATAGCATTATAAAATATCAAAAATTATTCATTATATTTTATAAAAAATATCACTATCAGATAACAAGTAAAGAAAACCCAGATATTGAATAAAAATCAGTAATATCAGCGAAAATCAGCAAAAAAATTAATAAATAAAAATCATACATTTAATTTAACCACATCTATTTATATTAACATTTCGATAATTACAGATATAAATTGGCAGTTTAAATAAAAAACTAAAAAAAGCATTTTGCAGGACCACTGAATGATTTATCATTTATAAAATAATTTACTAACATTTTTCTGTTGAACACTAAACTTATACTTTGCAGCCTTTTAAGTGCACGTTTCTTCAATTCTTTCCCAACATAACTATCCCTTTATTCATTTTTGCTTACAATTCTTACAGCTCTCCTTCTTTAATTCAACTTCAAACACAAATAAAATCTTGAAAGCAAAAATTTCCTAAGCAAGCTTTTTATCTTTCCTAGTAGTTTGTTGAATTTTCTTCAACTATCTGCTTTTTTATATGACAATCACTAAATTATCAATCCAAAATATTTAACTTCTATATTATATTCACAAGGAAAATTTATATATACATAAAATTTTTTTAACATAAATAATAAAAATTTTAAATATTAAAGTGAAATAAATTAAATAACTTCAGTTAATGCAATACAATTAAACTAAATATTACTGCAATAAATACAATAAGACTTAATGATAATAAATTGTAATATTATGTGTTGTTTAAAAATTTTTAACACTTATAATTTTTAACACTATCTTGAAATGCAGTTATTTATATTTCTGGGTGAGGATAATGCTTTATCTCTATTAAAATATTTACATATTTTTAAAAATTTTCCAGCATTTATTTAATTTTTAAATAAAATGAAACTTTTACAACAATATCTGAAACCTTATTTGAATTAAATGATGCAAAATAGTGTAACTGAAATGCAATATAAGATGCAATTGTTATCAATACAAAACATATATTTTCTCAATTTTATAAGAATGATTTCAATGGAATCATGCAATGAGATTTCTTGATTAGAAAAAAATACTTTATGTTATACATTTTGCCTGCAATAATAAAACTAACATTATAACTAATATGATTCAGAGAATTGAATAAACTTTTTAGTTCTAAGATTTCTAAAAAATAGCACTTCGAAAGAGAAGATAAGAACAATTTGACAGTTGCTGTAACCACAGCCTTAAAGTAAAAACATTTTCTGACTTATACATGTAATCAAGAATCAGATATGTAGGCAGCCAATGTGAATTTGAAGAAAATAATCACACCGACTGAATTAGGATACATAATAAAATTTATTAATAAGGATTATGTTTGATTCAAACATTTTAACTTATTTTTATATAATGAGTTTAGAAAATATCCTAGAATTGATTTTTGCCATGGTTACAGGCACAAAGTCCAATATTGGACAAATATGCATTGTACAGAGCTTAAAATTAGAAGTAGAAATTCTGTGACAAATCAATTGTATAAAAAAGGAAAAATATTAAAAAATTCAGAGCAATAATTGAAAACCTACATAACATATACATCCACAATATAAAACTATGTATGCATAATTTAATGAATATTTTGATTTAATAATTGGTTTCCAGTTAATTTACAATGACATTTGTTACAGTGTAATCTAATTTTTTATTTTAATTGTAATTTATCAAGTAGATTTTAACTGAATAATCATGAGATAAATATAGATAAGATAAAATTGTTAACTAGTGTCCTTCAAAAATTATCAACATAAAATTTTAAATAAGTATTTATATACATCATATTTTATACTCAAACTTATTTTTCCAGAGTAAAAAATATACAGAGAATGGAATCAAATGAATGAAATTTTTAAAACAAATCACATACTAAATTGATAATTACTGTAACAAATAATTGCACTGCTATGTAATATTATTTATTTCTTCAGACATTAATCTGAATATCATACTCAATACTATGTACATGAATAGGCAGCAATAACTTACATGTCTTGCAATAACTTTTACATTAAGATAAACAGAAATTGAATACTTATTGTGTGAATCAAGAGTTACCTTAATTAATAGGACTTTAAGTTGAAAATAAAATAAAAAATATATAAATTCTAAATTCGTTGAAAAATTTTCGAATAAACATAGATGATAGAAAAAAAAATCATTATGTGTTCCGAAAATTATTTCGAAAATAGAATACTGGAAACAAAATAATCAAATTTTTAAATTTCCAATTTGGAGATCAGAATTTATATTTTAAGATAAATATCAAATATACCTGTGATAATAATTTCGATTGTTTATTAACACATTCGCTGCCACCAAAATTTGTATATCCATCCTCAGAAGCTGAATTAAAAAAAGTGTTTTAATGATTAAAAACGTTCCTTATATTTTAATAGTAAAACCAGAAAAAAGGAAAAACCTTTTATTTTCGTATTTAGTGTAAAAAAATCTCGGGCGCTCTAGAGCGTCAGTGGCACCTCACGTTCAACTTATCATCTGTATGCCACTGACGCTCTAGTGCGTCTCATCATTTTTCTGCAAAATTATTGGCACATTATATAAAGTCACAGTTTAAAAGAAATAAAACATTTAATTCGATAAAGAAAAGTCAAATTTATGAAAAAATATCGAAAAATATTTTCAAATAGCTAACACAAAATACAGATATTCGAATTGTTGAATTAATCCTACTATTTCAAAATGTTGCAGCAGAATGAAAATTATAAAAAACTCATAATTGCCTGTCAAATGCTAAACTCTGATGATTATAAAAAGTAACAAATATTGTATAATATTATTAAACAACATAATAGAAAATGAAAAAAAGTTATTACAAACAAAATGTCAGTGTAGAACAGTACTGCATCAATATATTACCACTTATGGTATATTTCACAGCAGTTTAAGCAATATCCTGGTTTGTCGGGATAGTCACAGCACTCATACGTGGTGTCCGTGCGTTTGCCTAGAGAGGCACAAGATTTACACCTTTCCTTTGTATTTTGGTTTTGCCAGATGTAAGTTCTCTTTTCTCTAAAGTATGTCTGAGATTTTTTGGAGTCGGCTTTTGTTCGTCTGTTGATGGCAAAAGTGATTTTACAACGTTCAGTCGGTAGTAGTAAAGTGGTATTTTTTCCCGGAATATTTATTATAAAGAGCATGTGAATTCATTAGCATTACTTCAATAATATGAAAGAACAATTTTTTATAACAGCATAATGATTTTCTCTCCGAGAGATAATATGACAGCATCTGATCTCGCCGATCTACACCAGACATAAACCCATTATATTTGATGATTGACAAAGGCTTCTGCTTTATTTCATTTCGTTTATTTAAAATGTCAACCATTTCATTTTTGTATTCCATAGAAATATAAGATACTTCACACTTATCTTTCCATTTTCCGATCATTACACCCTGACAATATCTTTCAATAGTATCGCCTTTTCGCAATTTAGTAGTTTGAACATCTTTTGGAGTGTTTTTTTCGAGTGGTTCTCAATGTACCTGTGCAGTGTGTCTTTTTATCTAACAGTAACTTGGTCAAGTCAAAGCTGTTATAATAATTGTCCATGAAAACGTGGTGACCAACATTTAATGTTTCATTCAGTAAATGCAAAACAATTTTTTGTGTATGGTTTTGCCCTCCATAGTTGTCTAATAAACCAGTATACACCACAATCTTTTCCACTATTCCACTTTTTGTGCTCAAAATATAAAGTTTTATACCGTACTTATGTCTTTTATTCTTTATGTATTGGTGAAACAATAATCTACCTCGCCAGAGAACCATAGATTCATCCAAAGAAAGTTCTTTATTAGGATAATATATCTCATACATACTTGTACTGTCTGCTATTTTTAAAAATGCACATAAAAAATTTAAACACAAAATTTAAAAACCAAGCATTGAAATTATAAAAATAATGCTTCACTAACATGCCTCAAAAACCTCATCGTTCAACCTCCAAATCCGAACTAAAAATAAAGCAGTTTACTTATCATACTCAATTGTCGTCCCAGAGCGTCGCTGGCATGGGAAATAGCGGCATGCTGACGCGCCATCGCATCAGTGGCAGTGAATGTGTTAAACAATTATAATAATATTTCTAAGAATACCTTTTATCAAAATAAAATTTCATTTTAACAATAGTACATATCTTATTTATGAGTTTAATTTTCCTATTATGATATAATATATGAATGACTTCAAACGAAATAAGTGAGATCTACTTAATTAAATTTATGAAATTTTAATAAATTTTTATAAATGATATAACACATCTTTCTAAATTTTACTTATGTTTAAAAGCTTTTGTGTATAAATGGCAATTGAATGACTGGTCATTAGTGTGTGAAATAGAATATCTTTTAAAAATGCTTTCCAATAGGAAAGTCTTTTTGCACACTGTACATTCCAAAAGAGATTTTGGTTGGAATTTTGTATTCATCTTTCATAATTAGAATTGTCAGAATAATTAGATCGGAAATTTTCTTGATTTTTAATATACTCAAGTTTTTCTCCCCTCAAAATGCTTGATATAAGTTGAAGAAACCCTTTTTGCCGATTAAATCTGAAAATGAAAGAGACAGATGAAAAGAAAACGATTATTTTATTGTTACAAAAATATTTACTACACATAATACAAATGCTTAGTCTTGTACTTATATTAAAAGATAAGTATCAGTAACAAATTAAATTTTTTTATAATTCAAATTATAATTTCACTTAATACATAATTAATATTTTTGAGAGTCACATTAAAAAAAAATCTAAGTTCATTTTAAACTTTAAAAAATTTAGTTTAAATGCAAATAATTACTAACATGGTTGCCAGAAAGTAACATAATTTGTTTTAGCAATAACTAAATAATATGTATCTCTAGTAACTTAAATTCATTTTCCACTAAAATTTTATATTTATTTTTAATATTTGTTTCAAACAATTTTATATCAAAATATACTTATAATAGTATTTTAATCAAAATTCAATATTTTAATACTTACTTTAAAAACTGTGGGTTTTTTAGAATATTATAAATTGAAGATTAATATAATATTACATTACAATCCATAAAAACGACAATATTATTTACTGCAATTCTTTTAAATCTACTTTAAAATAAAAAGATAATAAATATAGATAAAAAAATTTCAATTAAATTTCATATTTTACTTTTTAAACACTAAATGAGGAAAATATTTTCTTTAAAAATCGAATTAACTAAAAATATTCAACATTTATTCATTTATTGGATACAAAAACTAAACATAATGAATGTTCTTTACTAAAAAATTATATTCATCGTTCAGTTCGCATTTGACATGAAAGCATATGACGTTTCAGATAACATTTTTGTTTAAAATATTTCAGACACTGTTGACATTCAAAAGGGCGGTCTCCAGTATGAACTAATGAATGCCTTTTCAGAAAATTTTTGTATAAAATTTTTTCTGGCAAACTGGGCATTTAAAGAATTGTAAACAATCAGGGTTTAAAGCAAAATACATTTCCGGAGTTACTTTAGTAATCATCCTGCTAACGTCAAAGGAATTAAGATTGCGGTTCAGGTGGAATTCTCCAGCATCTTGGCACACATTAGATGCGGAAACAGCAGACCACATTTCATCTGAAATATTAAAACAACTAAAATACACAGAAACAAATTACTAATTAAGAATTGCAGATTTTTAGTTTTAACAATGATAAAGGTTTATTAAAAAAATCTAAGAACAATATCAACAATTAATTTTAGTTTGTATGATAATTATTTTCCAATTGAAACTTAATAAATGTCTAATTCACACATTAATAAGCCTCAATTTGAATTTAATTAAAACCATCAATAATATGCAAAGTAGAACTCCAATCATCTGAATCAATAGAGACCTGACCCCATTCGGATAAATGGATTTATTTGAAAAAAAGGGTCTATTTTAATTAGTTGTTGTACGCTGAAAATGGGAGGAAAACTACATATTTTTAAAGAAAAAGAATTTTTAATCAATTAAATGAAAAGGCAACACTTTTACATGTTAAGGTACTTACAAGTGCTATACATTAATAATGTATGTACAGTGCTGTACAGGAAAGTTATTACTTGCTGAACATCATGATTAGAGTAGGTTGTTACACTGCATTACATGTTTTTGGACAGGCAAGTCATGCATCCACTTGACAGTGTTGACAAGTGTTTCACTAAATGATTGCCCCATGTCTGATGTTTCTATGTGTTGTTTTTCATGTTTTCACACTTTATATGAGTTCATTATCAATTGCAATTTGAAATCTAGATCTGATTCATATTTCTTTTTATCTTCAGCACTAATTAATGTGCAGCCAAGCATTTCCAAAATGTTTCTGAATTCCTCAAAATTTATTCTTATCTTTTAGCTTCTATTACCTTTCCTTTTCTTGAGCTTTTTCTTTTTCTCATTTTCCTTCTCTTTTTCAGTCTAATTTATCTTCCTGAAATTCTAAAAGCAATTCAGATAACTGGAGTTCCACAGTATTATCATATTATTAAACAATATAGTAAAAACCAATTCTCAATTATTTAAAAAAAAAGAAAGAAAAAGAATACACACACAACAGATGCCTGAAAGGAATTTAAATGAAAAAAGTTTTTAAGTGTTTAAAGTATATTGGTTTATGCAAAAATCCATAACATCAAAGATTAATAATATTTTGTAATTTGTTTCTAATTGAAACATCACAAATATCATACAATATTTCTCACATATTAATGTGTCTTATTTTAATTAAAAGTATCAAGATTATCAAGTATTATCATATTATTGAACAAAACAGAGAGAACCAATTCTTCATCCAAAAGAAAAAAAAAAGATATGAGATTGAATGAAATATAAATATATAAACATTCTTAAACAGAAAGAATTTTCACACAAGAAAATTCCTTAAAATATTTAATAACATATCAGTCAATAATACAAGTATTTTTCATTTAAATATTCTTATACAACACTTAATATTTTTTTAAATCATTATAAGAGGAAAACAAATCATTAAAAAGAAAAGCAATTAAGAATTCTTAGATAACAATAAAATCACATTACTGTTTTCTTCTCAAAACCATATATGAGTACAAATAAGGAAAAGTTTCCTTGAATTTATGAGTTGCAGTGATTCTTGATAAATGTTAATAGTTAAAAACAAAAATTAAATTAATAAATATTAAAATTACTATCATTTAAAAAAATAATAAACACAATTATTTTCAGCACAATATAAATCAATAAATATAGTGAAAATTAATAACAAAAATTACACTAGTTAATTTTTATGGAGGTGGCTTATCATGTGACTTTTTAAATTAGCTTTTTGTGAAAATGCTTTTTGACAAAAATCACACTTGAAAGGACGTTCACCAGTGTGAATATAAAAATGTCTCTTCAACAAACTTTCAAATAAGAATTTCTTTTTGCACACGAGACATTCATATAAATTTGAATTGGCTGCACATTCTGGATTTGAAATTTTCTGCTTCCTACCCCTTTTTGGGGTATCTTCAGTAAATCTTAAAGAATTTTGGTTTTGAATGAGAGAGGAATTAATTACAGAATGCTGTTTGCTAGATGAACCAATCCTGATTTGTTGAACATGAACTGGAAATGTAATAAAAAAATTATAAATTAATTTTCAGAAACAAATTGTATGCTTAAATTTCTTAAATTATGAATTATATCAAGTTATAATGAGATATTATTAATCAACACACAGATAAAAAAATTACAAAGTACAAAAAATTCTAGTATTATCATTCTCAGAAATTCATTCATTTTCAATTCTGGTAAGCAAAAATTTAGAACAAATCAAAAGTTATTATTGATCAACACACAAATAAGGAAAATTTGTAACATACAAAAAAGTATGGTATTATCATTCTCAGAAATTCATTTATTCTCAATTCCAGTAAACAAAAATTTAGAGCAAATCAAAAGCTACATGTGAATATTGCAATTAAATCTCCACAATTATTTTTCTTCATATGAAGTAAACAATTCTAAATAATATTAAGATTTCACTACAAGCACAATACAGTTTTGAATTTAGAAAAATCTGCATTAGCTTAATAACAAAACTATTTTTTACACACATTATTTTCTCAAGTTCACAACAAATTGGAAATAATTTCAATGAAACATATGATAAATTAAATATTTTAAGTATTTCAAAAAGTAATTCGATAAAAAAATTTTCTATAATGTTCTTAAATTTAAACTAAATATTAACTTTAAATTTAAAATACATTTTTTTCAATAATCCTTTTTATGTTGACACCAAGCAATTTTACAATACACATTTCATGTATCCCAAACTTGCTCAGAATTATTGATTAAATGAGTTACTAACAAGTAAAGAATCATAATTTTTTGTTCTGATTATTAAAAATATTTATAGAATTAAAATGCACAAATATATCCAGCTAGGGAACTAGCTGGAAACATTTACGTCAAAGAATAACTGACAAATATCCAGAAACTTTGTTGAGGGTACATTGTAATAATTTAAAATCAAATATTTTTTTTCAAATGGCAGGCACAAGAGGGTTGAACCCCATGCCACAACAAGGCCAGAGATTGCTACTCATTTGTCGTTACCCAACGGGCACCTGTGAACCAAGTTACGGAGGCGAGTAAAATCAAATATTAATCTAAGTATATTTTTCAATTACATTGCATTATATTATGAATAAGGAAATAAATTTTAATAAATTATTTTTTACATTAAACAAAAAATATATATTTGTCAACTATTCATATTTAACTAGTATTTTTGACGAAATCAGGTATATATAATTTCATATTTGTAATTCAATATTCATTCTTTACAAATAAGGATTAATTAAAACAAAAATTCAATTTAAAACATCAACGTAACTATTATAAGCGGCCTAGGCCAAAGCTGAGCTGTAACCCACAAACTTACAAACTGAAGGCAAAAAGTTTAATCATTCAGCAATTTGAATAGTCTGAATAAAAGGATCTCAAGGAAAGTAATTACATCTCAAACAATTATTAAAAAGTATAATGCTAACACTTTAATTTTGGAACTAATTCTACTTCGATATTTGAATTCTATTACAACTATTCTTATTTTTAGACACATTATTATTTTGCTTTTAACTAGCATTAATTTTTAAAAAATTGAAAATTTGTAACTAATACTTTAGATTAAATTGATTTGCGCTTATATTTAAAATAAAAAACTTATAACACAAATTGCACAATAAAATATAATACTAAATATTCTCCCATAATTACAAAAAATAACTAGAAATAAAAATTTATATGTGATATTATAACTAAAATAATTCTAACACTGATTATTTTTGGTTGATTCATATATATCAGACTAATAATTGAAGAAAAATTTTAATATTCAGAGAGAATCTATCAATAAAAATAAATAAAAACAGTTCACATATGAAATTTTATTCATAATTTATCTAAGGATGTACAATAATGTTATATATTTATAAATGTTTGTTAATATTTATCACAAAATAAAGACACTAACACAAATATTGCTTTTATTTGACTTAATATTTTAGACATAATTCACTGTTTTAGGAAATAAAATAAATCAAGAAAAATTGAAGATGTTTACAACCTACAATTAAACAAATATAGTTCAAAGTAAAGTGAAGTTTTATAGTCAGTTACATTTATAAAAACTATTTCATTTTTATAATATAACAAACTCTCAAAAACTCAACTGATAACTGACTCAACAAATTTTCAATTCAAACAATCAGAATAAATCTAACTTTTGTGCAGAGATAAGTACAAATTATATACATAAATTAAAATGTAACTTATTTATTTATCAAAATAAAAGGAAAAACTTATTATATATCAAACAATAATTACTAAAATTAATCTTATAATTAAATAATATTTAAATATTTATTTTTCAATTACTCATTCTAATTGAGGAATGGTGAAATGTAACACAAGTTTCAACATGAATATAATTTCTATCTTAGATAGTTTTAAGACAGTTAACTGATCTATAATTTTATTGTATGTGAATGGACATTTGAAATAGTTTTTCCAACTAGAGACGAATGGGATAACAACATGTTTGAAACTAAAACAGGAGATCTAATCTGGTACACAGATGGATCACTGAAGAACAGCCTCTCAGGACTAAGAGTATGTGGCGTGTCACCAAGAATCAGCTTGTCTGTAAGCCTTGGGCGATACGCTACGGTCTTCGCAGAAGTTTTGGCCATTATCCACTGTCTGCGACTAAATATAAAGAAGGGCTACTACAGTAAGCGGGTTCTCATTTTCAGTGACAGTCAAACCACTTTAAAAGCGCTTAATTCTTTCGAATCAAATCTCAAATGATTTTGGAGTGTAGAAACCTTCTTACAGAACTGGCAACTAGAAACAAGGTGATCCTTGTATGGGTGCCAGGGCACAAAGGTATCGAAGGTAATGAATGGTCTTTGCAGAAGTTTTGGCCATTATCCACTGTCTGCGACTAAATATAAAGAAGGGCTACTACGGTAAGCGGATTCTCATTTTCAGTGACAGTCAAGCCACTTTAAAAGTGCTTAATTCTTTCGAAATCAAATCTAAAATGATTTTGGAGTGTAAAAACCTTCTTACAGAACTGGCAACTAGAAACAAGGTGATCCTTGTATGGGGGCCAGGGCACAAAGGTATCGAAGGTAATGAAAGGGCTGATGAGCTTGCTAAACAAGGTTCGTCTTTTGTTCCCATTGGTCCAGAACCTTTTTGTGGGATCAATTTGAAGACCCCAAAAACCAATGTTCTTAGATGGGAGAGACGGAGGATGTATGAAGCTTGGCTCAACACTCCTGGTCAAACCCCTCTGAAATTCTTAGATGCTCTAGACAGAAGATACGTTTAATCGTAGGCTTCATAACTGGGCACTACTATTTTAGAAAACATCTCCACAAAATGGGACTGTTTCAGCAAGACGCTATCTGCAGGAAATGTCATACGCAAGAGGAAACGGCCAAGCAAATCATTTACGAATGCGAGGCTCTTGCCCTCCCTAGATTAACTTCTTTAGGCATCTTCTATACTAGAGTTATACCTAGATTCCATTAAAGGGTTATCGGATTATATTAATAAAGTGGGTGACCCGAGTAACTGGAATTAGGAAACATTGTATTTGGAGTTAATGGTACAAAATGCTGATTAAAGCAGAGGTGCCAATGACATACAAACCCAACCTAAAGAAGAAGAAGAAGAAGATTGTATGTGAATTCAGTAAATTAACAATGCAAGTTATAAAATATAAGAACTATTGCATGCAAGTTTATTAAATTGTTCTTATTAAATATTACAAAATATTGATGACAGTCATGATAAACATAAGGAGATGAAAATGTTCTAAGTAATTATATATAAAAAAAATAGATATATAAATTTTTTTCCATAATTAAGCATACAATTATAAAAGTTTGTTACAAATGAATTAGAACCCTATCAGAAATTAACAAATCAAACAGTATCACAAAAAATATAAGATCAGTTTTATAGATACATACATTTTGTGATCAAAATTAAGGAAATTGTCATAGAATTGAAATGCTAAAAACATTTATCAATAATAATAATACAAAGAAAAATAAGCAACAATTTGGCAAACATGTATAAAAGTTATTTATTACCTTTTTGTAATCAAGGATAAAAGCAAAAATTTCTATTTCAACTTTTTACATTTTTGTGATATATATGAATAACTAATCAATATATATATATGAATCACATTATGATTACATTCCCTTTTTTTAACAACATTTATCATTATATATTCATTATTATTCCTTCTTATTATTACATATATATATATATATATATATATATATATATATATATATATATATATATATATATATATATATATTAAAATACAAAGTTATTTTCACTTACTAAAATGATTTAGTAGAAAAAATTCAAGAGTGAATGTCATTAGGTAAATCTACTATTGACAGTGTAAGAAATAATTTGAGAATTGCATGGTATTACCAGGATCACATGGTAAGAATAACACAAGTGATTTAAATATCAATGTAAAATTGCTGCAGATGAATCAAAATTAAAATGGTCTTCATTATAAGTAAATGCAAAGAATTCATCCTTTTTTACCTATCTTTGGTAAAATCTGATAGATGTGCATGTTTCAACAATTTTCAGATGTGCCTGAAAAAGAAAATTATAGGCGAGAAATAAAATACTAAAAGATTTTTAAGTTAATAGAAATTTTCTAATTGGTTTTTGAAATTTTAACACACACACAAAAAGAAAAATGATATCTACAATAAGATAGACATTATTTTCTTAAAGTGATAAGATAAAGAAATAAGACTTGGTGTTTATAATAAGAACCAGAAATAAAAAGGCAAAACTGTACAGTGAAAAAAACTATGTATTCAATTTGAAAACTATGCATATATTAAATGTGTTCAACTGACAATGTATATAATGCACATTAAACTGGGTTATTTTAAAAATTCATGGCAGACAAAATTAAGGCAATAAAAGAAGAAGACACAAAAGTAGAATAAGCAAACAAAATTGAAACTTGAAATCTTTAACTATTGGTTTGAAGGAGATAAAGAAGAAAAAGAAAACACTATAATCATAATCTTTAAAAAAAAGGTTTTATATTTCATAAAATTGCATGCTGATCTCACAGCTTTTACAACTATTATCACTAATGTGGAAGAATATTATCATAAAAGAATTAATCAAAACGTAATTTTGAAACTGGATGTCAATTTGCAAACATAGAACTATCAAATAAAACTGCAATATTCTAATAATAAAATATACCTACAAAAATACTGCAAAATAACATAACTTCTGAGGTTTGTTTATTAGGCAAATAACTTTTTGATATCAAATTAATAGACTAATTTAAAAGCAACTGAATCAATTAAAATTGTTTGAAACATGATAAAATTCAAATAAGCAAGAGAAAATTTATATGAAAATATAATATGAAAGCAGAAGTATCAAGTAATGGAAGAATTATCAAAAGTAAAATGATACAAGACTTTTTGGTATTGTTTGAAAAAAATAATCTCTTTTAAAGATTTTAAATACTTTTCTCTTTAAGGATATGGAATTAGTTGATTAAAGAACAGAAGGCTATAAGAAGTGGAGTCAGAATGCAATTTCTCATTTTAGAATAAAAAATGTTTTATCATTTAAAAAGAGCTAATTGTCATACCAAAAGATTTTGTTGCATCAATTTCAAAACATAAATTTAAATGCAGTAAGTGTTGTACTGATATAACACTCTGTGCATAAAAATATTATATAAATATATTTTGAAAGCACTACTACCTTTTAACTTTCTCATTTGTATTAAATGGTGTTTTAATTTTTACTTAATTATTTGTTTTTAAAATTGTCAAGAAAATAACTACAGAAAAAATTATATTATAACCAAATTCTTTGTATATGAATGAAAACAACTATTATCAAATATAATATCAGAAGCACAAACAACAAAATATTGAGTAAATATACATTTCATGTGAATCATTATAAGTTATAGCAAACAAGGACATTTTGTCATTTGAATTTTGAATTTTGTTTCTTATTGCCCCCTTGAATTTTGTTTCTTAAACTCCATTTTTTTTGTGTAATTACTACATTTTGGATAATTTTTGCAATGTTTATTTTCATGCATTTTTTATTTCAACTATACATCAACACAATAACTATTTAGATACATTTTATAAAATTAATTTAAAGTATGCTACTGTTAAAAATGATAATATTTAAAAGAATTAGGAAAGTTGTAAAATATTTTCCATTTTTAAATTAAACTATAATAATGAAAACTTTAAAAAGACATTATACCAAATGCATAAAAAGTTCGAATAATTACTTCATTAAAAAATATTTAATTATAAATAATAAAAGCTTCTTCTTCTTCATCCAATGCCCGCCAGTGGCTGATGGGCCATTTGGCGCCATGCTTCCCAGTAGAGTCCAGCCCGCCCATGCAAGTTGTCGTCGGCCTGTTCAAGAGCATCACAGTAAGCCAGGTGTTCAGCTGTACCCTTGCCTGTAGAACACAGGGGGCAGAGGGGAGTATCGGCAAGGCCGATCCTGTGGAGATGCTTCTGAAGGTAGTCGTGACCCGTCGCCATCCTGAAGGTGGCAACCGCCACTCCACGCGGCAGGCTGTTGGGGATGGTATTGCATCTGACAACCGTCTCCCATCTTTTGTCAACAGCAGCTACCTCCCAGGCTGTCCTAATTGATTTTTAATACGTAGATTAATAGTACTACGTGCAGCAGAATAGCTTATAGGCCTGTCTTCTTGGGTCAAGTCATAAATAATAAAAGCAAAACATTTTTAATTTGTTGATTAATTTCTCTGATAATTAAATATTTTTTTTATATAAAATACAGTTATAAATATGTATTTTATAAGATGCTTTGAAAACTGATAATCTACATTTAGCAAGTGTATAAGTACTTTTTTCCAATTCAAAACAAGCAGCACGAATCATAAATTTCTGCTTTATTGACTGTAATTAAATATTACTTACAAAAATTGAAAAAACTTTTCATTGGTTTTCAATAAATAAATATCAAACTTACCCCCAAATATAAACAGGTATGTCTGTAATAAATACATGAAATGAAATAAAAATTTATGATGCATTACATACATCCAGACTTTTTCAATTTTATATATATATATATTACACACAAACATAAAATTATCCTGACAAAGTATTATTATTACCAAAGAATACAACTGGTAAAAGAAAATTCAGCAAAAATTACATAGAATATTTACAGGTAAGTTTTTGCATGAATATTGAGTCTGACAATAAATTTTTGTTCAAATATTCTGAGCAAAGATAACAGTTGTTATATGTATTTCATAGATTACAATTTATGCATGATAAGGCTTGTTTTTTCATTTGCTATTTCATTAATATTATCATTGCATGTAATACATCTAATATCTATATTTACTAAATCCTGAGTCCTTTTTAATATAAACAGAGCAAAATAAATTACATAAGAGAATTCTCAAATCATTGGATGGGCCCAAAATGAATTACCAGAAAAGTTTATAATAAAAGACATATTCTTAGTGATTTTAATTTTCAGAAATAGTTTTGTAAAATTGTTAATGTTAACAAACATGGAACATATTTTACTGAAGCATTTTACACTTTTTCTTCACTGATGCTTGATACTGAGAAATTGTAGAAAAATTGCATGCCATACATTGTAATTTTAATTTTACCATTTACAATAATTGAGTCTATACATTTTATGCACAAAATTGAATAACTTATATGGCATTTTTTTGCGGCACAGAAATTTTACTTTTGAATCAAAGAAAAACAATGTAACTATCATGATTGAATCAATTTATACTGTGTATACGCAAATGAGAATTCAAGTTACTTCTCTGGTTGAACTTTTTACCACAAATTCTACAGCTGTAGGGCTTTTCTCCAGTATGTATAACTAAATGAATTCTTAATTGACTTTGATAAAGAAAAACTTTACCACAATATGTACAAGGGTGACTTTTCTCAGTCTGAAGGAAAAGACCTGATTTTCTGATTACATGGCTTTTGAGGATGTCTGAAAATAAAATTGGCATAAAATATCAACAGATAATTTTTGAAAATAAGTCACAACACTAATAGTTAAAAATGAATATAATGATAAAATTAAAATGCACAACAAGTTAAGAACTGAATGATAGAGTGACAATTTTTTTGATTACATATTTTAAAGAATATGATAATACTATAAAAAACATAATAATCACAAATTTAACAAATAGAAATTTAAACTTAATAATCTTCACAAATTTGAAATACATGTGAAGGTAACTTAATATTTTATTTAAAATAAGCCAAATTTTGTATCAAATAAAGAAAATTTACAGCTAACATTCTGTTATTTTAATACTTGAATATTTTTCAGTTTTAAGATTCATGTGTACTCTATATTAGTTGCATGTATACTCTGATTCACTTCTTTAATCAAAAACTGTAAAAAATGAATTATAAATTGTACAGTGAAACAAAAAGCTCCACTTTGAAACAAATTCTAAGCAATGGTATGAAAGTGAATAATATATTTACAAAATAAAATGCTTTAAAATTCTTTATGCAATAATTTACAACTATAAAATTCATAACCAAATACATCAACGCAAATAGAAATAAATAATTTTTTGAAGGTCAACAATCTTCTGGAACAGATTACTTATAATTCTAGAAAATCATTTAGAGCTGAACCCTAAGAGATTTAAAAGCTTTAACATATGTCAGAGCTTTTGGAGGACAAGCAACAGAAATAAATTTCAAAACTTTTTTTAGTAAGATAAAGATATAATAAAATAGGTTTTTTCCTCTCAGACCAAAGTAAAATGATTTAGTATGAAAATTAAAATTTTTATATAAATTTATAAAATTAGAATTTGAATTTATATTTGCTGATATAATTAAAATATTTTACATATTTTTTTAATAAAATTTCTTTTTTAAATACAATTAAAGCATATTAAAAAAGTAATTAAATAATAAAAACAGTTAAATAATTCTTAAAAGAAATTACATTAAATAAAAAAAACCTATACACTTTATATTGACTATAAAAACATCAATCACTTAACCACAAAGAACAACCATAAAATTAGAATAAAAATAGTGACCACTGCCACAAAATATAAACAAATCATTAAAAAGCAAGCTATTTCACTTTTAATTTATTAAATTAACAAACTCATGATATTAAATTATTTTTAAAATTTAAGAATTTTAAAGTTTTGCTTTTTTTTACCAATTTTTTAAATAAACATTTAATGAGTTGAATAATTTTTTAAATGCATTTTTTAATAGGTTGAAAAAAATTATTATGTTATAAACAAACAAAACACTATTAACATAACACTGGTTTCACAGAAAATCTTTAAAATACGTTTGGAATTTTTCTAAAATAATATTGTAATAATAATAAATTCAATAAGATTCATTGTTAAAATAGAAAATTGAGATTCATTGTGTTATAGATTCGATAGATTAAATAGATATGATAGAAATGTGCAATAGATTAATAGAAATGTGTGATAGATTAAATAAAAAGAATATAAAGAGAAAATACTTCTGAAAGAACATCTCAAAGTAGCTGAGATTTTATGAGTTAGTAAAAATGTTAGAAGCAAACTTCGTATATTAATTTGTAACATTTCAATGATAGAATAGCATAATGTCAACATTAAAATTAACTATGAATAGGACACTTTTTACAAGAAAAATTTAATTACCTTACAAATGCTATAGAAACAGTAATTTGATATACTTATACATTTTGTTATAACAGAAGACATTATGAAGTTGAAGTCATTTTTGAAATACTAATATTCTTAACAAGACACTTTTAACACCATGCAACAGTTAGAATTAAAAACTTTCACTTATGTGAATGGAGATTATGATTTATGAGAGTTATGGCTTAGATATTTTCATTTTGGAAAAACTTCAAACAATTCTTATACAACAATAAATTGTAAAAAAGATATTTTAACAAGACAATTCTTTGTAACATTATACATTAAATATTTAAACAAATTATGTCACAATTTGTAAATATTTTTATTTATTGCCATTTTTAATGAATTTGAATAGTATATATTAAAAATATATGATTTCAGGACACAGCCATAATATTTAATAAAACATTGCATTCATAATGCATAAATTCTAAATTTTTAAACTTTTGAAAGCTGTAATAATTAAATACAGAATACATCATAATATAAAATTATCAAACCAAAACAATATCTAAAAGCATGAGAATTTCCTCAAACACAGACTAAAGTATCCTCAGAGATGCCAACCTCTGAGCATCCCATTCAGTACTAATTGGACATATTTTCAGTACTTTCAGTAACCTTTTCAAAAAATTTCAGTAACACGTGGTAAACATTAAGAATACACTTATGTGCATAAAATTATACTTTAAGGTAACCTATATTAAAAAATAAAAGTAAAATGATCATCTAATCATAATATAAAAAGAAATAATAATTAAGAAAGTACACTATTCTTTTAAATTTAAATGCCTTACCCCAGAGATCCTTACAGCACAGATTTTTATATAATTACAGGAAAAAGAAAACTGATATTGAAAAGAAAAATTCTTTTTATTTAAAACTAACATAGCATACTGATCTGTTAACTGAGAATAAATAAATGACATGATAAATAGAAATAAATGACAATCAATCACAAATTTTGTGTTATAGCTTTCTTAGCCATACTGATTTCTGTTTGAGAAAATTCTCTCTGATAACACAATTTTGAGTCTGAAATATTATTCATATTTTCTTAATCCAATTTCAACACTAAATTAGTAATTTATTTGTAAATTTCACAAATTTTAATCGCTATAATACAATAATAATATAATCATATATGACAAAAAAGGATTATTATTAGAGATTGAGAGAGAAATCTATTTTCCGTAATTTCGTTAAGATCATCGCAACTCCGTAACGAAGAGTAGAAATCCGTACTAAATACAGAAAAATCGTAACAAATGGTATCTCTGTATCCTGATATTTTGTAAATTGTAGCACAATAATTAACATTTAAAGTTATTGATGGCTATTTACAAAAAATAATGCAAATTTTATAGTTACAAGATAAATCTTAATTATTTTTTCCATATAAGACTGATAAGAAAATTATTATATTCATGGAGAAATAATGTGAGAATTTAATTATCTCAAGGAACAAGAATTAAATTCATTAGTGTATGAACACATATTATAACATAAAAAATGCAGTAGTTTACCATATTTAACTAGTGAAATGCTGGAATTTCAAAACTTTGCAAGAAGAAAATTGCATTCAATTATAATTTCATCAAGTCATATCAAATAATGATTTTTTTGTATCATTAACAAAATACCTGAGGAAATGAGCTAAAAAAAATTACTTAATTGTATATGTACATCTTGATATTCAAATATTTTATAAATAGAATTATACAATCCACAAATCACATAACTTTCTCATTCAGTTTTTAGAATAAACACATCACATGATATTCACATAAATAATATGCAAACAGCAAACATTTAAAGTCACAAATATACAATAATTTTATCAAGAAAAAGCTAAAAAAATTAATAAAATTCAATGTAACTTTTAAAAACTAACAATAAAATATCAAGTGATAAATGAAATTTTTTTACTAAAATAATATATACACATTTAAAGTAAATCCTTAAAGCAAAAATATGGCAAAAATAATAAACCTAAAGTAAATTTTAAAACAATTTAAATGTTTAATATAAATATAAGAACAGAAATATAAATAAAAATTTAATATTAAATCTAATGCAGAATGTCAAATTTAATTTGCAATGAACTTTATTATAGTTAAAAGGTGCCTGTGTTATTACATATTTATAATTGTACTTGATAATGATTTGTAAGAAAAATTATTTTTATAATTAAAAGTATGTGAGTGTTATAGTCATTTAAAGTCATACTTATATTCAAGTAAATAAATAACTTGAAATTAAGAAGCACTCAAATTACTGTCAAAGTATTGAAAATTCAGAAATATGTATTTTTTTTTATAAACTTTTGAATTTTGTTACAAAACAAATAAAAATAACACAAACTTATTCATAAAGAAGAAAGTTATTTAGAGTGAAGTGTTTTCTTAAATGAATATTCTATCACAGAAAAACAAAATTAAAAATTTCACTTTTTATTATAAAATTTAATTTAGGTTTATTTGTTCTTCTCTCATTAAATAAAAGTACAAAAATTTTAATAAATATATTCTGGGTAAACAAAATAATTTGCATTAATCAAGATTCAATTTTGGAATTTACGAAACAAAATTTATACTTATGATTATAATTTTTTTTTGACAAATCATCATAAATGCCTCATATACAGAAATAGGATATAAAACATAGGAATGCCAAATGAAGTAATTAACCAAAAGTACTATTTTCTTAAGGAATGTGTTGAATTGTGCAGAAATGATGTGCTTTAAGACCACTCAATAAGTAACTTAAAGCAAGCAAGATGCATGAAATATAAACACAATGACATAAAATTTTAAAAAATCATTTAATAAAAATATAATTTATATAACACTTTTATTTATTTATTAGATATTAACAATATCGAGAAATTAAAACTTAGTGAAAAGTTAACTAACATAGCAGATTAAGAAAAATTCAAATTGATTAAAAGTGATAAGATTGACAAACATTTAAATAAATATAGAAGTTGTAAAATAATAATTACAAAAAGAACTTCTAATCAAATTTTTATATGCAAATTTGTTGAAAAGAGTTTGATTAATATTTTAATAAATACATCAATATTTTAATTATTTCAAAAATTAAATGAAGATGATTGTTAAAAACAATCAAATTTCATAGAACACATTTTTTATAACCTGGGAAATAGTTAATAAAATTGTTTTCAAATATACTGAGAATATTAATGATTAACTAATCAACAAAAGTAATTTTCTTATTCAAGCACAAGGAATTTAATGAAAATAATTTAAGACCAGTTCAATAACTATTAACAGAAAAATGAGCATTCAACTTACCTTTTAATCAATTCATCCAATTTAAAAATATTATATACATATTTTAATGTTTCTTTACCCCTCATCTGTAAGCCTCTTTCTGTAAGTCATTTATCAATATATTTTTAGCCTCTTCTCTCAAAAGATAGCAAATGAGTTTTATATAATAGGGAAGAAAAAATATTTCTTTGTAGTTATAATAAAAGACTGATCACAAAGGACCCATAAGACCACATTTATTATATACATGAGCACATTGGCTTACTTGCACAATGATTAAGTTATGGTGCAAATATTTAATATTATTTTAGAAATTTTTGCTCTGTAATGGACTTTTATTGCATAATATAAGAATATTTTATATTATTTAAGTAACCTTTAATATTTAAGTAGAATCAAATTTAAGCTTAACAATAGCCTTTTTTTTCATTTTTTACTGGGGATGCTATAGTCACATTTGTGAGATACACAATTGATTTATCATGAGAGCTATGAAAATAATGAAATACTTAAATAACATCTTACAATTATGATGCATTTAGCACTTTTCAAAAACATGAAGACGATGATGAACATTCAAATTTCCTTTTCTATTAAATTTTTTACCACAAATATTACAAGAATATGGTTTTTCACCAGTATGCACATAACGATGAGATTTGAAATGACTCTTGTACATGAAATCTCTCCCGCAAAATTCACAAATATATGTACTTAGCTTCTTTGTTAACTGTGGTTGATTTGGATTACTAGGTGAATGCAATTCAACAAATTCAGGCATCAGATGGCTCATGTCTACAAATAAAAAACTATATATATATATATATATATATATATAACACTAATTACAATAAATTAAGTTCAGAAATTTAACTAAAAATAGTATTATAATATTGATTTTATTGATCACATGTTGTTAAAAGATAGAATAATATGCAATTTTAAAATTAAATCTTCCATTGAAATATTTCAATTGTACACAAAAAATCTGTTTCATTTTTTATTCCAAATAAATGATGAATTCTAGGAAAATATTCTTATCTTCAATAAAAATTAAAATCAATAGAAATTGAAATATTTAATAAATAATTTTTAACAAATAATAAAGAATTTTAATCATTCCTAACATAAATTATAAGAAATTATTTTTCATTGTGAAGCAATAAAACATTATATTAGAAACTTCAAAACACTTTATTTCATAATAATATAATACTTTGCAATATTACTTTTTTCAGTTTTTGAACAAAGAAGTTGCATGGGAAAAAGGATGAAATAACAAAAAAAATGTTGAAACTTATAAGATTAGTAATGAATATGTAAAAAATAATTAACATAACCAATAATTTTTCAATTTAGATTTCAATCAAAAAATTATTTTTAGAAACAATTAGATGGAAATGTTTTTCTTTAGTATTTAGTACAGATAATTTAAATTTATTCAGATAGTTCTGATTGAGAAGTATACTTTTTCAATATCAAATAGATAGAAAATCGCAAAAATTATGATGCAGTAAGGATAGTGATTTATATTTTTTATTGTGTGAGTTCTCATATTAGTTATAAAGTACATCTTAGGCCTGCTTATTTAAAAGCCAAAGATGTGCTCAACTTTCTTTCCTACATAGGATGGGAAAAAGGAGTGACATATTTTAGAATAATCATGATTATCTGCAAGCCTATCTGTTCAAAATTGGCCAGGCTAACTCTCTGCGATACTATATAAATGACTGGGGAACATTTTTTTTAGCCGCACCTCCCTTCTTCATGTTCACTCTAGAGATATTTTGAAGTCCTTCCTCCTGCAAGCTGTATTTTCAAATTGTACTGGACTGCATATGCCTTTTGTCCGAGAAGTTGCTGGCAGGGGTAGTTAAAAAAATTAATAAGGCTATTCATTTTATTCTATAACATATTAGTCATCTTCTGATTTTCACATAATTTGCCCTTTATCATGAATTATTAAATAAAGATGGATAACATAAATTTTACTTTAAAACAATAAAAACACATATTGTTGAATGATGCTGGTAGAGAATCCCCTTTCAATAATTTTAAACAAAATTCAAAATTTTGTTTTGAGCATAATACAAGCACAATAACAAGTATTTCATAACATTAAAACAAGTTACATAGACAAATCAAATTATATGACAAGTTACATTTGCATAATACGATTATTTCATGATAATGATCTTTTTCTATTCAAAATGATTTAAATTTTGAATATTTTATATATATTATTTTAATTTAAACAATACAATGAATTTATTTAAATTATTCACTTCAACATAATTCTAAATAAATATTATAAGCAGGTGATAGCTTATGAACATTCAGTTCAAAATATAAGATTTTTAATTTTTTGATTTTAATTTCAAATTTTATTTTGCAATGCACATTTATAAAGGCATGATTATAAAACTTATTAGGAACTAAAAAGAATAAGATAACCAATTATTAAATATGTTTAATTCAAATCACGGCATTACATACTATACATTTAAATTTACCCAGCCAAAAATTTATCAATAGTGTTTGATAACAGTTAATCTTAGAAATATTCATAATATACAACCAGAAATTAATTATCTTACTAAGCTATATTATTTTCAGAACTTTAAAATTTTGATGTGATTCAAGTAATTTTAATTCTATATGAATTCCATTTCTTATATGGAATCTCTCCTCATTCTGTGAAAAGCATTTTTGATTATTTAATGAACATTAATTATATTATTAATCAAGAATAATTCAAAAACTCAAATTTAATTCTCAAATAACAAAACATCAACAATACCTATATTACATTACTAATCAATACATCAATATTACTAAATCATGATGGGAAAAAAGCCCTAAGGAAATTAGACTTCCTCCACATTTTAATACATTAATAATTACTAAAGTTATAGAATTTTAATACAAGTTTTGTTATAACTACAAAAAAGTTAACTTTTAATTTTGATAATTAAATATAAATTATTTAAGTAAATGTATTTCAAAAAAATTAACACTTGAGTCTTTTGATATCCAAAACATTTTTCTGCAATAGAAACAATCTTAAATGCTTTAAGTTTCACGCTTGACATTGGATTTTTTAAATCGATTTTCACTCAAGTAATTGGTTTGTTTTAATATTTGGATGCATTATATTATTGCATAGTTTTTTTAACTCAAAATTACAAAAAATAAATGTCAAGTGTAAAAACTGTTTAAATAACATGACATTTTGAGTTTCCCAGTAGTTTTAAATGAGTGTCATGTCTTTGGACAAAGTTCAGCACAATAAATTTTTATCCCATTTCAGTTTTCTGAAAAAATATAAATACTTTTGAGATCTTATTTTTACAATAATGTAAATATTTTTAGCAGATACCTGTTTTGTTTGAATAAAATGTTTTTGTGAATATCAAGTTTGATTTCACAAAATAAAAATTGATATAAATATATAAAAAGATTTTGAAATAAATATATAGAATATGTGAGTTTTATTTTTCTCTCTTAATCAGGCTAGTGTATTGATACTTTTTAATTCAACTTGAAAAAAATCAAGCATTTAAGGGTTAAAATTTCTTGTCTTTAATTCTTATTTACTTACTTAATAATTTAATTATTCCTAATAATTTATTCTATTCATTATTAACTAAAATTCAAACAATTTTAATAATTTATTCTATTCATTATTAATTAAAATTCAAACAATTTTAATATTAATTAATAACTTGATTTGAATCCAACTGAGTTTAGCTGAATTGAAATTTGCGGAATTTTTAAACAATTTTCAACTTTATTTTTTAAAATTTCAAACACTGAATGAATAATGATGATAAATATTTTTTTAAATCATTAATTAAATAAATTTAATATAAAATTGTTAAAGAACTTACTATACAAAACAACCAAACATATAGAAAATAATATTATATATTTCCCGGTCAAAAAAGAGCATTTAAAAACATACATTTACTTTAATTAAGTCCTTTTTGAAAAAATTGTGAAATTTGTAAGTTTAATTATCGTATTAGAAGATACATAATAATGTATCTTCTAATACGATAATTAAACTTACAAATTTTAAAAAATAATATAAAAAATAATTTAAAAAATAACTTACAAATTACAAAACTGAACTAAAAAAATGCCTTCATTAATTCAGAGTATTTATTTATTTCATTGGCTGGCTTTGATAATTCCTTATAAATCAATTTTATGTGGAAATTAAAAGAAAGTGATTTTAAGTAAACATAAATAGAACTTAAATTATCCTGAATAATTAAAAATCATATTAACAGTGCAATATGTTTTATTATTTTTCATCTACAACTGTGAAGATTCTGCCAAAATAAATTGACACAATAGTTTGTAACAACATTCATTTCACTCACTAATTTTATCGACTCTATTTATATTAACTATTGCAGCCAAATTTATATTTTTTGCCTTGAAATTTGAGTTGCACATTAAAGTATACTTAAGAAAATTTAATTTTTTTAAATTGCAAACAACTGATTTAATAAATAAGTATTTTATAGTAATTGAATTAATAAATACCTTAATTTAATAAGAAGTGCTAAACTTGAACTTTTATTGAAAACTTGAATATTCATAGTAAAATTTTTTCACTGAAATTAGTTTTTCATATTTTATGTTATAATGTTTTAATATTTTCCTACAGTATTTTTTATATCAGCAAAATAAAATGAATTTATTTAAATTTTGTTATTTTTAAATTTACATATAAATTCCTCAATTTTCTTCATAAAATGAATACTTCAGAATAAACTATTATTATACATAAACATATATTGTATTATATTTTTATTAGAAGAAACATTTAAATATAAAAACAAAAAGCAAATTTATAAATATTAAAAAAGATTAAGGTTGAGAAACAAACAGGTATATCATAAATGTTATCCAAGCTGGTTATTCTTAAATGCATACATTGCATTCTAAAATGTGCATATTAAACAATAACAAAACTATATTAAATTTTAAAAGCATAAAAACTTTAAAAATAAAGAAATCAAGAATTGAAATTATTACAATTAAGTACTTTATTTTGAGAGTGATTAAGCAAAAACATTAAATAACTAGTTACAGATCTGTTATTGCCTAGCACTACAAACATGGTAAATTAATTGATCACGCCTGATAAATCCTCGATTACAAGCTTCACATGAATAAGGCCGTTCACCAGTGTGAGTACAAAGATGCCTAGTTAGATTTGGTTGAGATGCAAATGCTTTAGGACAGAAGTCACATTGATATGGTTTATCACCAGTATGAATACGAACATGATTAATTAAATATGTTTTCTTTTTAAATGTCTTTTTACAAAATTTGCAGGCAAAAACTTCTAGTTGATTATGTTTCATAAATGAATTTATTTCCAAGTTTTCATTCAGCTGTACCAAAGGTGGAATTAAATCAAATGTATTTTCAAGTTGAGATGAGAAGGATCTTTTATAATCAGCATCTAAAAATAAAAAAACATATTTATAGTTTATGAAGCTCAAAAAGGCATAATATACAGTCTAAAATAACACTTTAAAGAAATCAATGCCCAACAAATAATATATTGCAAAACCCTAAAATCAAAAATGAAGTTATGAAATCAAAATACATTTTAAGGATTAGTTAAATAAAAACAAGTAAAGATATAAAATGTATGTGATTACATTTATTTTGAATGAACACTGCAGAACAGTGAAAAAAATAAAATACTTACATAAAATAAGTTCACAAATTTTAATGAATAATAAAACATATTTAAACTTGCTTTATTACAGACCTTTTCAATAAAACAAAATAATGAAAAAACAGAAATTTAAAGTACTTTTCATTTATTTACTTATAATATTATAAAATTTTGTTTGAAAAGACAAACCTACATGAGTAGACAAACAAAAATAGTTTCAGTTCATGTAGGATTTGTCTTTTCATACAAAAACATAACAAAGTGAAAGAAGTAATAAAATCCTAGTATACATAATATGTCTGGTATGTTTATAAAAAAATGTCACTTGCAGCAAATTGAAGTATTCACACTAGTCGCCAAGGCCTTGTCAGCAACAAATTGTCATAAATAATTGGTATAAAATAAAACAAATGGTAATTATAAAATGACAAGTACATAAACAAATCATGGAAAAATATATATAAATGATAAACAAATAAACATAATATAAAAGGAAAATAAAAAAATAGCATAAAGAAACAACAAAAAACAATTCAACAACTAGATTGAAAATTTGCCTTCTCAAATATCACTAAAACCTCTGTGATGTGAACACTAGGCTTAAGCAATGAAGTATGCAAATTTTGTGAAGACAAAAACAGTCTGTTTTGTTTTAAAATTAAATTTATTTCTATCATTATTTTAATTTATTATTATATCATATCATTTGTTCTTTTTAAAAGAAAAGTAAATCTTATCACAAAAAGTAATAATTACATGAATATTATTGTAAAACTGATATTTACTGACATAAATAAAATATTAAATAATTTAAATGTTCTGTAAAAAAGAAAAAAGACAATGAGTTTGAATTATTTATATAGATAAAAATATATAAAAACAAGTCAGAAATATGCTCAATCACCAGTACTTTAATGATTTACAACAGATTATTTAATCCATTTATGACCAATATTTGGAAACAGAAAAGGCAATATTCATCAATACTGTGCTTACTTTATGTTTTTATATATAAATCCATAAGCAAATACTCTTACTCTTCAAAAAAAAATGTTTAAAAGCAGTCATATTGCATAAAAAATGTATACATGTATTTACATATAAATATATCTCTTGCCTATTATTCTTTCAAAAATACATGAATCTTACAGGTTTAGTTTAATTTTTACTGTATGAAAATTTTAAAAGATTCATCAAATATTTTAAGTGAGAAAAAAGTGAAATCAATGCAGAAAGTTTTTTAATTATATAATAAAAATGAGAATAATCCATAGAAAGTACCTAAAATATAAAACTTTGGTTATAATTTTTTTTATGAAAATATCAACCCATTTCTTTTTTAATAGCTGAAAAAAAAATCATACGCAAAACAATTGAAACTAAAATAAATTACAATACAATTATTTATTTTTATTTCATTCTTAGAAAAATTCTATTAAGTAGAAACTGAAACATTAAAAATTTAAGCATACAAAGTGTAGTTAAAAAAAAAAAAAAACTCTTATAAAAGTTAGAAATTAAAGTTTATATTTATCAACAAAATTTGTAGTTTATATTTTCTCTAACACTTTCACTTTGAAAAATAATATTTATATTGATAAATATAAGGAGCAGAAACCAGTGTATCTTATTCTTTGCTTGCATACCCCTAAATATTATTTTATAATTCCAATCATCACACCACGTTGTAGATTCCTTGCTTTGTTCACTAATAACAGTCTACTAGCACAAACATTAATTACATTTTAATGAAATTATTCAATGCAGTGGATAAATTTTAAGAAGCTTAAAAAATAACAAAAAAGGTCACCAAATGCAAATATCTCTTTTACTTAAAAAATAACTAAATTATTTAAAATTTTTCTGAGAACAAAATAACCTTTTATGTTTAGTGTTACGAGAATTATAAATATAGTAACATTCAATGTATAAAAAAACTATCATAAAAAATTAATAGCATACAAAACAATAATGCATAAACTTTTTTTATCATGAATAACTCAATAAATAGTAGGAAAGATAAAAGTGTCTTTTGATTACAACAAATTCAAAATATGGCATTCCTTATTCTGAAAATATAAAAAATAATTTGAACCAAAGTAAAATAAATACACATTTTCAAACACTGAAAATGAAACAGATTTTACTAATTGTAGAAATATTTTAATCAAATGTCACTTAAAAATCATTCAGAACACAAAAAGTAAATATAAGAAATTAAAGCCAATGTAGCAAGTGATAAATTTCACTGCAAAATTATTATTACTATTTCATTTAGAGAAATCAAAATATTAAATATTCATACAAATAAATACAAAAATCACTTGATTAGTTTTGAGGGTACTTCTATTTACCATTTTGCTTACTCAATTTTTACCATAATAAAAATTACTTTCCCAATGTTTGTGTTTAAATCACAGTTTGAGTGATGTCAACTTCAACAATATTTCTTTTACACAGCCTTGATTTAAAAGAAAAATTAAGCTATGTTTAAAAATTTGTAACATAATTTCCTTAATAAAATTTTATTTACATTAGGCAGACAGTTAAAAAGATTGCATAGTAAAAATAAAATGTTGATTTACATATCAGAGACAGTAAAAAACATTTACAAAATAATGTGGTTATAATATAGATAAACAAAATCGTAAAACAATGTAAAAGTATTTTGAAAATTTTAATTTTGGGAAATTATTCTCACCCTCGGAGAAATATGAAATAATTAAGTAAAAAGTAAATCACAAGGAATTTATCAGAATGTTTTATCTTCCATAATAAGGGTTATTGCCGAATTTGGTTCAACTTCCCTTCTGTTGTGGTTTCTGAATGAATGTTTCTTTATGGCAAACAGAGATTTTAGTACCATTTTGTCGGAAGATATGATTTTCTTTTTTTCTTATCCATTCTGTTTATTCTTTTATTATTTATCAAAATTTATTCTATAAAAATGATGATTGAATTTGAAACCCAGATATTGGATAAAATTAATCAAATCAAAAATTGTTAACAATCATGCAAAGTTTTGCAAAGAGACCAGACAATTTTTACAGAGAAAAGAATATGAATAAGGTTATAATCTTATTTGCGAATTAACTATTTCCATTTTTAAAACTGAGCTAGGTTTTCATTTTTCATGCTTCAACACGCTGTTTAACAAGACTGATTGCAAATGATTATGAGATCAAAACGTACAGTTCTTATTTGAAATTTTAAGTGATTTTCAAAATTTATTATTAAATAAACAAAAGTTTATAAGCTGAAAAATATAAGAGCGAATAGAATTTGCTCTTATATTTTGCAGTAAAATTCAAGATATCATTGGTATACATTAATTTCTTGTTTCAGGTTAATTTTGCGTTCCACCATTTTTTAGTTTGGTAATGTGAACATTCGTGTCCCCAATAGTAAAAACTTGGCACCAACTCACCCTGATTATAGAAGATTAAAAACAGATATAAGAAATCTAGTACTTTTTATTGTATATAGTTTTTAAATATCAATAAATTAATCATACTACAGGATACAGCATGATTTTACATACATGAATAGCAAAATTATTGTGAGAAATTAAATTAATTTCTCACAATTAATTTTAATATTCTACAAATTCTCTAATGACGACAAATATCTCTTCCTCTTATATTACTTATAAAAATGTTAACTTTATCAATATACAAAATGTATTAAGATTTAGAAAGACTATCACAAATAATTTCTAATGTTTATTATGAAAGCTTGACATTTAACTTTATCAATAAGAAAGATATTAAAATTTAGAAAGATTATCACAAATATTTATTACTGTTTGCTATGAAAGTTTGATATTGATTTCTTTACATAAAAAAATCAAAATTACAACAAATATCAACAAAAACAATTTAGTTATATCTCATACAAAAAAATTTTTTTCTTGATAAATGCTGTAAATACTTGAAATAAATCAACATAAAACAATGGTGAATTAATTACACAAAAAAATATTAAAAGAAACATTTTACAATATTAGGTAAATAAATATATATGAAATGCATGTACATTTACTTATTTAAGACAGTTTACTGTTTTTTAGATCCTGAAATAATATAACCTGAATAATATACTGTTTTTTGGATCCTAAAGAAAAATAGTACACTTACTAAAACTCCAAATGCAGTTATTTATTCGATTAATATTTAACAAGAAAATGGGAAAAAGATTTTGCTTCATTTGCCAAATCGATTAACTCCAAAAAACAAGTTGAGATAAATGTTATGAAAAAGTATGATTCTTAAGATTAGGGTTTTTTTAAAATATTATTTACAGATGGCTTTTACAGTTTAATTATTATAAGCAAAATTTGTTCTAAGTACATGCAGTTATATCATATAATTATTAAATAAAAATTTTTTTAAATAAAATAGATAAACTGATAAATACTGATGATAATAAAATAAATAAACTGATTTTTAAATAAAATTTTAATTAACTCCATTTTTTAATTTCATAAAATAAAATTTTATCAAATTCAAAAGTGGAGATAATTGATTTGACAAGAAAAACATTAAACTATACATATTTAAAATGAATATATAGCTCTATAAATATTAAATTGAATATATATAGACTTTGTAAATGTATTTAGCAATGAAGTTTTATGCAGATAAAATACCTTTAATGGAATAAATTATGTTTTATGATGATTCCATGATATTTGAAACTTATTATTCTATTCACATATTTTTTTACAGGTATTTCTAATAATGAACAAAACCTGAAATATTACTAGATTCCAATAGCTTCCCACAATAAAATGGCAAATTACGTAAAATCAAATTAAGGCCTACAACAAAGTTCTGAATCATAAAGAGAGCATCATAAATTCAAAAATCATGAAAAACAGAGCAATAGTTATAAATATTTAAATCATGTAAAAACATAATCAAATGTAGACATTAAAAACAACCACAAATATTTTAGATTTCTGTTTGCAGAATCTCATGATAATAGCAAAATTTGTTGATCAATTAAACATCATAAAAATATTGAGTTTTTAATTTATCAAAAAAATAATGAAGATGCCATTTTTTTCAGGTAAAAGGTGTTGGATGAGATAAGGTCTTTGATACCACATTAAAAGCAATCAGAGATAAGAAAGCCACAAACTATATTTCTAAAGCGCAAACCAACGGCTGAGTGGTTAGCATTCCTGAGCTGTGGGTCCCGTGTTCAAATTCTGGTTCGAGCATTAATTTATTTTCTCTCTGTATTTCTCTGTCCTCTCTTCTGAGATGATATATGAATGTGGTCTACCCTACAAACGGGTTTGTGATGGTATGGTGTGAGTAATGTTATTCACCTCCTCTCGGTTCCCAGGTACCCAGTGGGTAACGACAACTGAGTAGCAGTTTCCGGTCTTGTTGTGGCGAAGGGTTAATCACTCAAGTGTCAGTTGTTATTTAGAAAAAATTTCCACATTCCATAAGTTTGCCATAATTTCAATAGTGATGAGGGAGAATTAAAATCGAGTGATATCAAATCTGTTGATAATTAAGAGTAATTCTAAAGTTATCACATCCATAAAATTTTAAAAATGTTTAGTTTTTACATTGACTTATGTTTATAATGCTAGTTCAGCACATGGATTATTTATTATAATGCATAACTGGATTAATCATTACTTCCATTTTCAAAGAGATTCCCTTTTAAAAATTTACAAAGAATTTTTATGTACATTTTAAGGATTTAAAATCTGTATTTTGTATACAAGAATCTTTATTTATGATTGTATTTTTACATTTATTGTTTTTTTTCTTTAATGATTGCTTTTGAGCAATACTTTTAATGCAGAATTGTATATGTGTGTGCTTTCATTTAAATTAGACTAATTCTCATATGTATCATTAAAATGAAAAAAAATTTTTTATCATGTAAACTAAATCTAAGCATTTCAAGCTGCTTTGAGAGCAACTTTAAAATAAATTACATGCAAAGAAAACATTTTAGTACTTTTCCATTTCTTCTCCTTCTTCTTCTTAGAGTTGGGTTTGTATGTCATTGGGCACCTCTACTTTTATCAGCATTTTGTACTATTAATTCCAAACCCAATGTTTCCTAGTTCCAGTTGCTCGGGTCACCCACTTTTTTTAATAAAGTCTGATAACCCTTTAATGGAGTCTAGGTGTAACTCTCGAGTATGGATGATACCTAAAGAAGTTAATCTAGGGAGGGCAAGAGCCTCGCATTTGTAAATGATATGCCTAGCCGTTTCCTCTTTCGTATGACATTTCCTGCAGATAGGGTCTTGCTGAAACAGTCCCATTTTATGGAGGTGTTATCTGAAATTGTAGTGCCCAGTTATGAAGCCTACGATTAAACGTATCTTCTGCCTAGAGCATCTCAGAATTTCAGAGGCAATCCTCGCTGATGATCCACAGATCATACTTTTAGCGTGGGTTTGACCAGGAGTGTTGAGCCAAGCTTCATACATCTTCCGTTTTTCCAATCTAAGAACATTGGTTTTTGCGGTCTTCAAATTGATCCCACAAAAAGGTTCTGGACCAATGGGAGCAAAAGACGATCCTTGTTTAGCAAGTTCATCAGCCCTTTCATTACCTTCGATACCTTTGTGCCCTGGCACCCATACAAGGATTACCTTGTTTCTAGTTGCCAGTTCTGTAAGGTTTCTACATTCCAAGATCATTTTAGATTTGATTTCGAAATAACTGAGCGCTTTTATAGCGGCTTGACTGTCACTAAAAATGAGAATCCACTTACCGTGGTAGCCCGTCCTCATATTTAGTCGCAGACAGTGGATAATGGCCAAAACTTCTGCCTGGAAGACCGTGGCGTTTCGCCCAAGGCTTACAGATAGGCTGGTTCTTGGTGACACGCCACATACTTTAAGTCCTGAGAGGCTGTTTTTCAATGATCCATCTGTGTATTAGATTAGATCTCCTGTTTTAGTTTCGAACATGTTGTTATCCCATTCGTCTCTAGTTGGAAAAACTATTTCAAGTGTCCTTTCAAACATGTATGACTTTTCCATGATGTCCGAAGGCATCAGGAAAGTAGGATCTTGAATTTTCGCGGTAATACCCCTGTGCCCTTTGGCAACAGGTTGGTCGTACCATTGGTTTTGTAGCTTCATTCTGTATGCAGTCATTCTGGCAGTGCTGAAGATGAAGATGTCTAAGGGAGTAAGATCCAACATAACTTCCAATGCTCTGGCTGGTGGGGTGGACATTGCTCCTGTGATGGATAGACAGGCCAGTCTTTGTAGACCTCCTAGTCTGTCAGTCACAGACTTCTGTTCCACCTTACCCCACCAGAACACACAGGCATATGTGATAATGGGCCTGACAATATAGCTGTGTACATCCACATCAGTTTTGGATGTAGACCCCAGTTTTTACCAAGCATCCGCCTGCAAACCATAATGCTTTTCTTTGCTTGGTTAATTTTATCATCAATGTGCTTACTCCAGGTGAGTTTTTGGTCTAAATAAATGCCGAGATACTTCACCTCTGAAGCCAAATTGATTTCAACATCAAAAAGTCTTGGTATGAAAAAACCCTTCCATTTCCATATAAAAGGTACAAGGTAGGTTTTCTGAGGATTAACCATCAGGTGAATCCATGAACCATTGACCTACATAACTTAGAGCATCCTGCATGAGATGACAAGTTATGTCAAAATCTTTACCAAGGATTAGGATGGCAATGTCATCAGCATATCCTTGGGTATAGTAGCCCTTATCATTTAAATTTTTTATAAGGCTATTTACAACTATGGAGAGAGAACACCTCCTTGAGGACAACCTATAGTAGTCTTTTTTTCAAATGTTTCACTGAAGATGCTCATTTGTATACATCTATCCAAAATCAAGGCCTCAATTCAAGTACACAGGGTCTGATTAATCCCTGCCTCTCTAAGTGCATTGAGGATGAATAGATGGGAAGTGTTATCAAAGGCACCTTGGATGTCAAGGAAAGTTGCCAAGGCAATTTCTTTTTGATCCAGAGTGGTTACGATCTTAGAAACTTGCTGATGTAAAGCAGTTTCAGTAGATTTGCCGGGTTGATAGGTAAATTGAAGAGCATGCAAGGGACTGTTACTACCCAAGTAATCTCTAATATGCCAATCAATGATTTTCTCCATAATTTTAAGAAAGAATGAAGAAAGACTGATAGGTCTGTAAGACTTGGCCTGGTCATAGGTGTCCTTGCCAGGTTTAGGAATGAAAACAATCCTAGTCTTCTGCCATATCTTTGGTATGTAACCCAGTGCTAAGCTAGCTCTGTAAATTCTAGTTAGCACTGGTATGATAACCTCCTTTGCCTTCTGGATCATGATGGGCATAATTCCATCAGGCCTTGGGCTTTTTAGAGGTTTAAAGGCAGAGATTGCCCATTTAACATTGTTGTAGTTAATGATATTTTTAGCGCACGCGCGATGGTTCATTGATCATTATTGGCTCTTTGCAAAGAGCCAATGCAGTGCTCCCCTTTGTTGCTATAAATATCTCTAGCTCCTGGAAAGTGGGTTTTGGTCATAATTTCCATAACCTCTTTCCCGGAAACAGCAAAATTACCCTCCTCGTTTTTTAAGGTGCCAACCAAAATAGGTTCATCCCTTTTGAGGAGTTTTTGGAGTCTAGCTCCTTCAGAGATAGTATCTATCTCTTCACAGAACTTACTCCAGGAGTTAATTTTGCTTTTCCTAACAAGTTTGTTATAATTAGTGAGGGCAGTTTTATAGTTCTTTCATTCATCATTTTTCTTAGCTTTATTAAAAAGTTTCCTAACATTTGCCCTTTCGGTTGCTAGAGAGTCATTCCACCAAGGACATTGAGTTTAGCTCTCCTAGTGCGAATAGGACAATTGTTATGATAAAAATCTAGAATACTACTTTGCAGAAGGTCTGCTGTAACTTCTAGATCGTAGTTATCTCTAATAGGTCTGTTCCCTTGCTCAACCAATGCAGTCAAATCCTCCTGGAATTTCTTCCAAGAATGTCCTAACTGGGTCTCTGAACATGCGATCCAGACACACATTAGAGTGAATTTCAAAATGGATGTTTTGATGGTCTGAGCCAGAAGGTCCGCCATCTACTTTCCAATTTTTGATATTTTTACTAATTAGCCTTGTCTCTATAGTAATATCAATTACTTCAGATTGATTAGAAGTAATGAAAGTTGGTTCGTTGCCCTCATTTAGAATATCTAACCTGTAGTTTAGAATGAATTCTAAAAGGAATTCACCTCTTTTATTTGTGTCCATGCTTCCCCAGACAACATGGTGAGCATTAGTCTAGTCCTAGGACAACCTGTAAATTGTTGTCTTTGCAAAAGTTCATGAACTTGTGCAGAGAATGGTCAGGTGGAGCCTTCTCTTCATAGGGCAGGTACAGAGATTCAAAAACAATTCCTCTGTCCCCTCCCTCTATGTTAAGTCCGACTTTCACAGCTGTCAGGTCCCTAAGGATAAATTCAGAGAGGAGTAAAACCTTGATGTTTTTTTATGTAAAAGTATGCAAGTTCTAGCATTACTATTGGTACAGTAGAAAAAGCTTACCTTGAGTTCCTTTGAGGCGACTGATTCTCCCCCTAACCAGCCAGGGTTCTTGAATCAGGGCCAGGTGTATATCCCCAGCAAGAAACTTTTTACTGAGGTTAGTGGTACCACTTCTACTGTGGTGGAGGTTGGCTTGAAGTACATTCACCCCCATCAGCAGGAGCGGGTTTGTCAAGCACTTTTGCCTGCACTTGGTGAAGTCCGATATAAAACTTATATCCCCTTACACCAAGTGTGGCAGCATCTAGTTCGGGTACACTAAGAACGATGGTCTGCCCAGCTGGATCGTTCTTAATGTTAAGAACGTTCCACTCCGTTGGAGTGACTCCACTGTTCTGTGCCTCGATTTTCCTCAGGACCTTTTTAGGCTCCAGTTTACTGCAAATTTTTGGCAGTTTTGCAATTATCTTGGTGGTTCTGACAAGTTTCCTTGCCTCACCCACCAAGAGTTTTTGCTCCTGCCAGGGGTTTATGTCACTGACAGTCTGTTCCAGCCACTTTGAGCTCCCCAGATCTGCACAGTTGACATTGAGTGCCCTATTCTCAAGTTTACAGGATAGGAAGGTTGAGGCAAAACCCTCCTCATTCCTTCCTATTTTCTCGGTTAACAAGAATTCCAGATCGGAGGCTTGTTTTTCTGTTGGCCGTTTTTATGGATGGCCCTCTATGAGCACAGCCATCTTGACCGCCGTGAGAGCCGCCCTGTAGGTAAATCCTCCAGGTCCTTCTCTTGTGGCAGCCTTTCCAGCCTTGTCCTGGTCCATCCGGTTGGCGGGACTCTTCTCGCCTTTGGTTGCCTTGGGTTTTTCAACCCAAGTCCCCTCGATGATTTTGCGTTCCTTCACCAGCTTCTTTTTCTGGGCACCAGGAAGTCTCTTTTTAAGCTTAATTCTGGTCAGAGAGTCAGTCATGCTAGCGATAGCTTCCTGACTCTCATCAGAAGAAGATGGTTTGGAGGTCATTTCTACCTCCTGTAAAGGATTCATTGCTGCCCCTTCACTAGATTGCCTCTGGGTTCCCTTGTCTTTTTCAGCAAGGTATACTTCAGAGGTTTCACCTGCAAATGCAGAGAGGTTTGTTATTTCTTTTGTCTTTTCAGCGATAAGATAACAATTAATAAGCTCAGGTAATATAACAGTCCACCCAGCATTGCCCGAGATACTGGGCAAGGCAAAAAAGCTCTAGAAGTTCGCCAGGCAACTAGAGGCTCCGTTAAGACACCATTACCGTGGTGCCAAATAGCCCTAGGCACGGGTCACATAATACCAGGGTTTACAGGAGCTGGTTCGCGGCCTCTGATTTTATATTCAAGGCTATCCTGTCATTCCTACAATGTTTGGCGATCCACCACCTGCTGACGCGCCTGGTAGCTGCTCAAGCCCTAGGTACTTTTCCATGACACTCTCCACTTATGATCCTAAAGAAATAGTATGTTTCTTATGGAGAAGTGAAAATAATATTATGTTTTGAGCTATGATTTTAATAACTCAAAATTCTATTTTAAATTAAATACATTCCAATCAATTTTTTTTATCGAAAATTAAATGAAGAGTGATAAACAAAGCTAAAGTTAGTTAGTTCATATGATGGCATCATGATATTTTGTCTGTTAAAAGAACCATTATGAACACAAGTTGCCAAGGGTAAAAAAAAAAACAGCTACATACAGCAAAATTTAATTTTGTTTCACTGAAAAAAGGCATTATTACATTATACATATGCAATCGATCATCAAAGCGATTTTTAAGCAGTTTCTGCCAAGAAACAGTGCCGTTTAAACAGGTTTTATCAATAAGTGATAATTATTTAATTTATAAAATTTAATTAAAATTAATTATTTTTTAGTTTTTAAAACTGTTAACAATTTTAAACAATACATGATGTGAATAGAATATTTATGACAGTAATTTACTTAGTAATATAATCTTTCTTTTCCATTACCGCAATTATCGTACAGTGGTATAATGAGAAATTATTAAAATGTTTTCTGCAAAAAGTTTTCTATGATTAAATAATGTTTTTCTAAATGTAGAGTTCCCTTTTTATTGGTTTAATTAACAGTAAAAAATTTGGACTTTTTATTCTGTATTAAGTAAAAATTTTAAGACCAGTCTGGAACAAAATGACACTTACCATGCAATTACCTACCTGCAATAAACAGTCTTAATATCTATAGAGGTCTGATAGCTCACTGTTAGAGTAAGCATGTAGTGATGAATTGAACAATAATTCTTGATACAAATAAATAGAAAAAACATTACCCAAATGGTGAAAATAATGCTTAAAATTCCAGCAGTTTCATTGTTTTTTTTTAACTAACATTATCCTGAAATAAAGTGATGCACTTGAAGAGCACAATCACTATGATCCACATGTATTGTCAGGGAAATTTTTTACGTGTTCAAGAAAAGTTCTCCAGTCATTATCAGGATTTTAAGTAGACAAGCAGTCCACATCTCTGGCTTCAACAATCTCCATAGAATCAAAAAAAAAAATCACAGTTCATTATAGTATTTAATTCAATAATTGAAATCAGCAAAAACTGAATAAAAAAGAATAACATCTTTCTTTAATTATCAGCTTTTTGACAAACGTTATCCTTTAAAATATCTCCACGCATTTCAACATTTATTAAATGAAAATAATTTCTAATTTTCAGAAGTGAAAACTTGATTAAATAAAATATTAGTAAAATAGATGAGAGAATTCACTATTAAAATAGACTGATAAATGTCAGCTTGAATCATAAAATTTATGAAATAAAACTTAATTTTTAAGCTAGCTATACATTAAAAAAAAAGAAAGAAAAAGAAAACCAAAACGTTTTTATTAAATCATTTTTTTGTTCTTATTAGTTTATTGCAATGAATTATGCTCTACACTCAAAGCTTACTGTACGTAAAAAAAACCTTGATAAAGAAAAGCAGATTTCAAATTGTTTCTAAGATAATAAAATGTCAAAATTCAGAATATTGTTTTTATTTACACTAGTCTGAGCTGCCATACTGAACAATGCGCCATTTACCGATGCTGCTGTTTCAACGTTACAACAATTCAAATAATTTATGAAAAATTTTTACTTTAAATAAAATTTCTAACAGTATAAGCTTAGATAAAAAATAATGATTTTCATTTTTTATATTTTTTCACTGAGTCTTTATTTTTATTGCAATAAAATATAATTTTTACCAATCGACTGGCAATATAAAAGTTAGGTCATATTTTTTTTTGTATTTGTTTTGTTTTAATTGTTTGTTTTATTTTTCTCTCATTGTATTGTTGTCTTGTATTATTAATGTTTTATTATTTTTGTTATGAGTTTGAACTACAACTCGCATGATATTTTGTAATTAAAAATATGTGAAAATAATGCAATTAAAACTGTTATATATGTCCGAGTTCGGACTCGCGTGCTCAATAAATTGATTTATGTATTTGCAATTATATCCCAACCACCTTATAATTATTCTTACAAATTATCTTTTTGAATTTGCGTTCATAAATTATTAGATCCTTGTTACAGAAGAAAGTTTAATATTTTGTTTAGCTTTGTCTTAAATCGACTACACTAATTAATATAATGTCAAATTAAATATTTATCGAGGTGAATTTTGTTGATGTAAAAGCTTTTATGAGCTGAGAATATTAATTTAAGTTCATATATTTACTTTATAAAAGTATTGTTTGAAATGTAAATAAATTTATCAGACCTGACATTTACATTTTAAAATTATATACTTGATATTTTTTTATAAAAGACTTAATTCTAACTGTAAAATCATTTCCCAGCTTTCTTATGTCTGATAATCATAAATTCAATTTACTATTGACATCCAATCAGAGTACTGTCATTTGTTATTCAGTCTCATAAAAGTGCCTGCTATACCACATAAGCTTTTGTTATCAAAAAAGTGTTTTATTAAATCTTGAAAATTTTCTTGAATATTAGATTAATTGCAGTTTATTTACAGTTATAACAATAATTTGAAATATGATTAATTATTTATGATATGATTTACATATTAACTGGAGAATTACAGTGACATTCTCTTTATTTCTATGAAACTTTGTAATTGTGATAGATTTTTTATTTTAACCTTACTTAAAAGGTCAAATAAGAATATTCAAAAGTATTATTTATAAAGATTGTTTTTATTGGTTTTAATTATTATTTATGACATAAATTTCATAAATAAAATTATTAATTGAAGGATAATAGGTCTTTCAATGGAAATAAATTCTTTCATGAATCTTATATGTAAATGTGTTTTCCTTATATCATAGATTAAGAGTAGGATTTTTTTAGTATAATTCTGATTGAAAATTTTTTGTTATTGTGTGTTTTCTTGCTCATTTTATGGTTTGGCAAATTTCTATGTTATGTATTTTGTATACATTTTGATTTTTACATTATTACCTATTATTTCAAAAAAAATTTATCTGTGTTTGTTTTTAATTATTTTTATACCTTTTAATTCTGTTTTAATGTGATAGAATTATAACAGATTATAAAGCATGAGGTAAGTATATTAATTTTCATTAAATATTCTTATCTTTGTATTGATTTTCTTTTTAAATTTTGTCACTAGAATTTATAATATTATTTACATAAAAATTCATTATTATGCATTTCATATTTTTCTTAATGCTTATTTATTGAAATTATTATTTTACTATATTATGTTTTGCTTCTTATTTTAATATTTTTTTATTTTATTCTTACATTTTTTTGTTACTTTGATTGTAATGTTATGTTATGACCATTCTCATTGTGTTAAATTTATATAATTTGTTACATTTTTAAATACCTTTTCAAAATGATTAAATGTTATTTTATTTGGGTTGTAAATCTTATTTTTTTCATTTCAGGTGCTTCTTTATAAGGTTATATTTTCAGTTGCTGTGTATATGTTTATGAATTTTGCTTTTTGATATATGAATTTTTTTATTATCTGAGTGTCACATTATTTTACTTGATTTTCTTTTAATATTCATATAATATATATATATATATATATATATATATATTTCTATATTCTGATCATTATAGATTAGTTATTTATTTAATGTTATATTATTAGATTAAAATGCTTTTCAGTTCTTGTGTTGATGAATCACATAGTTTGTAGTTAGATTAGTAGCTTTGGTATTAGCAATTTAGTTTTTAATTTTAATCATCACTTAGTATTTATATCTCTTACAAATTCTTAGATTTCTGTATAGAAATTTTGTTTAGTTTTATGATATGACTATTGTATAATTATGTATCCATATTTTCAATGTATAATTCTTATGTTTTGTTAAAATTCTGTATCATACTTTTAATTCATAGGTGGTTTGTGGGATATGCTGATTCGTTCTTCGAGATTAATGTCCTTGGGAAAAGTACATAACTTTTATGGATCTGATAAGCCCTTAGATCTGAAATGTGAGCATTGTCCTTATGAAACAGATAAGATTTTAAACTATGAGAAACATCTTTCTATTCACATAAATTGTGAAACATATGATTGCATTCAGTGTGGAGAAGAATTCACTGTTGAATTAGAGTTACTCAGACACCTTTGCAACTTCACTGGGGAAAAGCTCTACTCGTGTGAATTCTGCACAAAAGATTTTGGATTGCAAACTGGTCTTCGAAAACATCTCCGCCGTCATACTGGCTACCAATCACATCAGTGTGCTCTGTGTTCAAAAAAGTTCAGTGAAAGAAATGAACTGATTCGTCATTTGAAGACTCATCGAGGTGAGCGAAATTATGATTGTGATCTTTGCAATAAGAGCTTTTATGAGAAAAAGGATTTATCACGTCATATACTTTCACACAGTGGTGAAAAGCCCTTCACTTGCGCAGAATGTGGGAAAAAATTTAGCCGTAAAAATGATTTAGTGCGCCATTCTCGTTTACACTCTGGTGAAAAATATTTCAACTGTGAGCATTGTGGCAAAGAATTCTACAGAAAAGATAAGCTTAAAATCCATGTGCGTGTCCATACGGGGGAGAAACCTTTTTCATGCCAGGAATGTGGACGAAGATTTAGTGCTAAAACAGATATGAGTCGGCACTTTCGTCTGCATAAGAAATCATATTCCTGTGATGATTGTGGGAAGCAGTTCAATTCAAAGAATCGTCTGACTGATCATGCTTGCTTGAAAGAGGTAGGGTATGAAAATAAATCACAGATTCCACCTGTTGAATCTACTAATAAATATGAAGAAGACTCGCAAATTCTACCTGTTGATTTAAAGATATAGGCCATATATTATAAGATGTTGATAATTTTTAATGTTGCTCAAATCATAAAATTTATCAAAAAACATATTTTGGAAGTTTCCAATCTATTTTTATAAATGTTTTAAGCTTTCCATGTGCCTTATTACACCATAAAGCAAGAAGTATTTATAATAAATGATAAATATTAATTTGTTATCTTCTTGTTAGCAAAATACTGATTAAGTGTCTGAATTGTTAAATTTTTCTACGAAATTAATCAAAAGATGGTGTATGTTCATTTATGGCATTATCTTGTACTTGTATAAAAAAGAGTAAAAATCTGGAGATTATAGCAAATGTTCATATCAAATATTCTTAAGTTTTATTACTTTTAAGAAAATACCTGTAAATCAATGAATTGCTATTTGCTAAGTCGAAAACATGTTTTTAAGAAGTTGAAATGTGCATTTGTAAACATCAAAGTTTAAGCCTTGATATCTTATTTTTTCATTCATGTTTAATAATTTTAATAACATATTGATTCTTAGATTAATATTTACACTATAAAAAAAGCTTTTGAGAAACATTAAAATGGAAAAAGGAATGCAAAAAATGTTCACAAAAAGTACTAAATCTTAAAATGTGAGTTTATTTATCTCATAAATCCATTGTAAGCAAACCTAGTTTTTTGAATAAGAAACATAACAGGATTTCTTTTTTATTTTGATAATTGAAAACAGTTTTCAGTCATTTAAAATTCTATTTATTTCTAACAATGGACTTGCCAAAAAGTCTCAGTCAACCTTATCAGCAAAAATCATATTTTGGAATACTTATTCTAAAGTAAATCAAAAAGTAATTTAAAATTTTTTAAATGAAGGAAATTAAACATAAAATTTTTTGGATTCAAAAATCACAAACATGAAACTTTTAAAATCACTGTGCTATTGAAATTAATAAAGATATTACACTAAAGGTCACAAATAACAGAATAACAACTTGATACTTTTTGCTCTTAATAAAACTAAGTCATTTGCATATAATTTTTTTTAAGGAAAAACAAAATAACTTGAATTTTCATTGTAGAAAGTGCTTGTTTATACCCTTTATAGTCAAAATCTTATATAACAAATATATCTTGTCTCTTTTTAATTGTAAATATCTTTAATAACAAGATATTTTTATTAAAATTTATTAATGGAATTAGTTAATAAAAATATTTGTCTTTTAACTTAATAAAAGCTTTCTTTTTCAATGCAGTTTGTATACAATTTCTCTCCCCCCCATTTATACAAAAACAGCAATATTCTTTACAGTTTATTTGATGTACTTTTCAAATAAGAATCTTGTTAGTTCTTATTTACTCTCAAAATTAAGCTGCATTAAAGTTTAAAATATTGCTATTGATAAATATCTAAGATAAGAATTCTAAATAACAATCATAAATGTGCTTAACAACTATTAAAACATTAGAACTGTATATTATTTTTGTATTTTGATTTGTGTTTCATGTTTTTTATCAAGTGTTAAAATTAGTTTTATACTATTGTAAATTTTATTGCCAAACTTTATTACCTCTGAAAAATTATCATTAACTATCAGTGTATATAGAAAAGTAGCATTATTGTTGCATGATTTGCTCAGAAAGTAATAATTTGTACTTAAATTAAGTGTTAATTTTAATAATATAAAAAAATAAGTTATGATAATATTGTTCAAAATTGTACTAAATGAATTGAATTGAAAGTATAAGATATTTTTGTAAATCATTCATTTACCAAAAAAATGTTCCTGTGCATTGTTTCATGCAGAGGGTTATTAGAACAAAGGCTGCTACCCCAGTCCCCCACATTGGAAGAGCCCCGAATCGAATGGAAAGTTTATTTAGCATTGTCAATCAAATGGAATTGTTTCCCAAATTGAATTGAAAGTTTATTGTTGTGAAGCAGAGGGGGCTCCCAAAGAAGTTTTTGCCCAAGCCCCAATTAGTCTAAATCAGGCCAGGGTTTCATGCCTATGTGCCATAAATTCATCATTGTGTTAAATAATATAGCATGCTTTTTTTTTATATAAAACACATTTATCATAAATTGTAATAATGTTTTTCAATTTTAAAATGTCAAAGCTGAATTTTGCTCATTACATTTTAAAATCTAATTAAAGTTTTATTAATTTTTGGATTGAACTGTTTTAAAAAAATTGTATTTTAATGTGTTGCATGTGTCTTGAAATAGCTGCTTGTAAGGATTTTTTTGCATATTAATGGTAAAAAATGTTGAATTTCATACTCATTAATCTTTTCTTCAAATGTTTATAAATTAATATTGAAATTTTTAATAGTAAATAAATGCATTGTTGTAATCTAAGTGTTTGTTATAAAATCTAAAACTAATTTAGATAATGAGTATTTAAAAATAATATATCTATATTTTATTTTTAAATACTTATTTAAATATTTTTGCCTTTTTATAGACAGAAAATATTAATAACGATTGCGTGATTTATTTAGATTAAATGAAATTTTTTCATTTGTTATTTTCCTTATACAATTTTTTCTATTCTACCTTCAAATATATATCTTTTGATGTAACAAATATTGTGTGATAAATGCAACTTTCAAATAAATTATACTCAGAATTCAAAAATCAATGTTTTCCTTTCTAAATATTTCATATATATATAATAATAATATTTTATATATTTTCGAACCTTCCTAAATATTTTGTAAAATTAAACAGTTTAAGAAGTACTATGTTAGATTTTTTGAAATTAAGAATTCTCAACTTTAAAATAATTATTACGGTTTAAATTGTCTTGTGTAACATTATATATTAACATTCATTACAACATATTATTTTGTACTGCTAATGGATAAATGAATTATGTTTACTTGAAATATACTATTTTAATGAAATTATTTAGCAGTTAATTTATAATGAGCTTCCATAAGAATTAAATATTCTACTTTTGTTTTATTTTTACCAGTGTTTTTTGTTATATGGTTTCTTTATAAAGGTGAAAGGATTACTCTTCATTTTGTGTTCACACTATGAAATGTTTAATAGAATTTATTCTTGGATGAGAAATGCTTGTGTATGAATAATCTGAAAGTAAATGTAACATTTGTATTGTTTTGAATTCCCCATATTGATTGATTAATATTATGTGTGAATGTATATAACATTTTATGTTTTTATAAAATATTTGCGTAATTTATTTATAATAATTGTAAATACATCATGTATACTGTATTTACAATTTATACATTACTATAAAATATTTTTCTGTAAATTTCAAGTGTATTAATATTTATTTTTGGTATTCAATAGGCAATATATTAAAAGTCATTTTTACTAGAACTTAACTAATGAGTTTATTATGTAGCTAAAAGGATTGTTTATATATATTGTGATTCATTGATGAATTTTCCCTTTTAATGAATCTCTTTGACTGTAGAAAAATAGTTTTTTTCTGCATGTTATTTTATGATTCATGTATTTAAGTGTAATTTAGTAAAATACTATTACAGTGATTTGTGCATATTATAAATATATTTTTTTCAAGTAATAGAGCTTTGCTGCTTATATTGAAAATTTTCTGAATTTAAATTATCATTTTTAAATTTCTCTTTATATTTCCTTATTTTATCATTTATAAAAAATTTTTATTCTGCAGCTATCTTTAATTTTAATGCCTTGTTTCTTTTTTATGTCTCAGCTTTTCAAACAATTCAAATTACTATCTTTTTGACTTGGGATTTTTTTTTATTTGTTTATAGTATAATTCCTATTTCCTTTGGCTCTTATCTATCTTTTTGACTTAGGATTATTTTCCTTTATTTGTTTATAGTTAAATTCCTCTTTCCTTCGGCTCTCACTCCAACCTTTGGTTCAACAATTCATGGGTTAGAAATCCACTTTATGCCATAGGTCCCAGTTTGATTAGCCCTTGTGTGAAAAAATTACCTTTGAGTGACAAACTCTCCTTTGGCTTTCTCTTCATTCCAAAATCTGAAATTTAATTGTATATTATTGGAGAGCATATTTTTCAGATGTTCTTTTTTAAAATTGAATATTTATTCCTAATGAAAATTTTTCTTTTAATTAAGAATCAAGCAAGGTTTGAGCTTAATAAAGAATAATGTGTCTTTAAAACTTGTGGATAGCTAGAAGCTTATTTGTTACGCCATATATATGTATTTTGGTGCTGATTGTACCTTAATATACATTTCTTGTATTACATCCGTCCATTTTTTACATTTAGTCCTAAAATTGTAGATACAACTTTGCCTTATTTATCTCTATTATTTGAAGTTATTAATTTGGAAAGATTAATTTTAATAGTGTTATTTGTTTTTTATCTTCCTGTTCATGCAAGTATTAAATATATTTTATGAATAAATGTGTGCGTTTTATGTATTTAAAATATATCTGTGTGATCCAAATACAGTTAAATACTAATAGAAATTTTTAATACACTTATTCTTTAATGAAGTAGTTGATTAATTTAAGACAACTGTGTTTCCAAAAGAAAATTTACGCACTATAATTTGAAAAAAAAATTTATTTTAACATATTTTTTTATCAACTAGAAGAAGCATAATTTCTTAAATGAAATCAAAGTAAATTTACATAGAAAAAATGCCTATAACTTAACATAGTACCCTATAATAACATCAATCTAATTTATCATTTTTTTTTCATATGAGATAAATGCATATTCATTAAGTCATTGTGTTTCAATTTACATTGTATTCTTAAGAAACTTAATAGTTTTGGAAAATACAAAGGAAATTTATTAATCACTTATGTACTTTTCATCAATATCTGAACTTCCAAGATGTAAACTTTCTTATATAATTGCTTTACAAATACATATCTCTATTTAAAGTTTATCACAAATATATTTTTATATTTATTATTAAAGATAAATAAAGTTGATGATAGAACAAATTTTGTATATTGAACTTGTATAATTTAGTTGTGTTCATTTATATTTACATAAATGATAAACATCTGTATTTTCTACTTAATCTTCAAAATGATTATGTGGTGCTTCAAATTGTTCATTAACATTTTTTTAAATCTGTATTAAATTTGACTATTTAACTTATTAAATATGTACATATATATTTTTTGAATTGTGTGTGTGAATATTAGTTTATCAGTGTTTGGAATTTGTCTAGTATGTCTAATTCATTATTGGGTGTTTGTTTTACTTAATAAATTGAACTAAAACTTTCTGTTTTTATGCCTCATTTTTTAAGTCATTTAATTATGAAATATGTTATTTCAATTATTCATGTTTTACAATAAGGATTTGCATATTTAAGTGATTTGCACAGGAAATACCCCAAAATAGAAATAACTTTCAAAAGGAGGTATAAATGTTGATTTAATGTGTGTATGCTAAAATAGTGCAATTAAAGTGGCTATTCTGAAACATTCATTTGGGCACAGGATTGAAGGGAGAATTAATTTGCGCTCCTTCTTTTCTAACTATCACTGCATGTATTGATGAAAATGTATTTAATTTCATGAATTAATTGTTTTTAAAGGTATTTGTATCTCAATCTTTATGTGAATTTAAATTTATCTTTTGTATTATTTTTTCTGCACTTGTAATGTGATTTTAATTTTTGAAACTCCCTTACTGAACAAAAGTAGAAAATTTTTTATGTAAAATACTTCTTACACACTATGACTAAAATAATTCATAAAACAAAAATTGCATGAAATTTTGTGAAGACTTGTAGGGTTTTTTTTAATGTGTAGAAGTCTCATGTTTTGATTTAAATAATTTTTTTTTCCTACGCCCGACCTTGGTTTTTCAACCATCAGTCTCTGTTGGGCAGCCCAATACAATCTTGAGGTGAATGAAAAGTAATCTTCCGCAGAATTTCTAACTGCGACGTCCGAAAGTCCAGGGCAAGTGTAAAGGTGGTCACCTGTCATGTCCTCTAGTCCACAAAAAGGGCAGATTGGAGAATCCTTCAAACCCAAACGGTGAAGGTGTTTTTACAGATAATCATGCCCAGTTTTAAGGCGAAAATTAGCCACTCCCACAGCTCTGTGGAGGTTGCTCGGAATAGGCTTTGTTAGTAAGGAAGCCAATGCTTTTCCCCTTTGTGCACATCTTGTAAATATTTCTACGATAGGAGGCTATATTTGACTTAATAAGCCTTTTAACAGTATGGTACTCCAAGGCTCGAGAAGGCTGTTGTAGATCTGAACCAGCCTTTGCCAATTTGTCAGCTGCGTCATTTCTCGCAATACCACAGTGGCTGGGTATCCATTGCAGCACAATTTGACGTCCCTCTTCTAGCAGAGAACTAAATCTCATTACCCTTACTGATCTCTTCAAGTGCTAATTGCACAGTGGCCACCTCACCATTGTAGCTGTTATAGTATTTCCCAACAGCCTGGCAAAGCCTGAAATTCTTAGAGTATACTCCTGCACCAGCATTTCTAATGGCATCCACAGCTGAACCATCTGTATAGACATGGAACCAAACAGATGATGGATAATGCTCATCGATAGTAGCTAGGGTAGCCATCCTTAGCTCAGAATCAGTGGAGACCTTCTTACTAACAGGTAGTATCAGGTCTAGACAGCAATCAGCCCTATAAATATGGTTTTGAAAGATAGGGGGTCTAAACAAAGGCACTCTATCTGCATCCGGGATCTTATACCTATCTGATAATTCCCTGGTCAAAAAGGTTCTCTGTGTAGTAAAGCTGGTATCGAGGTAAAATTGTAAAGGGAAATAGATTTTAAGCTAAAATTGTTGAGTAGATTTTAAGTTAAAACTGCATGTAAACTATCTATAATACAATATGTTTAATCAGTTTTTAGTTTTCATTGTATATCAGAAAGTTTAATTTTCCTCTTCTTAAAGCAACTTTAGTTTTTATCCATATACCTAAGTTAAATTTTTCTGATGGTAATTTTAGATTTAAATGAGAGAATGTTATTTTTTTAATACACAATCAAATTTTAATATAACTTTGTGTGTCAGGGCCTTTTGGACCTGGTGTAGGCTTTCCTTCACCATGGGGAAAAGTAACAACAACACATTTTAATATATCATGATAATAAAACAGTCAGCAAACTGAAATATATATCGATTTGCTACATATTTTGTGTAAAATAATAAAACATTAATGCCAGATTCTAAATATACTTCTTTCAGATTTTAGTAGCAATGAAGTGATTATTTTATTTCTAATTGTATTAATTCTATATTGTTTTCAGCTATATGTTATAAAAGTTCCTGAAATTTATCTTTTTCTATATTAATACTGATACATTGATTCTGATACATTAAATTTCTTTTTATCATAAAGTGGTTCTGTTTTTCGTCCTACTTGAGATCATGACTACGCCACTTCATTTCAATTCTCATTGGTTTAAAATATGCATGACGTCAAATAACGTTTCGTCCACATCATATCGTATTGAGACGGCGTTCATCCAATTTGTCAACGAATTGGTTGCTTGCTTTCAATAAAACGATTTCTGAAATAAAGACCAAAGCATTGACTTGAGAAACCTTTTTCCATTGATTCAAGCCATTAATCCGTTGAGAATAGAACAGGAGTAAAAGAAAAATAAGAGACAAGACTAAATACTTTATGGTTAATTTAAATCGACAAGGATGATTTAAATTTTTAAAAATTTCATTAACTAATAGAATTCTAAATTAATAATTGCAATATTTGTAAAGGTAAAAATTTACAATCGGGAATCTCTTGATTCTTTGGCGATTTTTTTGACGCCAAGATGTGATTAACCAGGTGGCCGCTATACAAAGATAGGATTACCAGAAATGAAATCTTATCGCAAAACGAAGTGGTACCGGACTCTTCACCAAACCTTTTGTAAAAATCTCTTTTAAATCTTAAGACTAATGTCTTGCCTATATCAACATTATTTTTATTTGTTTTGCCTGGTTGTCTGGCTTACTATTTTCTGGGTGTCATTTCATATTCATATTGTGGCCAAGTGTTTTTCGAGATCAAATATGTGCCTTGTATATGTATCAAAGGTCGTAAATAAGATGTGATAACATGCTTACAGCAACAGCATAGGCGATTGGATAGAAAACTAATTGCTTTTTTAAAATGCGCCTTTCAATCTGGGTTCGTACAACTCCTGGTATTTGAAATATTTTTTAAGGGCCCTTAAAACCCTGGAATTTTGAATTTATTCCTTGAAAATCACAAGTTACTCCTGCAATTTTTACTTACCTTGGAGCTTTTTTATTTATTTATTTAGTTTTTTGCTCTAGAAATTGCTTGAAAACCTAATTGAGTATTAGCTTTTAATGTTACCACTAGATGGCGGCACAATCGATATTAGATTCTTGTACTCTACTGTTGACTAGAGTAAAGATCCAGTTAGGCAGCAATAACTTCATGATGAGTTCAGTCAGGACCAAATGTAGTATTCAGATTAATGTGTGTGAAGTGAAGTAATCAACAATCACAAGATAGTCATGTACTGCTATCAGACGCGATTTTAATTTATTCTTTTTTCTATTTGCTTTTGTTTTCTTTACGTTGTATAAAATTCACTGAGAATTAATATTTAAATATGAAATTTTTTAGTTGAGATACACTTTCTATATCTTGGTGAAAATTGCATATAATTTTAGTGAGTTGGGATGAATTTGTTTATCAGGTCTAAATTATATTTAGTTTATTTTATTTAGCCTAATAATAAAATTTTATAATAAATTATTATTAGGCAAAAGTATCAATTATATTTAGATGAATTAAAACAGTAAAAAAAGCAGCTGATTACAGAAGGAAAGCGAAAAGCACTTTTTAAAGTGATTGATGAACTTAAAATCAAAAAGAAGCTTTTGAAAGATGATATAAATGAACTTGGAGAATTTACTACTACAGAGTATGTCGAGGAAGCTGAAAGAACTGGTTAAATAACATTAATGGTAAAATCATACGTGTGTTGCCATGATGCTTCTAAGAAGCAACAGTTATTACTCAGTATTAATTGAATTGAAAGCAAAAACTTTAGAGGTAGAAAGTTAGCATTTTCTGACAGCGATATTGTGTAAATATAAATAAGAAATGTGAAAATTTATTGAACGAATAAAGAAGTAGAATCTATAATATAGATTGGAAACAGTATAGTTTTAAAAGAGTTTGAAAGTAAACAGTAGAAAAATTTTGAATTCTTTTTATTAAATAATAATTGAGAAAAATATCACATCCTAGAAACTTTACATCTTTTATTTATTTTGTTTTGAATGAATATAATTATTCGAAAAAAAAGGTCTTTTAAAATTCTCATTATATAAATAGATTGGATTCTAAGGATGATGTGTTTATATAAAAACTCTATAGAATTACCCGTTATTTTATATAATGTATAATTGGGTAATGTGAAGAATATTGATTATTTCGATAAAAAAAAATTTCTGTTATAGCTGAATTCAGAATATATGTTATAGCTGTAAATTCAGGTAGAATTGTATTTTATGATTCGAAGTAATCATTAAATATAATTTTAACTTAAATAAAAAATCATCAATATTTATTATTAATTGTTTCTATTATTTACAAATATAATTGAAAAATGTTGCATACATATAATTACATGCATATTTGGTTAAAAAAATTATTTAACGTAAATATCGATACCTCCTGGAAATTTTTGATTTGACTCCTGGAATTTGATTATTAAAAATCTATAAAAGCCTTGTTCAATACATATTTTCAACTATCATTCATGCTTGGAGTTCAAATTTTAAAAATTTCAGAGGCCTTCGTATCTGCTTCTAAATGAGTCTAAGCAATTATGTATACTGCCAGACATTGAAAATGCAAGTGGCAGAGTCTGCAAATTGCGCATAATCATATCCCAAACGTGTTCGATTGGTGAGAGATCGGGAGAGCACGGTGGCCAGGGAAGTAGCTGTATACTTTGCTGAGCATGTTGGCTATGTGCGGTCGAGCGTTATCCTGCTGATAAAGTGCATTGGAAGCCCCTGAAGGTTGGGGAGTGTCACCGGTCGCAACACCTCATCCACGTAATGTTTGGCTGCGATAGTGCCGTGAATACGAACTGGAGATGATCTGGAATCTTAAGCAATGACGCCCAAAACCATAATGCTTCGTTGTCGAGCGGTGGGGCGCTCCACAATTGCTGCAAGAGTGGACCTGTCTCCACTTCGATGCCACTCTCGTACGCGGCGAACTCTGAAGAAACAGATGCGTGACTCATCTGAGAAGACGATCCGGTGCCATTCCGTCGTCCACATCGCTCTAATCCGACATCATTCCAGACGTTGGCGTCTATGCTCTGGGGTCAATGGTAGTCTTCTTAACCAATGCCTTGAGCGTCGGCCAGTAGCAACCCAATCGACGGCAAATGGTTCTGCTCGATATGGGAGCATCCAGGGTGTCCTGCGCATGCTGCTTTGCGGGTCACTGCCGCCCACCGTCGGATGCATTTTGACGTCACTCTGTCTGCCCGCAAACGCTCCACAGTTCCTTGTTCCAACCATCTTCACCACAGTGGACGCGTCCAGGTGTCTGTCAGCTGCCCTTCTTAATCCGATCACCATGCCTCTCGTGAACTCATCTGTCTGCTGGAACTGTCGACTATGACTCGGCATTCTCTGCAATTACAGACGTCATTTGCGACAGGAACAAACTTTCAACAATTATTTTCCATGCTGCAATCACGGCGCAGTTACAGTACTATATTTCAAAAATCTCAGTATTATTCTGTAAAAATCTACAGTAAAAATTTTCGCACCGAATTCCAGTTTTTTTCCTTCTGAATTCAACAATTTTTTTAGAATGTATATGACTTGATCTACATGTTTCTCAAATTTTAAACCGCTTAAATATGTTTGGGGTGTTTTAAGAAGACAATTATTTGGTGGCTTCTGGCGGATGGCCAAACATCTAAAGACATCAGAAATCCGCCTTATGCTGTCTTCCAGGGAAACGTTTCTTAGATATCAGGCTTTATTCACTTATTGCTAAGAATTTTCGGGGATCCACTCCAACTCTGATATACATACATTAACCAGAAATGTCTCACCACCTCCCCTTGTTCAATAGTGGCTTTTAATCAAACCTGGGGACATCCACTTCAAAAAACGCAGTCCTGCTTCTAGGCCACGGTGAGCTAATTACTGCCTTCATCCGTGTTTAAGCAGCCAAGTCACGTGTCCGCTTGACAGTGAGAATTTGCATGTGGTCTCACTCGGGCTAACATTTTATCCACTTCTAAAGGGGCAAATGCTTCACTAGCTGATAGTCTCGTGTCTGCTTCAACTTGGAAATTTTAAGATCAACTTAATCAACAATTTAAATAAGTTTACCTTCATTTGGAATGTGAAGTCTAGGGTCGCACTCATAATCCATTCTCGTATATATTCAGCACTAACTTCTGAATTTTCAAAAGAATGTTTTTGAATTCTTCACCAGACACGTCATTGTCCTCTTCTGCCCTGTCTTACCTTTCCTTTTCTTGAGCTTTTTCTCGTTTTCCTCGGTCAAATTTATTTTTATGAAATTCTAAAAGCGATACGGATAATAGGAGTTCTACTGTACTTAGATTAATAGCTCATTGGAGCTTTACTTTAACTTTATTGTTCCGTATTTTAAAATGAAACAGTATATAATGATGTTGTTGCACCAGCATACTTCCTAGAGCTGGGCTCTACCAGTTAGATAAAACCAGCCGGGTGGAGTCTTCGTGATTTTGAAGCAGGAACCAAGCTGAAGACCCCAATACTTGGCCTGCCAATCCCAGAAGTATCATTTCACCTGGAGGACATTGCAACCCCGTTTTAACGTGATCCATCCACCTTTAGCGAACACAACGGTTCCTCGGTTAAGATCGGGATTCGAACTCACTACCTACCACGAACCAACTACGCCCTATCCAAATAGGCCACCGTAGCTTAGTGGTAGCATCGGTCTTCCACATCCGAAAGGGCTGAGTTCGATTCCCAATGCCGTCAAAGACCCACCGAGTAAATGTGATATACGTGCTCGTTAAATCTGTGATATCGAAAGTCATATGGTCGGCTATTGAGCAGTTACCATGGGTGTAATGGTCTGGAGAAAATTTCCTCCCCCTCAGATTAAGGTCAAATTGGGAGAGTAGATTCTCTGGTGGTGCCATCTATCGAGGGGTTTGAAGAGCAAAGTCGTACTTTCACCTTCGTGGTGCTCTGGTTAAATGAAAGACGCACCCTGCTGACTTAAATTCGAATAGCCAATGACATAGCGAGCTTGGCTTGTCCAAGTGTCATTAGTACGAACAATATAAATGCGCCTCTTAAAGTGCCCCAGCTGCCTTTAGCAAACACGATGGATTTTCGGTTAAAATTGGGATTCGAACTCACTACCTCCCGATAATGAGAACAACCTCCTAACCAACCAGACCACAACGGCCTCAATATAATGATGGTGTATGAACCAAATATATTTCACTATATAAGCATAACATAATATATTAGAAAATATTTTGCATTTTTTAAAAATTTTAATCTATCAATGCATCTTTTTATGATCATATAAGATGTGACAATTGATTAAAGTTATAAATATACAAATTATCACAAAATTTTAGAGAAATTACAAAAATAAAAAGATGAAGGTAAATTGAAAATAAAAATGTGCTTAAAGCTTATATTTATTAAACTTTTTCTATGAATAAGGCTTAACTTTTGAAATTAATTTTTTTCATTCCTTCATCTTATCCTTGCGTGGATATATTAACATTTCGCACGTTTACTTAGAACAGAACGATTATGCAAATCGATATCCTATTGCGGTTCCGGCATCGATTACAGAGAAATCATTTATTAGGGATTTTTTTATGAAATAAAATATAACTGCCGAAAGAGAGATAAAAGGATCACCGAACAATTAATGAAACAAACCGCCGACTCGTTGTTTTAAGAGGTTAACTTGGCCTAGCATTTGAATATTATCATTTATTGTCAGCAAATAGCCGCCGTGGGCAGTAATTTATCTCCCTTTTGCCAAATGGCGATGACTGCCATATCATTTGTAACTACATGAATCGATCATGGAGAAAAGTGGGATAAAATAATTAAATCGTGTTGATAAATCTGTCAACTAAAAATCGATTCTCTTTTTCGGAAATAATTAAGATAAATATTTTTATCTGTTGCAAAGAGTTATTACTAATATATATATATATATATATATATATATATATATATATATATATATATATATATATATATATATATATATATATATATACAGGGTGTCCAGAAAAGGACTCCCTGATTTCAAAATTAAATATCTCGAAAACAAAGATAGATAGAGGAATGCAGTAAAAAGTATGTTTATTGTGAAAGCTGTAAGAATTTTATACAGCAATTTGAAATAATAGTTACAAAAGCTGCTAAAAGATGGCGCTGTACGATGTACAGCTCAAATCAGCATACATAAATGAAATAATCGTAAGAAAACATTCTTTCCAAAAAATCACATCACAATGTTTTCAATGCTAACCTCCTGTCACGCTTGAATAGTGGTACTGATCGCTCTGAGCTTCGACTATTTATACTAAGCATTACGTATGGCGATTACAGCGCCATCTATTTGCAACTTCTGTAACTATTATTTCAAACTGTTGTATTAAATTCTTACAGTTTTTACTATAAACATACCGTTTACTGCATTCTTCTATCGATCTTCGTTTTCGAGATATTTAATTTTGAAATCAGGGAGTCCTTGTCTGGACACCCTGTATATATAAATAATTATTCTTAAATTTTTTCTATAAAATTAATCAAATGCCAAATAAATAGAAATATAGTAAACACATTCAATAGATAGTTTAAAATTTAAAACAAACATAGATAGAATAAAAGGAAAATATGAAACGAAGCACTAATATGGCCAGCTTTTTCAGGAGGTGCTGACCACATTGGCACAAAGTGTGGCTTTTCTGCTGCGACTCCAGATTAAAATCTTAATGAAGCCACTACATCTCGAAGCCACACTGAAAATGAATTTACAAGAGTCAAGCCAAAATAGAAGAAATAAATGTTAAGCCAAAATATAATATTAAATCGAAAATTGCCAAAATACTCTATTAAATTAAGTAAAAAAATCAAATTCCTCTATATTTTGCTTTTACATTTATGAATTCATTTTTAGTGTGGCTTCGAGGTGTAGTGGCTTCATTAAGACTTTAGTCTGGAATCGCAGCAGAAAAAAGCCATACTTTGTGCCAATGTGGTCATTACCCCCTGAAGATGCTGGCCATATTGGTACTTCGTTTCATTTTCCTTTTTAATTCTAAGTTTCTTTTAAATTTCGAACTATCTATTGAATATATGTTTATCTGTTTACTATATATTTTGTATTTTCACTTTAGTATTCTTCATTTGGCATTTGACTAATTTTATTAGAAATTTACGATTAATTATATTTTAGTAATTCTATTTAAGATGCTTTGACGCTGAATGTATTGCTAAGCGTATAATTTTTGTATTTATTCTTGTATTTTTTCAATTTATGATTAAATTATTTCCAACCATGCTATTTATATATATATATATATATATATATATATATATATATATATATATATATATATATATATATATATATATATATATATATATATATAAATAAAGTGCCTGATTCTTAATCTAGAATTTTTATTGCCTCAATAAAAATATAAAATTAAATAATGAAATTTAAAATTTGTGCTTTTATTGAATCACATTTGATAAATATATTGTTACTATAATACAAGGGGCAATAGAATTTCCTAAACGTATCTAAATCATTGAAGAATTTGGAAAAAGAATTTTAAAGAGGAACAACATAAAAAATACACAGAAAGATGATATGATGTTAAATTAATTTGAAATGTACATTAATTTGCTTATGAAAGTGGTGGCTCAAATGGATACCCATCAGTATTTATCTCAAATGACGAAAGAATTGAAAATGAAAGAAGGAATGATAATAGTTTCGGTTTTCAAGTTCAATTTATATCACACTTGGGGGGCAAGTATCCCCAGCTTTTGGGAGTTGTGGCTTTCAGTAGAAAATACGCACCCAGCTTTCGCGAAAAATTCATGATTAGAATAGGTAATAATATTTCTTCTTCTTAGAGTTGGGTTTGTATTATATTGTGCACCTCTGCTTTTATCAGCATTTTGTACTATTAACTCCAAACCCAATGTTTCCTAGTTCCAGTTGCTCGGGTCACCCACTTTATTAATAAAGTCCGATAACCCTTTAATGGAGTCTAGGTGTAAATCTCTAGTATGGATGATGCCTAAAGGTGTTAATCTAGGCAGGGCAAGAGCCTCGCATTCGTAAATGATATGCTTGGCTGTTTCCTCTTGCGTATGACATTTCCTGCAGATAGGGTCTTGCTGAAACAGTCCCATTTTATGGAAATGTTTTCTGAAATAGTAGTGCCCAGTTATGAAGCCTACGATTAAACGTATCTTCTGCTTAGAGCATCTTAGAATTTCAGAGGCAATCCTCACTGATGATCCACAGATCATACTTTTAGCGTGGGTTTGACCAGGAGTGTTGAGCCAAGCTTCATACATCTTCCGTTTTTCCAATCTAAGAACATTGGTTTTTGCGGTCTTCAAATTGATCCCACAAAAAGGTTCTGCACCAATGGGAGCAAAAGACGATCCTTGTTTAGCAAGTTCATCAGCCCTTTCATTACCTTCGATACCTTTGTGCCCTGGCACCCATACAAGGATCACCTTGTTTCTAGTTGCCAGTTCTGTAAGAAGGTTTCTACATTCCAAAACCATTTTAGATTTGATTTCGAAAGAATTGAGCGCTTTTAAAGTGGCTTGACTGTCACTAAAAATGAGAATCCGCTTACCGTGGTAGCCCTACCTCATATTTAATTACAGACAGTGGATAATGGCTAAAACTTCTGCCTGAAAGACCGTAGCGTATCGCCAAAGGCTTACAGATAGGCTGGTTCTTGGTGACACGCCACATACTTCCAGTCCTGAGAAGCTGTTCTTCAATGATCCATCTGTGTACCAGATTAGATCTCCTGTTTTAGTTTTGAACATGTTGTTATCCCATTCGTCTCTAGTTGGAAAAACTATTTCAAGTGTTCTTTCAAACATGTATGACTTTTCCATGATGTCCGAAGGAATCAGGAAAGTAAGATCTTGAATTTTCCTGGTAATACCCCTGTGCCCTTTGGAAACATGCTGGTTTTACCATTGGTTTTGTAGCTTCATTCTGTTTGCAGTCATTCTGGCAGTGCTGCAGATGAAGATGTCTAAGGGAGTCAGATCCAATATAACTTCCAATGCTCTGGTTGGTGCGGTGGACATTGTAATAATATTTACTATTTACTCAACTATGCTTAAAATATTTTCTTGGATTGTGAAATAAGGTCTTACGAACAGAAGAGCTAAAAATGAATGAAATGAGTGTAAAAGCTTGTTCTTTTTAGTTTCGAAGTTATTGACTACAGAATTCTAGATCCTTTTCTCGAATTCAGTATTCAATAACTTCAAAACCAGCATAACCCAATACACCAGCAATTGGCAATTCGTGTTCCAATGTATTTCCATTTCCGATTGCCGGTCCATTGGGAAAGGCAAAAACACGTTCATTGCAGATCATACCTTTGAAAACACGTAATCAAAATCATTTTTCTTTTTTAAAAAAATTACACTGTGAGAATGTGGCAAAAAAGAAGGCTCTGACATCATGCGTAATAATAATTTAATATTTTTAAAAAATATAATGAATATCACTGTTATTATTATTAACTTCTTTAATTACACTATGGGTTTTAGTAAGAAAAATAGGTCTGACATCACGTATTTTTTCCCTTCTCTCAGTAGGTACCAATAAATGACAATTCTAAAAAGATGGAGAATATAATAACGCCTCCATTCTTGAATCCAGCAGAATTCCTGAAGGATGTGCATCGAGTGAATTACTTACACTGCAGCATAAATAAATTTTATGCTGCAATGCAATTCGGCATTCATTTACAGTTCAAACTAATTACAAACACTATAAATAAAATTTTGAAATATGATTTTTATATAAGTGAGCCAGATACTAACATCCTGATATAAGTTTCCTACCACACATTTCCACACATACCACACATTTAAACGGTTTTCATGCATAAGATTACTATTATTCATATACACGAGTAATAGTAATCTGTTATGTATAATGAATAAGAAAACAGTATATTTAATTTATTAATTAAAGAGTTTATTTTGCTATAATTGTGTACTTGCCTACCACAAGCGTTTGTCCTCTTATCACCTTTTGCGCACGGGATTTATTTAGACTAGAACTTACAACTTTAAGAAGATTCGAAGTCGTCACAAATTATTCTCATGGTGGGGAATCGAATCCACGAGCTTTTGAACTGAAGATGATTAATAATTCAGTTGCTATCTTGGCGGAGATGGTTGCAGGGAAAAGTAATGATATCTTCTATAAGAAATAGATAGTACTTGATAGTTTGTAGGTTTATATATATATTTATATATATATATATATATATATATATATATATATATATATATATATATATATATATATATATATATATATATATATATATATATATATATATATATATATATATATATATATATATATATATATATATATATATATATATATATATATATATATATATATATATATATATATATATATATATATATATATATATATATATATGATATTTGTTTATGTAGTATGATGAAACATGTAATAAAAGGTAAATTTATTACTACATATATTTATTCATAAAACTTACTGACATTTAGAGAAACATATATGAATATAAATATATATTTTTTATTTTATTATATTTTTATATTTTATTACTGAAAGAATTTATAAAACTGAAGTAGATTCTAGAAAACTGCAATGTGCAACCTTTGGAATAAGTTTTAGAACCACATTATAAATTATTATCATTCCGATAGATGGCAGCACTAACATTTTTCCAAGATATGCTAAACAGTCTCTCATATTTATTTCTTCACGATTATAAACACAATTAAAAATGCTTTGCGATGCTCTTATGCATATAACTCATGTACTATTTTACACAAATGAAAATAATTTAAAAGCTTTCTGTTATTGTGAAATTTATTGAAATAATGTTAAAAGGATATTAATTGTATTACAGGCAGCCCTCGACTTTCGCACATTTTAAAAAACTCAACTTTTTAATCCTCTTTGGTCGGATGTCCCTCTCAGGGGACCAGAGGCTTTGTGAAGGGGGGGGCAAGGGTGGCTCTCATGACCCGGATGCAGCTCACCGAGGGGTGCCAAATGATTTCAAAGATAAACAAAATTTTCTAGGAAATTTCAATCTTAGTTTGACCATATCAATTTTATTCGGAGAAATATAAATTTTGCATTTTATAATTATTGAGTCATGTCTGGAAAAAAAATGCCCGGGATGAATCTGACTTGGAAAAGAGAAGAGGTTGCTCATGAAAACTGACGAACGAAGAGCTGCTAGAACTTACTCTATACATGAAATTCTTACCCTTATATTTCCTTATTCATAATAATTTTGCTTAGCTTAATTCCTTTTAAAAATAGTGTTCTTTTAACCACACTTTTTCGATTTTCGTTTCTTAATCCGTTAGATTATCGTTTTTCATTCTTTTAAACATTTTCCTTTTAAGTTTCTTACTTTGCTCAAAGTTTGTGATACTATTGTTTTGTACTAAGTAAACAAATGCTTTAAAATACTGTTTTTGGAGCATATTTATTTTACATCCCTGTACTTCCGAGCATTCAACATTCACACACACTTTCAGGAACCAAATATGTGTGAAAGTCAAGACCTCACTGTATTTTCAGCAATGAGCTTTTTTAATAGAGCTACAAAATTTTAAACCATTAAAAATACGACTTTTCATTAGATAATTAAACAAATATAAAAGTTTTAAAATTTTCCTTCGAATTTTCTGCCATTAATGGCACCACACCGAGCTCTGACCCGTTTAAAAACACAAGCCTCTTGTACACATAAGCTTATAGAAGGATGCCTTCTTGAAAAGGAATCAGTTCCAAATATTTATCATCCTAAGAAAACAATCTTTTTGCTTTATTATGAGGATTGTTTTTGCGACGCTAAGTACATGAGTATAAAAAAAATAAATAACTACAAAAGCATTAACTAACACAAATATAAAAACTAATTGATAAAATATTCTACATAAATACAACTAATTTTTCAACACCGAAAATGTCATATCGTTGTTTTTATTTTCAGCATTTAATTCAAAATGAAAATTTCATTAGAAATATTAACAGTAGTTTAATTAATGTTAATGAATTCATTATTAATTTATGTATTATTAAATATACTCAAGATTGACTGGTGCTCCAAAATATTCATTTTGGGGGGATGAGAAATATTTAACTTAACCATCTAAAGGTAGACGTTTCCTGATACATCTTCAAAGCTTTCGAGAAGAATGTATTAAAAACCTTATTTTTGACTCCTCACCTATCATCATTATTTAAATAATTATTTTTATGTGAAATATTCCTTCATGAGAGAATCTATTTACAAAGAGACAGAAAGGAAAGATATGTCATAAAAATATAATTTGTTCCTGTTCTAAATGAGTATGGACGAATCTAATAATGATGGAAAGAAAGTTGATATCTTCTCCTTCATTTTCTTTAAGCATAATCTTAGGGAAAAAACTGCAGTTTTTCTAAAACTTAAAAAAGTATTTTTTAAATGATTAAGTTATAATAAAGTTTTTAAAATGATTTAGCTATAAAATTCTTCTAATGTTGTACTAAGCTACTATGTTTGGTATTAAACTAATTACAATTTGGGCAATAAACCCTGTTATTTTAAGAAAAACGATTAAAAAAAGAACATAATTATTCAATAATTAGACCACCACTTTGAAGAATTGCTGATTTTATTGTCTTATATCATGTTTGCATCTGATTAGTTTATATATACTGGCAGACCCAAAACATTATGACCACCCCTATATTTTTCAAAAAACTCGTCTGGATGACATTGAGATCATATGATTAAATGGAAATGGTAATTAACTGCTGCTACAGTAGGTGAGGAATAATTTTATTTTTGTATTTATATTTGATATATAAGAAAGGCTGCTGATAAAAGTGAATTTGATAATGATCGGAGGCCTTGGTACGAATGTCTCCTGAACTACACGAGTGGTAAGTTGGATCTGCTGTTGTTAGCATCTGAATTTCAATGGCTCAATAGCTTCACGCCGCTTCCCGTTAAGATCAGCAAAGTGAAGCATCATTTGCTGCGGGCAGTGATTGGGAGGGTGACCACGTACGCTCCCTCACTGGGTTGCTGGAGCTCCTTGGGTTGGGGATGTCTCCACGTTAATGTATGGCATTCAAAATCCTTCCACTGGGCGGCGTGTTTGTAGAGGGTAGGGTGCCAACTCAGGTGTGACCATGTTATTTGAGCTTGGTTTTCAAAATAACGAGGCACTTGGTGATGGGTGAGTATTCCAAACTTGTTAACCAAAATGTACAATCCATGTCTTACTGCTCCGCTGTTTTTGTTAGCATCTATGCAAAGTGGATAAATAGAGATAAAATCTCAGTAGATGTCAGAGTATTAGATGTCCACAAATCATCAAAGAATAAGAACATTGGAGAATTTCTCGCTTGGTAAAGCAAAATTTGCGGTAAACAATGGCAGCTAAGTGCAAATGTTTCGGAACATGCATTCAGTTTTAGATACGGTATGTGCAGCAGATTCCTTTCTTGTATTTTTGTTGATCAACGTTATTGTCAATTACAATGCCGTGGTAACCTAGTGGTTAGGGCATCGGCCTTCCAACCGGAAGAGCTAGGTTCGATTCGCAATGCCGCCTAAGAACCACCAAGTACATCCGTTATACGTGCTTGTTAAATCTGCAGAATCTAAAGTCCTTTGGTCAGTCATTGAACAATTACTATTGGTGCAACTGTCTGGAGAAAATTTCCTCTCCCTCCAGATCAAAGTCAAAATTGAGGGAGTGGATCTCTGGTGGTGCCCTCTATCGGAGGATTTGAAGAGCAAAGTCAAACCTTCACGTTCGTGATGCTCTGGTTAAGCGAAAGACACACCCTACTGACTTAAATTTGTATAGCCAATGGCATAGCGAGCTTGGCTTGTCTAAGTGTCATAAGTAACAACAAGATTATGAATTACGACTAATATAAATTCGCGAACATCGAGACTGAACAATGAAAAGCCGATCAGATGAACTTCAATTTCTCATTCACCTCATCAATGGTCGTGGCAGAGTTCATCGTCTTTCAGACCATGAGTTGCACTCCTCTTGAACAGGAGATTATTCATAGGCTTAAAGGGGCAATACAATGCTTTGGAAAGCATTCTTCCACTTCCCATGAGAATGTTTCCTGATTTTATTAGGTTGGTGCGTATGAAATGTCGGATTCTTAAGTGATTGTATAAAACTGCATATCTTTCTTCAAAAGCTGTTTATTCAATCAAAGTATGCTCCATTCGCTTCAATACACTTCTCCCAACGAGATTTTAAAGCGTAGATGCCTGTCTTAAAAAAATTTTGGTCTTTAGAATTAATAAACTCTGATATCGAGTTTTTTAGACTGTCTTCATTTTCATAGTGTTTGCCCCTTAAAAACAGCTCTAAATGCTTGAAAAAATGAAAATCGGTCGGCGAGAGATCCGGTGAATAGGGTGGATGCTGCAATGATGAGCATACGTTTAACCGATCCAGCTTATTTCGCTCTGTCAGTGCGTGCGGTACCCACTTGTCCATCTTCTTAACCTTGCCAATCTCAGAAAGGTGTCTCAATATCGTTGTATGGTCAACTTTCATCCTGATAGCAAGTTCCCTCGTGGATACGGCTGGATCCACTTCCACTAGAGCCTTCAGGTCATCATTCTTCACAGACGTTTTGGGTCTTCCGCGCGGCTCATTTTGCAGTGAAAAATCGCCAGTCCGAAATTTTTCGAACCAACGCTGCACTTTCCGATCGTTAACCGTATTCTCCCCAAACGCTTGGTTTATGTTGCGTGCAGCTTTTGCAGCACTATTACCAAGTTTGTACTCATATAAGAAAATGACGCGAATGTCGGCAGAATTCATATCGGCAATAAACTCAAAAGAAATAAAAAAGGGAAGACCTTCGAGAAAACCTATTTTGCTGAAATGAGTCTCTGGCAATGGACAATACGAGTATGAATGAGGTTATGCCAAATACAAAAGTATAACGAAAACAGGGAGGAAAACGTCCGCATGTAAAGAGAATCCGACATTTCATACGCACCAACCTAATAGCTATGCAGATTTTGAAATCAGAGTATCTGAGCATAGTTATGGGTCAGTTGCATATTTACAGGGGATCAACAAGCATAAGTGGGAATTCCAGTTAATGTCCAGATCAACCACCTTGCCGTATCTTAATCCGATAGAACACATTTGGGTTTTCCTAGAAAGGAAGCTCTGAGACCAAACGATACTATGGCAGAATGTCTCAACTTTGCGTAATAGCTGCTTAGACATTTGGTACAAGTTATCTCCTGGAATTCACAAAGAACTTGTGGCATCCAGGCCCAAGAAGAGTTGCAACTTTTTTAAAGGCCCGTGGTAGAGCTATGCGTTATGGAGTAAGTGCTCATAATGTTTTCTGAGTGTTTGAAAATCACATTTATATTTTTGGAAAGTTTCAACGGATTTTGGGAAATTTTTAACATTATTAATAGTTTATTATTATTATTATATTAATAGCTTATTAATTATTTTTAACATGCTTATTTTTCATGTATTTCTTTCCCTTTTTTAAAATTTAATCGAGAAAAATATTAATTTCTTAAAATTTGCTTGTAAATGAAGAATATTATAAATAAAAATTTTAATGTTGATAATAAGAGTTCATAACGAAGCCTTACATATAATTTTGGGTAAAATCATATTTATAAAATAAGTCATTTGAAAAATCAAGATATGTTTATGATACAAAGAAAAAAAATTTTTGTACAGGGGATTTTAGCAGTGATTATAAGCGACTATATGTAAGGCAAAAATTAAATCTATCCTCAAATTCTGCTTAGAAACACGATTCCCTTAGTTTTAACAAGGCAAGGATTTTGAACAACTATTTTAAACTGTGTATTTAATTATAAGAGTACAAATAGTAGCAAAAAAATCCGTTTTAATCTCGGAATCTAAACTTATTCGAAGACATTTAGCAACTAAAATGCGGAAATTAAAAAATTACCATCTTAAAATAATGTTTAATTATTATATGAAGTGAATAGCGAAAAATAGAATGGGACTAGTACATAAAATTAGTAAAATTTTCGAAAGATATTCTTAACACACAATCCTTATATTAAAATAAAATATTAAATGCGTATATTTATGTGTTCTGCATATTGTTAACATAAAATTCTGTTGAAATGTGTGAACTATGAATTAATTAAGTTCACAATACATTTCAAAACGATTTATAACACATTTAAATCAATTTTATACTCGTATGATTTGATTGAATTTATTTTTAATGTAAAATCATTTGAAATATTTATAATTAAAATATAGTTATAGCTATATTTTTATTGCATTCAAAATAATATCATTACATAAGTTTTCCCTAATTATTTTAACCATACAATTTTTAATCTTTAAACAGTTAGCAATTTGAATAAAAAAATAAACTTATTGTTCAATAACCTACTGAAATGTATATTTTAGTAGCAAAATTTAGCTTGTGATTAAAAGAGTATTTATCACTTTTAATAAGGCACTCATATGACTAATTAAATAGAATCACCTCAACCAAATCTTAATTATTTGATTGAAATGAATCCATTCAAATGCAATGAAATAAGCTTAATTATTACCATAACTTTTCCCCATCCAAGTCGAGTTTTTTTCATTTATTTTCAAGCTAAATATATGAAATTTTTCCCATTTTCATGAAATAAAATATGTTGTGAATCAATAAGAAAAGAGACCATAATTTAAAAAAATGTTCTTTTATTCACAGAAAAAACAAATTTTCTTAAATACACAGGACACGACACGTAAACAAACAAAACACACAGACACATTGCCACAAATTTCCTGTTTCACAATGAAAAATGATTGTACATTTCAAGATATTTACTTTCGTATTCCGTGATGACAAATTTAAACACAAAATAATACAGCTGCTTCAATCGTAATACAGAATTCAAAACGAAACAAATGGATTACAGAGATAATATACAACATAAACACAAAATTTTGTCACAGGGTTTTTTGTTCTTTCATGTTAACTAATTTTGGCTTGCCATATCAAGAATATCTTTTGTTGGCAGTTTACAGCTTTAAAAAAATTATACATCTTTATAGTTTTAAGTCAAACAATAATTGTAAATATGGTCTTGGATAATATGGCACATATAAATAGTGTATAAAAAAGTAAAATTTAACTAGTCAGATATGCTCACAGGAATCAGTGAAGCATTAAAAACACGAACTGTGTATTGTACAACTTGCGTATAAAAGTTTGGCATTTCTAAAAGAAAATTAGTTAATTTTAAACTTTAAGCAGTTTTTATAACTTAAATTCTGCAAATAACATCTAAAAACTGCAGTTAGTTTACACTAAACAATTTCTTAATACAACGCAATTTCTTATAGCACAATATTAATTTAATATATTAAAATAGTTAATATTTCCCATAGTAATTGATTTAAATTGTTATATATCTAGCTAGAATATTAAAGATACATAATAATTATCTTCCGAAATATATAAAATTAAGTTCCGATTAATTGCTGTTTTTTCAAATAATCCTTTTAAATTCAATATTCTAAGCGTTTATAACTAAGACGTAATTTCATAAAAATCGGATTTAATTTAAAGCACGCTATCATCACTTTTTATGTTCCAAGAAGCGTTTTAGAATCTTTCTTAAAAAATAATTTTCCTTAATAAATTAGTGGAATTTTAACAACTTTAATAGAAGGAAAGAATTTGTTATGCCATTTCAAGGACTTTAATTTGCATAAACATGGAAATATATTAACATATGTTAAATTGATAACACTACAAACAACGTCTTCGCAGAAAAATAAACGCTTAGATTAAAATAGAGAATAAATATATATATGCCACAATTATCTTCCTGTTCTGCAACCTACAGCCACGTCATATATACAACTTTTAGTATAAAGTCTTATCACACACACTCTTAGATTGAGCAATAAGAAATCTATGTACAACTTTAGATACAAGTGTAGCCAATGGCACTGTGTTGGCCGTTACAACCTCCCAAATAGCTTCTTGTCCCATAAATAAACATCTTACTTGCAACATTTTATCCTATCGCGAATAATTTATCACAGCTATTACTCAATTTCATCAAGCAGGAAATATATTGCAGGATCAAAAATATTAAATGTATGCTGGAATGGTAAAAATTTGATTTGCGTATAAATATTTTTTTACACTCTCAAAATAATTTTTAGGCACTTCACATTCCAGTGAGTTAACCACTCACTGGAACGTAACTATTTACATGCGAATATGAAGAGTAATTTTAGGCAAGATATACCGTCGAAATTTTCGATACTGCTTAAATCAAAGAGGGGGTATCAAATGCAGCGAACTAATAAAAAAGAATGCATTGATAATATTCCTGCTTTAGCCAACATTAAGTGGTAAATTTTATAGGATTTAAATAAAAATCATTAGGATACTATTCAAATTTCAAAACTACCAACTCACTATCGTCAACGTATATTTTGACCTTAAATTACTCTTAATATACAAAACTAAATTTAAAAATCTAAGTTAATTAATAAGTAACTGCAACTGTGCGAATGCTTGAGCAAATACCAGAAAACATTGCGAAAGTAGTGAGTGCAGCAAATGTCTCATACACCAGTTTTTGTCACAGGTATAGTCTTAGAATATATATATACATTTACATATGAAGATTAGTAATGTGGCACCACATCTGTTTTTCTAACAATTTCAAAATATATGATGGCAACATTCTTTATAGAAAAAGAAAGTAGTGCAAAGATTGACAACTATAGCTCTGGATTTGGCACAAAAATAGAAACACTTTACTATTTTTTATAGAATTTTTTATACTCAAAACACACATTTTATTGGAGTTCGCACAAAGTTCTCCATTGTTACATCCATTCATTTCCACGTCATTTAAATCAGTTCAGAATAAAGAATAAAAATGTATTTTGGAAAAGAGAAAAGAAAAATGTTAATGAATTTTTTACAAAAATTAAAATTTAGAATAAACAAAAGTAGGAAATTATATTAATCCCATAATAGCTCTATTTAAATCACTCATAAAAATTAAGAAAATATTTTTTTCTTTCAACCATTTATATAAATATAATATTTGGCAAATTTTAAAACATTTTCTAATATTTTTATCATTGAATCCAACTATATTTACTTCATTTGATGTTTAGTCGTAATATTAATAATAAGATTTTACAATCAATAATAAATTAACAACAATTCATTTCTGTTCAGATTGACTATAATTGTGTTGTCGTACATTTATCCTTAGCTTTGAGATTTTTTAAAATTTTCAACAGGGAAACAAACGTATCATATTAATGGTAAGATAAACATTTTTACAAGAATCAATTATAAATTCCTTAGCACAATGTTCTATTTAGTAACAATTATTAACAATTAAATAATTTGAAATATTTCATTTCATGTAAAATTTTCCAAAAATTAGACTTTTTGCACAAACATTTGATTCTTTCATTCAAAACACTGGTACTGAATGATAAAAGTGAATAATTTTATATTATTTGCATTTGCAAAAGCAATACTTTTGAAAAGCAGTTACAAACTTTTAAGATTAAAAAAAGTATTTGATTTCGATAAATATTTCTTTCAAAGAATTCGGCGTAAAATAATGTTTCGTTTATCAGTGCAATTCCACTTATGTTGTAAAAAACTGCGTTATATAAGCTGTATCATTCAATACCAGTGGCTTTAAACTCATTGTTGCTCAATAACATGTTTAAAATATGAGACGAATACTTCTTTTTTTAACAGTTCAAACTTTATCAAATGCTCCCACATAATGTTTTATATAAAAATCTCAGAAATCATTCATATAATAATATATACTGATATCACGAATTTGCTTATATTTAACAGTTTGTAGATATATATATTTTTTAGCCTCTTTGCACTCAAAAGTTCTAAGAAAATAAGTCTTTTCTTTTCTCTCCTGTATTCAAAAATAAAAATCACACACACAAATAATTCTTGGTTATCTTCTGACATGTGTAATGAATTTTCTTTATACCTATCAAAAAGAAAAAGAATGATTAGTACATTACAATTAATATAATTATGTAATTTTTGTCAGAAAATAAATCAGTTTAAAATACTTTCGATAGAGGGCAGCACAATTAATGAAATTTTTTGTCATTATATTTTTTTCTTCTAAAATATTTCAAATGAGAAAATATACTTAAAATTATTTAAATAATTTTAAATAGATTTATATTTTGTTAAATTATTTCTCAAACTAAAATTTCAACAATTTATAAAAAAAATTAACTTTAGCTAAGAATATATCATCGAATAAAATCCAAAGATATTTTTTAAATAACATTTTGTTAAGTTAATAGTAGTAATAATTCAGTAATTTTACATAATTATATATTATTTATATACAAATAATGTTTAAATAAAAGCGTCAAATGTATGAAATGCTCATAGTAAATAAAAGTTAGAATCTTTTGTGTAATTCAATATAACGTCAATAGAGTTCTCTTCGCAAGTGCCGCATATGATGGCTCCCAAATAGAGGTATTAACAAATAAAGTCGTCTAGTTACAAATATATAGTATACAAAATGAATCGAATCATAAATGTAAAGAATAAAAAATTACTGAAATTCATATTATCATAAATTGTATTGCATAAAAATTATTGGAAAAAAATCGAAATACAAAGTGGGGGAGTTAGACATTTTTTACTTCTTTCGAAAGAGAGAATAAAGTAATTTTAGCTCGCAAGTCGCAGTTCTATTGTTATTAAGAATTTAGCTCTATTTCCGGACTAAGTACTCCCTTCCTTTTCTCTTTCTCTTGTCATATGTTCCGCAATTGTGTCGAGCCCGCTTAAGTCTTCCAATATTTGTAGCTGATATATATGCTCTTTTCTATCTTTATAAGCACTGACAATAGATCTTTTTATAGGGCTTCACACGAACAGTTGTATTTAATTAAAAATAAAGAAATAATTGATTAGCTATCTTGCAGTTAGTTTTTTTTTATTGTTAAAGGGAAAAACTTAATTTTTTCAAATAATGATAATTCCAACTAACATTTAAAAAATGCAAATTAATTTATAAAAAAAAAGGTACGTATATTTGCAAATAACTATAACTATCAACTAATTTAATAGCTCTTTTTATTAATAAAAGATATTATATTCAGGGTATACTATCCAACTAAAACAAGTAGATCGTCTTAAAAGAATGAATACAACTGACTCTGTCAAATACAGAATATCAATGATTAGGATATTTCATTTAATCAAATATTTAAATGATAAAAAGTTTTATCTAAAGCAAATTTATATATTCAGTATGGTATACGTATAAATCCTTTCTTTGTAAGGATAAAAAGCACATAACATGATAGCTTTATTCTTTTATATTAATGTGTTTGTGAAAATTAAATTCTCAGCTTTAAATTTGAATATTTTTCTCAGCCAACAGATTCCTTCTATTTTATTCAAATCACAATTTTTCGGAACATTTTTTTTATTAAATTTGTTGGTGAACACTGATTGATGCTCGAATAATAGAAGCGATGAATTAATTTATTTCAGTAATAGCATAATTGGTTTTACAATAACAAAAAGAATTTATTAACTAAACAAATTTTCTCAAACATATTCAACTTAAATAGTGAATGCAGATAATCGAAACAGAAGCATTTCCACCAATTCATGAAAGAATTCCGCGGAAATCAAAAAGAATTCAGTAATTAATTTATCAAAGTCCTTAAGTGCATTTTTAACCACGGCACTTTCTTATTTCTTCTTCACAGAATGGCAACACGTAGTCTGTGGGAGAAAAAGCCCAGTCTAATTAAATACCCGCCACTTTGTTATTATTATATTTTTTGCTCTACTCCTCCTCCTTTTTCGAGAATAGTTCAGCCATCAACTATCATGCTGTGACGGGACAACAGGTATACCTGGGGTCACTCGAAGAGGTCAACGGTAGTCCGTCGACTATGGCGCCATCTGTTAGGCGCTGCTCCGCCCGCATACATTGCGTGCTGCTGCTTTGGACGTTTTGTCCACCCTTCCCTTTCCCCCACATTTCATTCTTTCATCCGATTACCAAGATTCACGATTTCAAAAGGGATCGTTTGGAAATTAAAATAAGGAACCAGAAATTTAAATAAGGAAATGCAATATTTTATATATATTAACTAGAAATGAATTGTAAATTACTAAAAGGAATTTTCCCAAAAGTTCTTTTTATTTCTGACAAAAGAAGCTAATAACCAAGAATGATTCCTATTTAAAGTTATAGGTAATAGTCTAAACTTAGAATTTTTTAATTTATTTCAAAAATCATTATTACTAACCTCATTCAAATTCTATTACAATAAATATTTTATGATAGGGTATTAAACATTAAGAACTGCTTTAATTTAAAATAAAATGTAGCATATTGTGTATTTAAAGGAACCTGAATTCAATAATTCAGAATATGAAAAAGCGCGAAAGTTTGAATAATCGTAAAACCAACATGAAGCAATTTAAACGATGTAATTTGATTCCTTTTAAGGTTATTTTTGCAAAAGAAGTCTAAGCGGCTTAAGTCATTGGATTCTGAAATATACTAATATCTTCACCCTTAGGTAGATTTGATTGATTTGTCGCAATTCAATCACTATTTGCAGATAAAGATCATTATCAAAAATTTAAAGTGGACTCAAAAACCTATAGAATTATCTAAGCCTGATGACAGAATTAAACTCATGATAAGTTAAACTGAAAGCCAGAACACACTAACCATTGGGCTGAAAAAACTTTATTTGATCAATCAGTTTTAAAAATATATTCAGGTAATTTATTTTGTATTGAGATAAGCATTAATGTAAGTCTAAGAATTTTTGTAAGTAAGTATTTTTTAATAAATATTTTTGTAAATAATTATGTGCATAAATTGAATTTATAATACTGTTGCAGATAACTATTTTGTATGAGAAAATTACAAGATGTAATTTTGAAAACAAAGATAACCATTTGCGTTGAAGTTTTAAAAATTGGTTACCACACTTAATAGGCTGCAGTGAAAAAGCAGTAATTAAGATTAAAATTAGAATAATTTAATTTAGAACTAAATTTATAAATCAAAATTACATATAAAAATAATATTTAAAAATACACTGAATTAAAATAATTTTTTTAAAATTTTATTAATTACTTTAATTTATATACTTTTCCAGATTTCATATGAATGAGATAATGCTTTATTTAATGTGGCGATTTTAGCTCAGTAAAATGACATCTAATTTTATATTTAACTAAAAGCATTTTAAACTCATTTCTTAAGAAAACAATTGAAATAAATTAAGGGGGAGCTTCAGCGGCATTTGCTTTGCAGTAAAAAGCTGTCTGCATTTTACGTAAAATCTAAAAATAGATTACTTTGTTAACTTAGTAACGGAACTTTTCGCAAAGACAATGCGAAATAAATTTGTGCTGAATATGCTCGTTTTTTAATGAATAAACAGCGTAAGATGGTGTATTTTTATAAAAAAATAAAATAAAAAAATCAAAGTAATCTCCATAAGCTTTTCAATTTTTTCTCGGTCTTAGCAAAATAAACCAATTAATTATTTCTCTGAAGATGTTAACATTTTGAAAGAGTATGTCCTAAAACATGAGGAATAAAAAAATGGGTGAAAAAAAGCGAGCTTAAGCATTCTCTGATCGTTAGCCAACAGACATTAAGGCAAACAATCAAAAGCGAGAAAGAGACTAGAGGAGCTATCTTTTTTTACAATTCGTTCCATCTTCTTTTTGTCATTGTAACTTTTTTACCCCCACATCTTTTTTTAAAGAGCTTTTCTGTCAAGTTTTACAACAAGAAATATAACAATGAAACACAGTGTCGCCTTTGAAACCTGTTATTTTTCAACAAATTTAAATTCCTGGAAAAAAAATTGGCCTTAAAAATATTTTCAAGGCAAAGTAGGTGGATATTTTATCAATGCAATCTAAAAACAACATTTCTTAAATTTTAGAAGTTTCCATTTATTTATTATGAGTTTAATGGCAAATGTTAATATACAAATTTAGATAATCATTGAAAAAAGTAATATAATTTAAATAACGTTTCTTTTAAATAAAAGAAAAATACATTTTTTAAAAACATTATTTTGCTTATATATTTCTAAAATATTATTTCCATCCTTTGAAAGCCCCAAAAGAAAGCTACTAAGTTTCATTAGAACATCGTATGAAACAAAAATAATCAATTCAATATATATGTTTAATTTTTCAAGCTATTATGAATAACAAATGTAAAATAATTATTAATATTTCAATTTGAATAAATTGACAATTTAATTGAATATCACTGATCGAAATTTATACAGTTCAACATTTATGCTATTTATAAATAAATTTATTAATTTTTCAGTCAGTATAAAAATTTATGTATTTCTTAATGTATAAATGTTAACAAAATAACTATGATACAAAAAAATAATAAATGTAAAATATTTGTTTAATGTACGCGAGGAATTACCTGTTGACTGTTAAATATTACTACACAAATTAAAATCTATAAACAATTGTAAATTATTATCTGAAGTTAAGAGAATTTAATCTATCGATACGTTTTTTTTTTTTTTTTTTTTTTTGTATTTTATACAAATCAAAATACTTTTTTTGATTTATGCAAAATATTAAAAAATATATAAATCTTGTTTGCTTTTGATTGTGAACATAAGCAAAACCTATTTAAACTGACAACACACACAATACTTTTATTTTCCGTATACTTCTGATTTTATGCAAACTGAAACACCAAAAGAGATAGAAATTTAGTCAATCAATAAAGTGCGCATACAGACTTCGTTTCGATGAATGTCACAACCAGTTTTTGAAGCAGGAGTTTAAAATAGATGAAATTGTTTCGTAAGTTGTTATTTTCCATGCACTGTTGTGTTACCAAATTTGAAACATGCGAAAGTAAGTGCGCAAGTGTAACAACAATGCTTCCACGGCGCGGCAAGAGCAATTTTAATGACTGGCTGCTTTGTGAAATTAGCCAAAATTTTGGGATGGTACGCAACCGGAAACCGACATTACAAATGAAAGTTGAAAAGCATTTAGCCTGACAAATTGCTTTTGTAACAGAATAACTGTTAAATTCAGTGAAGCGTGGATGAAAGTTTCATCCTTCAAGCGCCTAATTGCAGAAATGACGTTATAGTTAACAACGTTTAATGAAAAGGAAAATCTGCGCAGGGCCCTCATCCAAACTATAAGATTACAACTCAGAAAAATTCATTCTTTACACTCTGATTGCAAAAGCTGAAAAAAGATGAAGAGGTGTAGAAAGTGGAAGAAAAAAATATAATAAAAATAAAACCTACTAACTTGGCAAGTCACAACGCGTGCAACCTCAGCAAATTACTCCCCCGTAAGCAAACAACTATACTCAGCTTTAAATACAAGCAAACCAACTCTTTGTTCTTTTTAAATGGTACCATCTCCAAAGAGAGAGAGAGAAAGAGAAAAAGTGTACGATTCTCTCATAACTTTTACTGGGAATAATTTATTTATTCTATGTTATTAATTTGCACATAGTGAGACGAGAATATCTCAGGAATAAGAAATTACCGTAGTTTATTTGAGTGTTCTAAATCTGAATTTGAATAGTATGCAAGATAAAATCGACGAAAAATTATGCTTGAAGTGGCGCAAAGACTAATGAAAGAAAAATAAAATTAGATTGCGCTTTTACAAAGATTAAATAAAATTATCAATTAATTTTTCAGTGAAACATTCTTATGCTAACATCATATGTTTTTTAGTTTTTACTGCAGACTTAGTGGTATATCCTTCCTTCATTGCTTGATTATTTATAAAAATATTAGGACAGCACCAAAAATGATTTTACATAGAAAGATTAAATTAAATATATCTAGAATAATGACAGCTTTGTTTTGAACTATTATATTTGAGGAGTTAATTAACATAAATATTTATTGATCATAATAGTTATATCTTAATTTTTAGGCAACACATGTTCAAATAAGTAATAAAAAGATGGACTTTTTCTTAAATTTAGTATGAAAAATCATCCTTGATCAGATTATTTTCTTTTAGCCAAATACTTTTTCAGACGTACAACCCCTTAAATGTACTCTAACATAGAACGCGGGGGAGGGTCATAACAATGAAAAGGAATGGAAATACTCTCGCTTTACCCAACAAAAAAGAAGGGGCGGCAGACAGTCGATGGCCAAATAAAAAAAATATGCAATACAATGAGCAACAATGAAGTATGAGCAGCTAGATGGAATGTAGTACCAAGGAAAATGCCACATAAATGCCGTACATAAAAGGTAAGAGTTTTCTTCTCCCCTCCACAGAAAAGCAGTGTAGGTGGTTTAAAGAAAAAAACACAAACAAAAACTTAAGCCAGGCGCTATCCCCGGCCAGGTATTTCTCTCCGGAGCTAGGAAAGGTTTGTCCGAAAAGTGCGAGGTCAGGGGTCTCCACCTCAGGAGTTTCTAGTTACGTTTTCAGCACAAAAGAATCCTTTCTCGTCACCCCCTCATATCTTTTTACTAAGCTGCCATGGACTGAGCTGAATAACTTTGAACCAAAAGGAAAGTGTAGATCGAGAAAATATGGTTCATGCATTAGAGTTGACTAAAAAACAACTTACCGAGATAAATTTATATCAATGAATTAAATATATTTAAATATAAAATTCGGAATCATACGTAAGCACATAATTTCAAATTTACAAGGAGGAGCAAAAAAATGGTGTGAATAATATAATACCAATACACGCGACTTTTGTTCATAAGATGTCTAATACCTATATAGTTTATAGACTATTTTAAAATCGGAGGTAAAAAGTAACAAAAAAAAATGTGACAAATTAAAACAGAAAGAAAACCACACACACACATATGGCCTATTTACCAAACTGCGCATGCATTCTTCAGTAATGCTTCACAGTTACAAGATATCAACTTGTATTACGGGAACAAAAATAGAAAATTGCTTATTACAGCAATTTATAAATTCACCAGTGCTTTTTTTCTCTGTGGAAAATAATTCATTACAGTTACATTATAATTGGTCTTTAGTCGTTAAAAATAGTTTTTTAATTGAAAATATATTAATAGAAGCCCAAATAAAATTACTCATATATTGTAATTACATAAAATCATATGAATTCTCAGAAAACTATCAGATTGAAAGAGAAGGAGTTATTATAATACTGATAAAGCTAGTTAATTCATTTTATAAGCAACAAATCAATAACCATATACATATATACATGCACAGAAAAACACGAGTGCAATTCAATAAAAAGAAAATGAACTCACCAGCAAGAATTGTCTGTTCAATCATTGTTGGATATTTGTCCCAATCCTGCTTCCGCTGGACTACGGACACACAAGGCACTGAGTTTATGAACTGGTGAGGCAGACGGATTCACTACCCCTTCTTCCATTGCCAAGAGAGGCGGCGGGCTTCCTTTGATGCGCGGTGGTGAAGATGAAGACATTGGTGCCACAGGATCGTCGAAACTAGAGCTGCTGTCAGGGAGTTCGTATCGTGCATGAGTCCGCATGTGACGTGTTATCATGTCTCTGCGGCAAGCTGCGTATGGACATTGGGGACATTTATAAGGTTTTTCCCCAGTATGAGTCCGTTGGTGAGTACTGAGATGGTCTGACCGACTGAACACTTGTCCACAAACACGACAAGTGTAGGGCTTGATGCCTGTGTGTAATCTCATGTGACGCGTTAACATGTCCGAACGAGCGAATGACCGCTTACAAACGTCGCACATATAACTTTTGGTCGATGAAGACGTCGTTGTGTCTGCTTGTTGGCGGCTTCTGTGGCGACTAGCCATGTGTTTAGCTAATCGATCATGTAATGAGAACATCTGTCCACAAATTGGGCATACATATGCTACGTCAGATCCAGGAGCTACAACTTCAACTACTGGACTCACGTTTCTAGGCGATAACACAGATGGTTCCATCTTTGGAGTGGATATCATCGTAGGCGGTGTTCGAGAGTCGAATGGACTCCCACCAGAGGAATCCCTAGGGCTACTTTGAGAATCTCCAGAGAAATCTCTAGTTAAAGGTGACAGCGGAAAACATGTGTTTGAAGACGATGTCGAATCTGAGCTGGCCGGTGTATTTGATTTGACTGAAAGGTCCAAGGGTGAATCTTGAGGAGTCGTAGAGCTGTGGTCAGAGTCTAAACTGCCACCTTTTTGAGGTATATGTAAAGGTTTTGGTCTTCCATTTCTGGCTGTTAAATTGTAGCCTTCGACAGGCGAGTCTCTTGGGGGAGGAGGTGGCATCGCTGGGTGCATTCCGAGATGTGGATGACTGGATGCATCACCACCACTACCGGTCATTCCGGAATCTGCCAGCCATTGCTTCAGATCTGAGTCAGAATGACTTCTCCTTCGGTAATAGAGTTCCAATTTGTTTTGTAACAATGTGCTATATGGCGGCGTGATAGGGGAAACTGGAGTCATGGGACCACCGGCGGCCATCATCTTGTGAATGAATGCTCGTTGGTCAGTAGTGAAATCCCAATCCAAGGAATGAGCTGGGGTCTGAACAGCCAGTCCACGGCAAAGATGACAGTCACAGATAGGGAAACTGGGGATACTTGTATTCAGATGATGCGAGATTGCGGTGTTTCCCACCGATGCCCCGTTGCCCATGACAACGGGACTTTCTCGGGAGAAAGAGTGATGCGAGAGCAAGAAGGGATGCGGGAGATGTGGTGGCGGGTAGTATCCCTGGGGGTACGGCAATATCTGGAGCGGTGTTGGGCGACTACTCGACAGCCTGTTGCCTGAAGGCGAACTGAATGCGTCGTCTTCTCCATCCACATCTTCCTCCTTGGGGGGTGTCTCAACACCCAGCCCCCCTGCCAAGGAGGGGGCACAGATACCTGTGAGAGACCTGCCGCTCTCCCTCTTTGTGTGAGAACGGAACGGAACTTTCCTCAGAGGAGAACAATCCCCGAAGGTCGTTGTTCCCCCACCTTCCTCAGGTGAAAGCAAAGGGGAGGGTTCCACTTGGAGTGATTGTCCAGCAGGCAAGCCACCGCTCTTTTCCGCAGCATCCAGCAGATCTAATTTCACTTGCACGCAGTGACTCATCTCGGAATCAAGAGAGGCTTGCTAAAAAAATAAAGAAGAAAATTAACACCAGTTAAATAAAAAATAACTTCAAATATAAAATAGTTAAGACCAATCAAATTCATAAATGTCATCAAAGATTTATATAGTTATATGGGTAGTTTTTGCTTTATAATTAGCAGGAGAGAATATAGAGAAATTTAACGTAAAAATTGCATCAGATAAAGATTTTTTAAACTACAGCATTTGTCGCAACATGAACTCACAATTATTAGAAAAATTCTTTAAATGAATATCGATTTACTTAAGCAGATTTTAGAATGCATTCAAATTCCTGATTTTAATAACATTAGCTTTAAGAAGATTTCTTCATTAAAAATCACTAATTCTTTTGACACAGAAAACTAATATTACTCACTTTCTCAGGAAGCGCTCTCATTTTTGATCGGGGTCCAATTGCTTCATCGGTCCTAAATGATTTTTCTGGATTAGGTAAAAATACATTGTTTTCACTTGGGCTACTACTAGTGTGTCCACCATCCTCAGATGACGTTGAGTCAACACTTCGCCGCTCAACCTGCGAAAATATTATCAAAATTACGTAAGATCGAATTTCCATTATTCCATAACAAACATCATTTTAGATTATTTAAAAATAAGCGCAAGAATATGACAGAATTATATTGTGTGCAAAAGTTCTGTAAATTGATTTTCTTCATAGGAAGACAAAATGGTATTTATCTATTGTAGAACAAATAAGGGTAGAAATGATGATAAATGATTCAAGAATAATCATAGAAATGATTGACTGTGTAATTTGATGCTTTAATTTTTAATAATTATTTCTGTAGCATTTTATATATTTAGTAAGCAATTGTAATTTATATACATGAACATAAAAAGATATCACCAAAACAAAAATATTAAATAAAATCTTATAAACCATTTATTTGTTTATTTAACCACTATTCAGAATATCGACCAAATTATCTTGTCCATATAAATATCAAAAATTTAATAATATTAAGTAGTCCGAAGATAGTGTTTCTTAATGCGCGTAAGCCAATTCTATCTTAGGCATATGATTTTTTTCTGAATCAGATTAATTTGAGGAGTATTTAAGATAGGTATTTTATTTCACATGGTATGAAACATCCATATAAAATATGTTTTATCATTAAAAGTTTCAAAATATTTAAGCAAAAAAGTTTTTAATGTATATATATATATATATGTATATTAAGAAAGTGTTTCCTTTGCCTTTGATTTAAAAAAATACATTTTACAATTATGCATGTAAATCTATCATTGGGATTTTTCGTTTTGTAACCATTATTTAAGAATAAAATATTAAGAACAAAATGCATAAAAATTTAATAAAAAGAAAGTCTTAAAATAATCATTGTAATGCACAGGCCACATATCGCACAAAATTAACATTTTTGTAAAACAAATTTCTAAATTACTTGTGTTGTCAGTTTATCCAAAACAGCACTCAATCTCTTTCGTTTTCGGGTTGTATTCTCATTAAAATATTCTCCAACTGGTCCCTGATTGGTGGAAGCGATGGAAGGAGACGGAGCTGATTTGCTGCCTAATTGGAACAAAGATTAATATGAGCGCATGCACAAAGATAAAAGAATTTAGCCTAAGGAATAGGATGATATGAAGATGCTGTACATACCGTCATCATCTTCTGCAGTACTTGTAGTCATGTTGTTTCCAAGGTCCGAGACCAGGCTCAGACTCTCAGCCATGATGACCTCAACATCTTTCTCATGAAGTTGTCAGCTGTATTTGAAGGGATCTGATGTCGCTGTTTCTATCTCATAAAAGGAATTTACTTTGCGTCCCACTTAATCTGAAAATAAACGCAAAATGTTAAATACTGTCAATTATATACCAAACACTTCGTAAAAGTGATAATATCTTATATAAATAAAGCAATTTTCGCACGTATGACAGCATTCTATGTATTACAAAAAAAAAAAACATTTATTATGAAACGAAATACATCAATTTAACTTTTTACTCGTCATTTATTCGATTAGTTTGTTCAGTGGTTAATTGTAAACTATAGGAAACAAAGCTTTTCAGTGTTCCTTGGACATATGTATACACAGTCTATTACCTAAAGGCAGCGAGCCAAATTTGTTGGCAAGAGTGCCCAAACATTCGCACGTCCTAGCTTTTTTTGTTTTTAATTCCCCACTCTGATGATAGCCCTTCTTATTGCTTTTTCCAAAGTTTCTCTTTTTTATTTCTCTTTCTCTCTCCGCGATTGTTTTCGGTGTTGGTGCAAAGTGATTGTTGCGGTGGGCATTCTAAAAACAGTATATGGGAGAGAGACGTGGGTGAAGAAGGGATCGTGCAAAGGGTGGGGGAGGGGGAAGCATTTCATCCATTGTGTCTCGTGGAATTTATTGTCTCACTCTAAAATGTGCCACCCTCGCAAGATGCTGGTTTCAAAAATAAACCCCCGACTCAACAGTTACAAAAGGAATAATGCTTGTAGAAAAAAAAGAGAATCCGTAGTAATGATACTTTTTTTTTTCTTTCCTTTTCTTCTCCGCTCAGTTGGCGTACAAACATTCTCAGCATTTCTCATTCTTAAATTAATTGCTCAGTCGATCCAATGTTCACTTGCTGCTGCGTTTGGGAAACGCGAGGGTTAGACTGGAACAAACCAGATTCAAATTTGAAGCTATAATTAAACACAAAGCGGCATATCTGGAAATTTTCAAGGCATCGGGACACTTGCCTTGTAAGGTAATGGGAATAGGTGGTTGTTGCGCGGCTCAAAATGACAGTTGTATACTTTACTTTTCAGGATCTGAGTCCTATATTTAATAAATTGGTTTTATATAAATATATTAACTGTTTCAAGATATTACTTACAAAAGTCAAGTGAAGATTTCGTTTGTTTTTGAAAACTTCCTGTATTATTAAACATTTTCTTTTTCCTTTCATTTGCAGTGCGAACTCTATGAATTATTTCAAATAATCCTAACACCAGTGTTTTTGGGAAGGCTTGAATTCCAGTCACAATTTTAATAGGAAAGTTTTAATAATTTTTCAACACATAACTCATCACTTGTCTTTATAAGAAATTTTATATGAATTAGATCATAGCTATAAAACTAATTATTTATTTATATATCAACAATATCAATACATAAAAACATAGCAAGGGCCTTATTTTTCTCATTAAGATAAAATTGAAGATACCTAAAAAATTATATGCAGATTTTAATAAAAATCATTTGAATAGGAAATAAGTAGTAATATTAATGATCGATTTTTCTTGTTTAAGGAGTGCAGATAACATCAAAATAGTTACCGTGTGATACGATAAAAATACGATGGAAAGTTTTAACGCACTTTTTTCTTCATCTCAAGCACTTTTAAATAAACAGCTTGCTATCAGAAACAAGAAAAAGAGTTATAAGAAATAAAATTTTTTGACCACAAGAAAATAGTAGATACTTTGTAACTGCTTTTCTTAAGCGTTTTATAGAGGAGCAGATAATTTTTTTGGGCACTTTCAAAAATTTTATTGTTTTTTAACGTCACAGAAAAATTTCCATTACAATCATCAGTCAAATAAGAAAAATTATAATCCCTTCAACTTTCGCGCAATATCACCAGCTAAGAACAACAAGTGGGTATACACAGCATTTAGGTGCTATATTCAACAGTACGTGGGTTCAATTCCTACTTCGGGTGTGGATGTTTGCTGCATTGAATCTGCTTCAAATTAGCATTCAGTAGCATTCAAGAGATATTTTAAGTAAAAGTTGACCGTAGAGCAGTAAACAAAATAAATGTTTTACAGTCTTCTTTAGATATTAGTATGAGATATGTGTGTATGTTTTATCTTTCATTACAAAAAATGCCAAACATAATTTCATTATTTTCTTTTTTTCATACTATACCTATGTTAGTAATAGTTTTCAATTAGGATTTAATTTTTTGCCAATTACTAACAACACTGTCAAAACTAAAAAATCAAATCCATCCGAATGTATGTAGATAAAAACACCATTCGAACATCACCTTTGAAAAATGCTTTGTAGAAAATGAATGTAAATTTTGGGCAAATAAAACTTCAGAGCACTAGCATAATGCAGCAAAATTCATATGCATAAAATACACAGATGACTTAATGCACACTAAAATATTAGTATTTTTTTATATATAATTCCTACTGATTTAAATTTTAGCTACACAAATAGCACATATTCATAATTTCTATTAACTTAAATTTTATCGACTTGTAGTTCTTACAATAAGATCTAGAATAATTCTTAGTGATTCAATTCAAATAAAAATAAGGAATAATAAGTTAAAAATTACATGGTAGGTGCTTAGAGCAGACAGAGTGAAATTTCTGATCATTTAACGAAATTCAACTCTAATCTATTATCTGAATCAAAGATTTAACAAAACTAATGAATGGCACGGAAGAAATCTCAAATTTGCAAATATGATTTAGGAAAAATATAAAATTTTCATCAAAAATAAATAAATAAAAAAACACGAAGCATTGCTTTTATGATATTTTTTTTATCGAACCATTTATTTGAATGATGCGAGAGAGCATCTACATGTAATGTAGCAATTCCATAGCATCACTAAATCACGGCTCCTCATCACGCGTTATGCATTTTACCGAAGGAAGCAGTTGTAGCGCTCTTTGACCTTTGCGCTTTACTTAGATAATCAGTAATCGTCGCCGGGCGTATCCACCCTCTATCATTACTGCTTAGGAAGTAAGCCTATTTTTGGGGATGAGTTTTTAATATTCTTTTGTTTTCGCATCGGGAGGCTAACGAAGGCAAACGAGAAGTTACAACTTCCGCCATTTGCCTCCTTCGTGTAATTGATCGCGAGAACATCTGCCGACTGGATTTTTTTTATTTCTTTAGTGGCAACAGCATATTAACCGGATAGATTATGAGTCGCTAAAAACCTAATTGTCGATCTTCGAAAAGCATTTAGTATTCTGCAGCTCGTCTTTCCTGCGCTTTCGTAATTCTAATCTTCACACGTATTTACTAAATAACCAGTCTACTTTGGCCTGAACATTGGCGTGGGAAAAACGAGAGTCCATTTTATACGTCCTAAAGATATCTCGAAAGCTTTGGTGGTTTAATAAGTATTTTCCATGTATTTACGTTTTTATTTAATCAAATAACATGAATAATTTATTTTTCTTAGATTGAAAGTAGAAAAGGTAATTTTTGTCTGATATATATATATATATATATATATATATATATATATATATATATATATATATATATATATATATATATATATATAAGCTTTCAGTATAATTTTTTTGTGAAAGGAATTTAAAAATTTTAATTACTGAGCATTAATTGCATACTGTAAATTTAGATTTCTTGACAATTTAAAATTCTTTGTGCTGAAATGTTCTTACATCTGAAGATAAAATTAATTCAATGAATATTATTTAAGTATAATAAGCAGTTTCAGAGAAGAGATTTAATTAAAATTAAGTTAATTTTATTAAATTATGAGTAAATGGCGAATCGATATTTTACACAAATATTATCTATTCATATGTAATATCAAAATATTTTATGATTTTTAATTTTTGTAATAAAGATATTGAAAGGTTTCGAAATTTAATATCTGAAAGTTATTATATGATCTGTTAATTATATTTATAGTACGTTATACATAATTTTAGAAAGAAAAGGATTTATTCGCTTTAAAATTGTTTCAAAATATTTATTTAAAAATATTTTTGAATAATTATTTTTTTCGAGCATCATAAATAAAAGAAAAAAGCTTTTAAATGAGAATCATACTGCAGACTATACAAATTAAAAAATTTTACTCAAGAAAAAATGAAGTAAAATTTATTTAAATAAGTTTAAGTGAGCAAATAATTATAACAACACACTTATTTTATTTCTGCCAAATATTAACAATCTGCACACGATTATCGAATTCAAAAATATTAAGATTCGAATGCGAGAGAAACTACGAAAGATTCCTTCTCCCACGACTGGCCATCGCAAAGAACAAGGCTGGAGAATTTTTAAACGACTGATGGCAACACGCTGCGGTATCCGACAGTTTAGAATATGAGCCGTAATCGCAACCTCAGCGTGAAACTTGAAGCTCTGACAGATAAACAGAATTATTCTTTTTTTAACTGGTGAAATAAAAGAGAAAAAAGCGGTAACGTGAAAAGTCTGTTCATTGAGAAACCAAGCACACGTGCCGTCCCCACATAAGTCTTCTTGGATGGGGACATTTATATTTTTTTCGCCTAGTCCGGCAATCAATTTTTCTTTTTAAGATTTCTCGACTTATCTCCCAAGAAGTCATTATTGGAATGAAGAATTCCCTCTATAAGCAGGTTGAAAGAGCGGTATAATTGTCGATATACAAATAGCTAGACACTTAGCTAAATTTTGGCTCCAGATAATCCAGTGATTACAGAGCGACGAAAAGCTCAAATAAATTCAGGACACATTCAGCCTGTATCTTTGAGTCTGAAGAATAGTGGGCGATAGAGTAGGAATCTTTTTCTTACATACATACCAATGGCTGATACTATTGATATATATATTAGATTCGATTCTGGGAGAAAGTACATACAAAAATAAATTTCAAGAAAGAGATGGAAAAAGGGATGCGCATTGAATTACAAATTGATAATATAAATGAATCTTTACAATACTTTATTGTTGAGAATTGTTTGAGATTCGGGATAAACATGTACGTATCTTTCAGGGGGAAAATTATGATTTATTTAATGTGAAATAATATCTATATTATTTAATGATGCTGAATATATTTACTTAGGCTTTGTTTGTAATGAAATCCCACGTTTTAAATCTGCTAAAAATAAATCAAATGAAGTGTGGAATGCTTTAAAATTTTCCTTAGTTACAAAGTTATTAAATACTATACAGGGATTTTTTTTTCATATGCATTTCAATGCATTTTTGAACAGCAGCATATTAGCAAAACCCAAAACTCATTCCTTACAGTGAGCAAAAAGTGATTTTGTCAAAATTGGAAAAATATAAACATCAATATTTTTTAATTTACATTGTAGGAGTGGAAAAAGAAAGAGGAATTCTATGCAGTCCTATTTACAGATAAAAATATGAACATAATCTAGGCATAAATTGAATGTTAATTTTAAAACAAATACAGTAGTAAGACATAAAAAAATTGTAAATTAAAATATTTTAATTTACAAAAAAAAAACGCTTTATACTTTTAAAATTATTCATTAAGACATGGAAATAAAAAACGTCTTCTACTTATCTTTAAAGACTAAAATTTAGTATTTCTCTGTCGGATTCGGATATTTGTATTTAAGGCGATGAAATATTTCGTTTAAAAGAAGATCTTCTAGCATTTATAATCAATAAAACTACAATATTTTAATTATTATAGCATTAAATTATAAAAACTGGAATAAGCTCTAAAAATTGAAAAAACAGCACATCAAAACCAAAATAATCTATTTTTGAATTAAAGATATTAAAAAAAAGTATTTTGTGTTTCAAATCGTTATCACGGTTTTCAAGGTAAAACAGCAAATATATTTTGATGCAAAAATGTGTTAAGATAAATGAGACTTAATTGAAGGAACTTTAAAAATTCAAATTTATAATAAAAATAAAAACGCATTAACCAAGAAGTTAAAAAATACTATTTAATTGCTTTGCTTTAATAAGATATTTTTAATAATCAGTATTAAACTTCGAATTCTCTCGAAACTTTTGAAGACTAGATGCTGATGTCAATCACGGTTAAAGTTTATAAAATATATTTTAACTTTAAACAATATATGTATATTATATATATATATAATTATTATATTATAAATTAAAATATTTTAAACTTTAGGCAAATAACTTTTCTGCAAACTTTTGTTAGAAATTCAAGCCTTATTAAAACAAACAGAAAACAAAAATTAACCCATATAAAGCATATATAATAAACAAAAATTTAATCAAATACAGAAGAAATAATCATTGACTGCATGAAGAAATTTTTTGCATTTTTTGCAATAGTGATCGCTAAAATTAATGCAAGCTATTTTAATAAAATAGCATGATGCATAGAAAAGATTAGTAAATGTAAGTTTGACAAAAAAGTAGTTAAAATTTTTTAATATAAGATAATAAAGTATTTATATCACTTCAAAAGCAAACGTTTATAAAAAAAATACGTATGATCGGTTTTATAATAGTATACATTGAGATAAAATAAAAACTGAGGGTTATACTAATGTTATTTTAGGTTTGTTTGGTTTGTTGGTTTGTTTGTCGCTCAACGGTCATTTTTTGCACACGAGGGCTAATTAGACCGGGACTTACGGTTTAAAGTGGAATCCGAATCACTACAAACATCCATGCCCAAGGTGGGATTCGAACCCACGAACTGTTGAACCGAAGGCAAGAGCGCTAACCATTCGGCTGCCAGCTCGGCAATGTTATTTTAGGGTTCGAGTTTAATGTTAAACTGAACAGAATGTTTATAAAAGAGGTAAATATTTTGGGATGATAATAATAATAAAATAAGTATCCTGTATAATTGCGAGGAATACGACTTAAGAAATATTTAAATTTTATTTTAAGTTTTGATTAATGGAGTAAATTTGAAATTTACCATAGCTCTGCACAATAATTTCATTGTTAGAATCAAGATTTAGTATTTATAAAGCAATATACTCTGTAATTAAAAATAACTTTATACTGACATTTTACAAAAAAAAGCTTATTTTGTTTATCCTTCAATGGACATTTTTTTGCATACGACCAAACTAAAAATGAACCTACAGGTTGAGGTGGATTCCAAACTATTACAAGCATCCACGCTTTTGGTGAGAATCGAACCAATGTACTATGGATCCGAAGGACAAAGCGTTTATTTAAACTAAGATTATTTTTTACTTATAATACATACTAAATGAAACTGGAATATTGAAAAACGAACAGTTGGGAAAAAATATAAACTAAATATATAGTTTTGAGAAGACAATACAACTAAATTAAGTTTTTTAATTAGGCAAAAGATATAACGCACAAAAAAGGAAATGTGTACACCTTTATTAAAAGGTGATAAGGTAAGAATCCTCTTAGAGAAGAATATTAAAAAACCCAGGCAATAAACTTTCGAGTTAAGAGACTATCCTAATAACTGCCATCAGGAGGGAAAGGGAGAAGATTCCTCTGCCTTTTAAATATAGACCTCTTTCTCCTGAGATAGAAGATAAGGTCGCCTCCACTTCGATAAATATACAACCATCCACAAATTTTCGGACCTGTGGACGTGAAGAGGTTACGAGAGTGACACCTGCACCTGGCCTTGACAGTGACGTAACGGAAGAACCACTGTTGTTATATTAATGCCCTGCTTAAGTGGGCCCAAATAGGTTACCTAAAAGGGAAGACATGTGTCGTCTCTCTTGGTACCACCTGGGAAAATTCACCGCTGGACAAGACGATGGCTGCTCCAAGAAAGGAGCTGAATTCTGATACAAAGTAGCTTCGCTTTCCTCTGGGAGAAAAGTTGGGAAATCAACATTTCAGTAACACGACCTCTGTAGAGAGATAATTTTTTTAATGAGTTTCGACACGCTTGATGTTCGACAATGATAACAATGAACAGAACTTATTTTTAAGAGAGTACTCAGAAACATAACAATACCGTAAATTAGATGGCATGTACTTAATTGAACGTATTAATGTATGTATACTCCTTTATTGTATGTATATTCCTTTATTTAATTTAATAATCTTGAGTGTGTAATAGCTTTTAATCATATTGTAGATGTTTAATGAAGTAAAATTGTAGTAGAATATATTCTGATGGGAATTTTAATTTTTTTTTTCGTAAGCAATATATGTAGTTTACGAAATTTTAAAAAGAACGATTCATTCAAACTGTCAAAAGCAAAATAATTATTTTTAAATATTTAATAGTTTTCCCTACTTTGAAAAAATAATGTTTCGATTGTGAATAAATGTGATAATATTCCATTTCATTTTTTTAACAAAAGCTATTTAATAAAATGTAGACTTCTTATCCACGGTCAAAGTTAATAAGTTAATTTAGAAACAAATCCGTTAATATGATATTTTAAATCAACACATTTTGTTTTGCATTACAAACTTATTTTGAAGTACAATTTTCGATATATTTAACACCAATTTTGTACTTTCAGCTTCATTAAGAATAGTAATTTCTTAATTTTTTATTTTTTAACTCCATGATATTACATGTCTTAGGTGCTATTTTTACTAACTTATACGTAAAAATAAGATATTGAATATAATCTTATTGATTTATTACAAAAAAACTAAAAATTAACTTATTTAAAAGATTCATATATATATATATATATATATATATATATATATATATATATATATATATATATATATATATATATATATATATATATATATATTGTTATTTATCAGAAATTTTCTCATAATTAAAAATGCCCGATCATTTCACATAATAAATTGTTTTATCAAAACATTCGATAGAAATAATTCCAACAGTTGCTAAAATATTGTCATTTAAAGATTTATAATATATATTTATACTGTAAATAAGTTTTTAGTCATTAAAAACGTGTTAAGATTTGCAATTAAATTTTCAGACAGTAACAGGAATAAACTTGGAAAAAGATGTATTGCAAGTCTATAACAAAAATTAAATACATTAAAGAATTTTACAAATAAAATTTAACTTTTTGATATTCGAAAAATGATCGACTGATTAGGTGTTTAGCGGCTTTTAAAAGAATATTGTAACATAGAATATACTGTACTGTTAAATTAAAAAAATATTCTGTATTGTGGCATAGAATATAGATATTCTCTCTTCCAACGACAAGCGTGCAACAAATGAAGAAAAAACACATTCAATATTTGGCACATTCCTCTGCGAGAAAGCAAGTATGTTCCCAGTGGAATGTGCACTTCACTATAAAATCCAGTCCATAAGATGATATATTTTCACGTTTTGCCCACAACTGAGAATTTTTTCCTCACAGCGATAAATCGTCCGTCGCAATATCCAACGCATAAAGTTGAAATCAGAGTAACTAGAAGAGATACCAGGCCTTGTTCCGAATGTTGTTCGCGAAGAACGTGAACAGAATTCTGAAGAAAAAAGTGTCCTCCACCTATTCGCCCCCGAATGATATGCTCAGGTCGAAGTTATACTACACCACACTTTGTGACACAAGTTTATCGTTGGACAAGAGTTTAGTTTATCAGACAAGAAACTCTATGAGCAGTGTCCATCGTACATCAAAGGTACCACTAACAGCACACATACTGGGCCTCTTAGGGTTGACGAACTACAAGAATTCTTTTAGGTTGATGAAAATGCTCGATAAAATGATAGAATAAGAAAATCTTTTTTATTTCAAAAAATATTCTTAAACATATTAAATAATAATTGTACACCAAAGTGAATTAATCTTTAATATATTCTTATAATTATTAGATTTAAATAAAAAAACAGAACACTTATAAAGAAATAAGATAATTAAAGTTTGTTTTACTCATCATACTCAATTAAATTTGGAAATAAAATATTTTTCTGAAAAGTATTTTCTAAGAAAGTATATTTTATTGCATTTTTAGATTAAGTTTAAATAAAAAATAATTTTGATTTTGTTTTCAAACAGCTGGGTAAAATTCCTTAAATTAATTTTGAAATCATTAATTACTATCTGACAAAATGTATTTTTCCTATATTGATATATTGAATATAAATTATCAATTGCTAGTCAAATTATAGTTTGTTGATACAACGAAAAGTACTTGTTATAATCTAAATGAAATATCTGTTACCTATTTAAACTTTTGAAAAAAAGATAATTAAAACTCAAAAATTCTTTCTTTACTATAAAACTGTAAAGTAAAATTGCTTAAGCCTTAAGAAAAGCCAATTTTTTTATTCTTAAAGCATAGAAAGAACTATTATTTTTTATGTTAATTTTTTTCTTTTATTTTAAATTTGTGGGATTTTGTGTTTATTGATACTCTACGGAGACTTTGCATACAGAGGCTAATCTGAATTAAACCACAGTTTAAAAGGGATTCTGAACCGTTCAAATAGCCACAACTCTAACGAGAGACTCGAACTTACGATTTGTTAAACTGAAACCTGGGTGCTTACTTGAAGCAATTATATGTAAACTAATGGTGTGTGAACTATTTTTATAATTTTAAGACTACATCATATTATTAAAATTAAAAAAAAAGATCAAAATTTCTAGGATAAAACAATGATGAGAAACATAAAAGCAGTTAGCAATTGTCAAAAAGCTATATGTTATATTACAGTTATGCTTGCTGTGATCGACCAGGGAGAAAATCTTGGAATTTAGAGTTAAAAATTAAGTTTTATTACATTTGTTTTATGAGCAATGGATTGGGCATACATTATATTTATGACTATATATGTTAAATTGAAAAATTTCTAGGTTTCGCCCTTCGCGATAAGTGAATATGAAATATAATATTCTAATAGTTCCTCTATGTGTGATTATTATGATGATTATAATACTTTAATCTAGAGTATAAAATCACTATTTTTTGTGGAATGAGTGGGCATTTTGTAAGCATCATTTTAGATGAGGTAAAAGTTAATTGCGCAGTTTTCAATTCCATAACTACATGTTTTTTCAAGTTTTAATTTTTACAGCCAGTTTGAATATTTTACTGTACTCAATTCATTGCAAATCAACTTTAAAATTTAGGAAAGACCAGTTTTAAGAAAACGAGAACAAAATAATTGTAGGTCTAGACGACATGACAAGTTTCTTCTTGGCATTGGTATGCACCAGGGACATTTAAAGATAAATATGCAAAAATAAAAATTTATTTCGTGATGAGTCATACACTAATAAATTCCTCCTGAAAATTAGCTTCTTGATCAATCTCAAAATGCCATAAAATGCGTATTCTTTGATTTTGATATAATATCGTTAAATTTTAAACCATAGAAGGTTAAAAAAGTTATTGAGACATAAAGCCTAAATCTTACTTACTATATGTTTTGTAATAGAAGAAATGATTCAACATAGCATTAGGAAACATATTTTTCACTACCTATAAAATTATTCACTTAAAACACGTGCCAATTTAACTAAATAAATTCAATCTATTTGGGAGAACGTTTTTTATTAAGGCAGCTGGTTCTATAGGACTTAGCAAAATAAAAAGAAATTAAAAAATGATGTCTGTTTCCAAACTAAAAAGGAAACTTAAAAATACGTGAATCACAATGATGGAAATCAAAACGAAATTAGGCTATTTAGTATTTTATTTCTGCAAGCTCGGCACACATTAACTTACTATTACATAAAACGTGCACTATATAAAATTAAAAATAGGGTGCAACATACAGATTTTTAATGAATTTTCAACGTCCTTTATAAGAACAATCAATCTATATTTCAAAATAAATATATTATAACAATTTTAAAATGTAAAGTATCCTAAAATATTTAGGGTTTAATTATAAATCTATTTAAATATATGATGAATTCAAAATGAGATGAGATTTTCTTTGAAAACGTGGTTCACAGCACGATAATATTTTGGATTAGAACTCAAAATTCGATAGTAGTAAAATCAAAATAACAAGACTAAAAATTTTTAAAAATTCAGAAAATTAAAATGGGTAAGTTATGCTTCCTTTTCAAAATATTGATTAATGTTTTTTAAAAAAACTGAAATTTATTTTTATCTAAAAACATTTATCAATATTTCTTGAACAAATTGTTAAAATAACACTTTGATAAGTACTTTTTTTAAGTTTGTTTCTTTTCCACAAAGAAACAGTTCATTAGTATTTACCCAATAAAAATATTCTTCTCTGTTCTAGTTCCAATTGTTGCCACATGAATTTTTTTAAAAAACTACTTCAAAATTGTTTGCGAATAAGACGGAACATTTTTTATATTAAAATCGTTACTTTCCATTTAAAAAAAAGGATTGTTCTACAGTTTTTATATTTTAAGTTTACAACACATACTATATGAAAAAGCTATAATCACTGTGCAACGAAAACATTTTTTTATTTCATACTGAGCAATGAATTCAAGATTCTTATAGTTATCCGAAAGACAGTTTTCTTGCAGCTAGCAAGAAAAGAGAAAGTTGAAAGACAGTTTTATTTATTATCGTTTCCCCAATAAATAAAATCGCCAGTTAGATCCATAAAATATGTCTGTCAGATAGGTTGCTGGTGGCGGCCACACGGCTCGATTGTAATTCCACTCCAATACATTTCACTCAAATCCAATAATATATATAGATATATTTGCTCGCTTCCAAGTTTTTTTATTCGCTTTCTCTTTCACTCTGTCATTCAATGTGCTGCTGATATAAACGAAAGCTTAAACCAACGTCTGATTCTAGGCTAGAAACGTTTGCATGCACAACAGGTAAGGAGTGTGACATTTCAGTGAAAAAAATTTTTTATTCGTTTTTGATAAAATAGCAACCTAACTTTATTTTTTTTAAATCTTTTTTCTTGCATATATTCCCATTTAGAATTCCGAGAAAAGTCCTAGATGCCAGAAAGGACATTTTAGTTCTATTTCGATTAACATCTATTATAGTCTTATATTGTAATTGAAGTTTTTCATCAATGAATACCAAAAACTATTTTAATTTACATTTTTTATTTACAACTATGCACAGTAATGAAAGTATGCATTTGGGAAAAAAATTAACTAGTACTTTGAAATTCAAAAGTACTAGAGATACACAAATTGCTATTTTGAATTATCAATATTTTTAAATGAACAAATAAATAAAAATAAATTATATAATTTGTCTATAGCTTTAAAAACACAAATATAATGTTACCATTTTTACTCTTCAATCATTTATTAACTTTTTAAGACTTGCATTTTAAAAATATTCATATTACTTAATTATGTACTGATATTTCGTTCATTAAAATACAATTCGTTGGTGTTACTTTTAGGAATTAAGTATTTAGATTCTCATTTCCTTTAATGAAAATGTTTTGCTCTCTACTACTATTATATATATTTCCCATATGGCAATGATTAAATTTTCAAATTAACTAATTGTTTATTTATGATTAGATAAAAATAGAAATAATACAAGAATTCACTTAGCTAACGAAATAATCGGAACTATAATCTAAATTCAAATTATTTTCATAAGTAAAACATTTATATATACTGAGTTTAAACATTCTTATTTCTGTAGCATATGATTAAACATATGAATGTATTTCAGACAAGAAATTAAATATTCCATCTTTTATGCCATACAGTACACGTTGCTTTTCCTTAAATTTATTTGTTGTCATATTCTTACAATGTTTTACATCGTTTGCTTATTTAAGCAAGGATATAATTTTAATATATTTCACAAAACACAAGTCCTTAAAATAAACAATTAAAAACAATATCAAGGATGATTTAATATACTATTCAAAACTTTTGTCAATGAAAATAGTTTTTTCTAATTCACATTTCACATGTGTGAAAGAAAATTTCTTCTCTCTTAATTCTCTAGACTACTTAAAATCAGTAAAGTTTCTTATAAGAGAGAACTGATATTTTTTTAATTAAATAACATTTTGATAAAGTAATTTAGATACCCTTTTTTGAATTCATATCTCCGAAATCAATATTATTATGTTCGAGGGAGCCCATCCAAAACAACTGCATAACTTAACGACAGAATTAACTGGTTTCTGTAGCAGCATTTATGACACTGATAATTTTTACATGGATATGTTTTAATTACAGGACAAAAACTTCAAATGTAATGCAGAATTTAAGAGGTATTTTTATGATTGCGATTTGACTATTGAGATTTATGTTTGCAAAGAAACATGAATATTATTGTTAGAGTTAAAATCTTAAAATGATTTTGGAAATTTACTATAATTTACATGTTTTATGAATATGCATTATTATAAATATGAACCAAATTTAAAGCTCAGCTAAAAAATTAAATAGTACATTCAAAGCATTTATTAAAATTTAAAACAGTATGAACAAACAATAAAACTTAAAACACTATGAACTGCTATGAAGAACTATGAAATTTCAAAATAAATTGCTAGACTAAAAATTATACTGAAATTGTATGTTTGTATTTATGTTTATTGTTTGCTTATTTTATTTCTTACTTTTGTATGTTTCACATTTTGTAAAAATACAATGTACGATTAAAAATAATGAAGTGATACCCATAAAAAGTTTAATTTATAATCGAAATGTTTTATATTTGACATAAAATCAAAAGAGAATTCTACTAAAATAAATAAGTTATGATATTTCAAATAAGGAGAAACGAGTCAAGTATAATTAATCGATATTTTTTATCTATAATATCATGCTTTGAAAAAAAAAAAAAAAAAAAAAAAGGAAAAGTGAAATGGTTACGAATTTCAAACCTTCACTTTTAAATGTTTGATTGCAGATTGCAATTTTTAGTCGAATATTTAAAATTTTGCTAAATAATAAACTTAAAATTCAGTAACTGTTACATTTATTTTGATTAATAAGCAATGCATGAGAGGAAAATCGATAAAACTAAAGAGTGCATTCTTGATTTACATGAAACTAAATCTAAATCTTAACATTTTAAATATACAAAAAACATAGCTACTAAAAGTAACTGAGATTCAAGCTACTTATAAAAAATCATATATAATCCACGAATCACAGTAGCCTTAGAAACAGAATCCGAATTTCCCTTTTTAACTACACAGTCGTGCTCTACTTCTTATGATAATCGGTGCTTTTAGCATCTTCGGGGAAATTAATTGCGAATTAAATAATGAAGTGCTTCATAAAAATCGAAACCGTAAGGTGGAGAGAGGAACGGAATAAAAATATTAATAACAATAAAGAAAAAGTAAAATAAAATTTCCAGTCGGCTGGTCTTTTGTAGCCAAATGCCGTAAACTGCTTTTTTCCAAAAGGTTCAAACCCTAATGGTACACTACAATAAGTATATTGATAAAGTCACGGCATGATTCGATTCATAAGCGGAAGATTCACAAGAGGTACTCACGACTGCTATTCGTGAAAATTCACATTTTATTTTTTTATTTTTACTTTTTATTTACTCCAATGCTTGATCATTAAAGAGCTGTTTGAATCTCCCATCGTGCTGCCCCCTCTCCGAACTTTAAACGAATGCTTGTTGAGGTTACCTACAAGTTATATGCAAATGATTTTGGTTGCGCAAACGATAATGCGAATAAGTCAACAATAACTTTTAATTTAATTACAGTAGATAGCTTCTTGTGAAACAAAAATAAAATCGGTACTAAGAAAAAAATTTTCATTCGACATTGTATAATTTAACGATTAGATGATATTGTAAAATATTTGCTTCATTGTACGATGAAATTGAAGACTTTCGTTTTCAGTGAATTAGAATATAATATTAAATTACCAAATGTTTTTTAAAATAGAGGTTTTTAACATTTTATAGATTTGTCTAAGAGTGCAAATTAGAGAAATGGATATAGCGAAGATCCTACTAAATAATTATTTTTAATATTTCATGTCAATTTTAGTACTTCCTGCATATTAACTATTCTTAATACAAATGTAATACAAGTTGATGTTAAGCATAATATGGAATATATTTTATAATCATAATTTCTTTAAATTAAAATTTATTAGAACAAATGAGAAAACAGAAAAAAAATTCTACTAAGAGAACTTATATTAAATACAAGAAACTTTAATTTTAAACTTCTTTTAAATGAAATGAGTCTTCATTGGCAAAAAATTACTAGTTTTGTAATAAAATATTAAAAAATGAAGCATTACAATAAGTACTATATACTTATCTGACCAGATCTATTTTCAGCAATAAAAATCCGATTATATTTGGTAGCATTTGCATTTTATAGTAACAGGCATAATTTTAAAATAATATTCCATTAAATTAATTTTATAAAAAATATTGTAATAAAATGCAGTATAGAACCTTTCTGCATTTTATTTATTTAGAATTTTTTCTCGAAATACTATGCAAATAAAAATCATTCTAGGAACGAAAAAATTACTAAAAATCCTTTCCTTCAAAACATTTTAGGTACTATCGTTTTATATATCACATACTATATTTTCAAAAAAGTAAATTTTGTACATCACTCAAATTGTCCCTGCATTCATTAAAATTTTTCTGAATGTAATATTTAGAAATAAGAATGTCGAAATATGATATTCATTAATACATCTTGGATGCATTTATTAAGCAAAACAACATCGTTAAAGTAATTTAGCCATACTTAACATTGATTTGAAAGACTGATTTTATTTTAAATGACTTGACCAATCAACAACATTTATGAAAGTTTGATGATGATGAAACTTATTGAGTAACAGTAAACCAGGACTTTTTTAGGGAGCAAGTATATAAAAGAAATATGCAATTTTTAGTAAAAGAACATTTTTCATAAAATCTGTTGAAAGTAAAATCACAATCCATGGCATTAATCTCTTAAAATGATCACATTAATTTAACACCTACTTTACAATAACGAAGTTTAAAATTACGTCGAACACTCAATAGGATAAAAAAATGTAGCAAACTTCGTATGATGATTCTCGTTTTGTTTATTTGTCGGTCACTTTTTGGCATACGAGGCTGTATCAATCGGTATTCACAATTCAAAGTGGAATCTAAATCACTACACTCATACATGAATAGGGAATTGAACTCGTGGCTAATTTTACCGGAACTTACTTTTCAAAATGGATTTAAAATAACGGTAAATAGCTATATTTGAGTAACAAATTGAATCTACACTATTGAACGGAAGGCTAGAATGTTAACTATTCAGTTACTAGTTTGGCAACAGTTTAAATTATACAATGAAAAAACTATCAGCATATAATTGATTGGAAGAAATATCGGATTGCGTTATTCTTCCTGATTAAATATGCAATCGATATTCATATATAAAGTAGACGTTTATCTTTAATTACGTTCTGTTATTAATACTTTTATGTGATTCTTGGTGGAGTGCACAAGGAGATAATCAAATAAAAAAATTTGTAATCCAATTATTTACTTCCTAAAGCTTTCTAAAATAGGCCAACAAAGAAAAGTTTTTCAATTGTTTCCTCTTATCACACTTTTACCAGTGAAACTATTTGATAATTACATACATATACTTGTGATGTACTTTTTATATTTGTAAATAATTTTTGTTTAAAATGTACTAAGACGTTTTGCAAAAATATTATATATAATAAATTATATTATACTTATATCTATAATATGATATAAAAATATCAGAAGCATAAAATGAGTAAAAAGATCAACCGTTATATAGAGAGCACTTGTAAATCAGTAAAATTCAGAGAGAAAATTGCACATCCTCACAGTTTAGTTTTTTAAATAATGTTCTCAAAGTTCTTAATTAATTTGGAGATTATTAATTAGAAATAAATTGTTACTTTTAAATTTAATTTAATCACTGACATTTCTAGTTTTATTGCCAAACTAAACTAGCCTTTTTTATGGAAAAAAAAACAAAACAAATTGCTTAATTTGATTTTTAAAAAAATGAGAAAAAAATAATCCTGAAAGTTGTTAAATAGAGTAAAGAAATGAGAGAGGGAGAATGAAATCCCACGAGTAAAATTATTCTTTGTGCACTTGAATGAGTTAAATTTAGTAGATTCCTTAGCCATTAAGAATTGGTAGAAACATTAATTGTTGTCGACAAAAACTGTATCGTCCGCAAATTGCAGCTGATATTGAATTATTCTTTAAAACATTCTGAATATCTATATGAACTCTAATAAGCTGTGAGTTGCGGGTTCTCCTTATTACTATTCAAATTAAGGAAATAGTATGCTTGCAATTCAGATTAAGGAAAAGAATTTATAAGTTAAGGAAAAATAGATTTTTTAAATAATTTTTCTAAAAAAAATTTTTTATTTTCTTGCAAAATTCTTTTTAATCTGGATTTTATTTTAAAATTTTTCACAAAAAGAATTCAATTACTCCTTAAAAGAAAACGTATTGAAACAGATATTAAAAATTAAAACACATTAATTATTAATTGCAATGTTAATGATAAAAGTAAAAAGCCCCAAAACTTATATATTTCAACTATAAATTGACATTCAGTAATTGAGTCTACAGGAAAATCGAATGATTAAGAGATTGTTGATTAAGAGCTGTTTGCCTTATCGCATGTAATAAGAAATAATAAAAAAAAAGTTAAATTAAATAATGCATATTTATTCCAAAATATCAGAGAAATTTTTTTCTTAATGATCTATCAATGTTCACGTTCATCTTTTCAAGGAAGACTGAAAATTACTTTGCATTTTAGAATTAGTAATAAATATTTACATATGAAACAAAATTAATGCAAATATCGAAAATTATTTTTACATAATATCGTATTCAAAATTCATAACTGATGGTGACAAAAATTACTATGTAATATGGATAATTTTCCTAAAATATCGGGAGAAAATAAAATCAATTATAACTTTCTTTTAAAGTACCATTTTTAAATATAAAAGCATATATCAAATCCTGGAAAATGAAAAAAAGTTATAAAAACCACAGAAGTCAGAGAAACTTAATGAGTAAAGTTCTGCACTTTACAGATTAAGTTTTTAAGGAAAAAACTCACAACAAATAACATGGGATCTTTCACTTGGATGACCATGAATGTGACATCATTACTGATCGAGTGAAAACACCATCTACTTCACACTTAAAAGGAAAACCGAATGGCTACAGTCCTGTCGGGTTTTTCTTCCTTTTGTCACTTCTGAATCGGTTATAGGGGGTGGATTTTACTTGGCTTGAACAATCTACTTGGCCCACAAGATCTCCAGCCATCCTCGAGGTTTATCGGATGTTTAGCAAAGAAGCCAATTCCACCCTCGTCAGAGAACCTTGATGGGGTGTAACAGCCCCCAGGTCCTACACTACAATACCCTAGTCTCCATGGGTCATAAATAAATCCTTAGTAGATAAACCGGGATTATACATCTTTACTTGTTAACAACGGAAGACCCTTTTCCTGAAGGCACGTCCTCGCTCGCTCTGCCTTGTCTAGTAGTTGACGCCGTCTCGGCACACCTTTGACTTCAAGATGCCGCTTATGATACATTAGGAGAATCATTACAAGAGAAAAATGAATAAATGCAGGGAAAAAAATTGCAAAGTAAAATCATATGCCATCGGCATTTGGAATCAATGACGCCACAGATTTTTTTTTACCGTGTAGAAAGCAAATTAGTTTATATATACATTCATTAATAACCAATTTTTTGAAACTAAGTAAAATTGAAAATTCACGTGTGTGCTATATCCAACCTTTTGTATCACATATTTGTAATAACAGATGTAGTGTTTTCTATTCCGACATGCAACTGTACGACGACGAGATTATCTTCCGTGTATCTCAAAAGAATTTTTAAATCCAATAATGAAATTAATTTTACTTTGCTTAACATATCAACCAATAACAGAAGAAAGTCATTCCCTTTTATTTCGAAAAACTCAAATTATAATAAAAACATATCGATGCACTTTTTAAGAGTGATTCAAATATATAAAAATGAATAAATACTATTCATTTCGTCTAATTATTTCTCAAATAGTTTCATTTGGTTGATTAATAAGATAATTTTAATTAAATTTGAACAATGTAAACATAAAAGTACTGTATTACCAATGAATAAATTATAAATTCTGAAGAAAAATTAACTATTTTTAAAAATATGAATAAAAATAGAAAAATATCGCGGAAAACATCATTAGGCTATCAAAAGTTTAATAATTTTTTAAGATAAAAAAATAATCATCATAATTTTATTCTTTATACATTTGTAATTATATTGAGAAAAAGTTTGCCTCTCTCCTTAATTAAAATTAACAGTACATCCAACAATCTATAAACATTTCTTTAAAAAATTATATTTTGGCAAAACTCATTTTTTTATTTAGCTTAAGATTTATCTATCAACTTAACATAATAGTGCAACGTTAATAAGACATATTTAAAAAAACCTAGCATTCAGTGACTTTTGTTGGCACATGGAAACAAAGACAAGAAAATGTGATACTCTAGATACATTGCAATTAATTTTTTAACTTAAAAAATTGGCTCACTCATAAAAATAAGCTAATTACTTAAAAATGAGCTCTAAAGAAGTTTAAAAAGCTTTCATTTGACTTCCAAAACTTATCATTAAAAAAATTTAAAACATTATAATATTTCTTAAATTAATTCTTATTTATTCGAACTAAAATTAAAATATTACTTAAATAATTTTTATTAGTGAAGGGGTTAAAAATGAAGAAATTTTTACAAAGCAGAATCTCTAATATTGTTATATTTATAACTCGTCGAATAAGGAATGACTGGTATATTAATGTTTATCATTATTATTTATGTGGCATATTATTTAAACATTCATAAGTATTCTATAATTCTATTATATTCATTGTAACTATAAGTTTTAGTTTAATACAATGCTGTGTTGCTAAAAAAATAAATAAATAAAATGCAATAATCCTGTACTATAGAAAACCTTTTGTAGAAAAGTAATTTACTGAAAATTTTACTATTTGAAATTCTCTCAGAAAATATTTATAAGAAATCAATTGCATATTTATTTTTCATAAGTTGGAAATTATTTTAATTCACGATACCTCAAGCTGTGATTAAATTAGTTTTCTCAGCAAATATTTTTAAATAAAGATTTGTGTGAAAAATTAAAATAAGAAAAATAATTAATTATTTTCGATGATTTTAATGACAAGTTAAAACTGTTTTAAATGGTTAAACATTTGATAAAAAGAAAATATTCTCTACAAAGAAATAAAACCAACTTTTATGCAAAATTTTAATCAGACTAGATTAAGTTAAAAAAAATTTTTTATATACAACTATAAGAACAAAATACTGATTTACAATTTTACATTCAAAATTTTTTGATATTGTATTCGTTCAAAAGTCAAATAAGACTTATATCAATTGTTCATATGGCTAAATTATAGGATTGTTAGTTGTTTCTTATAATTAATTAGAATTAATATTTTATTGTATTCAAAACTAAAGAATATGAACCAATACAATACATACGCATTCAACAAGTGAATTTGCTACCATAAATTGTAAAAGAATGAACACTTCAAAATGGAATGTAGAAGTGCCTAGATAAAGTGTGTGTGGTTATCTTGATTAAAAAATCTGTGGTTAGTGATATACTGGGGTGTGGAAGAATCGGAAAAGACGTCCTTGCAATTGACCTTATACACACTTAGATAAATTTTCGAGAGGTTACTAAAACCACAAATATTTACTCTTCGGAAAAGCAAAATAAAGGCTCATCATGGAAAAAAGTTTTTGTTTTCTAAAGCATTGTTTAATGCGAGGCAAAAATATGCTTAATCCAAAAATAAATTGCCACGGATGTTAAAGCTGTTATGACTGTAGCAAATGCATTTAAAATGTTTGCAAATACTCATTCTTTTTAAAAAATGGAGTGCTGCTGCAGTTGCTGACAGTAAATGATACAAATGAATAGGAAAAATAAAAAGTACATTCAATCGATATATATACTCTCTGTATACAAAAAGACTGATGCATAATATTTCAACAAAAATTTTAGGAAAAAATGCAAATTAAAAAAAATTTTTTTTTAATCCTCACACAAACAACACTTTTTATAAAAGCAGACAGCTGAAATATAACATTCGATATTTGTTGGTAGACGAGTAATTAAAAGGAAGGATTGAAATAAATCCGCTCACCTGATCCTCACGTGCGATCCCCGGGCGCGTGCAACAAGTACAATCTCCCCTCACAACACCAAGTTAAGCCAAGCACACACCTAAATCCCTTGACAGGTCGGCTACGTTTTCTTCTGCCTATCTGGTAACTCGGACCGTCAGACTGAAGGAGTTTAGGAATCAGAATCTCAGTAGCTTCTCGGACTCCACCCCCTCAAGGGTGCGCGCTCCATTGGCTGCTAGTGGCTGATTGCGTGAGGCATCTCCTCCCACCCCCCCGGGCACCTCTATCCACACACACACACGCCCGCCTTATGTGGGGGTGGGGGTTAGACTGGGGAAATCGCCTTCTCATCCAAGTTTTGTTTCTCGCCGACCGAGCAAACAACTTTTCCAACAAAGCGCCACCTGGCGGGTCGCGAAATGCTTATGGTGTGGGAGAAGGAAGGGTTGAAAGGGAGGTGTATTTCGCCGTATGTGTTAAGAACGATAGCAAACCTCTTTTAGAAAAGAGGAGGAGAAATTGCTGTCAGCTTCACAAAAATAAGAAAAGCTAAATGGAAGAATGTAACAATCACAACTGATGCAAGCATACGATATATTAGTTTTTTTGGTACTGGAGTAGTGAAATTTTTTGCTTATTTGAAAAATTGAAGCAATAATTATTGGAAATAAAATATAGCCAAATAGCTTATTTCACATCTGTACTGATTCTTTCAGCATAGTTAACGAGACATTGTTCTTGAATCTCATTAGTAAAATAATTGTTATGTAGGTAATTATTACTTAAATTCAATGAGTAAATTATGCAGAAAAAATTCAAGGTCAATTCAGTTGTTAACGAACAATATTTTTACTATAACATATTTTTAAAAAATATTGCTTATATTTCCTTTCATTATTAAACAATCAAACTACTTTGCTTCATGCCTTTTCAGTATATCAAACTGTTCAAATAGGAAACACGTTTTTCATCATAACAAATATTACTTGCAAGAAAATATTTTTAAATGTTATTTAGGAGACAAAAAGCAGTAGAAAAAATGACAAAACTTTTTTTTATATTAGTGGTTTGTAAATTTTACTTTATTTTAGTATTTCATAATATAGCTATTTATATTCCAGTAATTTTCCATATACTGCAGACTTTTCATAAAAAGTAATTATATTTATATTATTTAATTATGTATTACTTTGATGACGAAACTATTATGCAATAATAAAAATATTCTTATAAGCCAATAAATAAAAGTAAAAAACGAGAACATTCATGGTAAAATTCAACTAAAATGCAAAATATATATTAGCAGTGAAAAACGAAACGTTTTTCGTTTCTTTCATTTATTGCCTTAAAATAGTTTTCTGATGACAATGCCAATTCGACAGTTTAAATTCAATTACAAGCTATTCCCATCACAACGCAACAAGATGGAAATCGAAGCTACGAACTGTTAAATTGAAGGTCAGAGTAGTATATTTAGGTATTCTTGAACAAATATATTTTAATAGCTATATTTTAAAACAATAACGTTAACTTTTTGTAATAAATTTAAAATATGTTAAGTTTTGAAATACTTAAATTATAAAAAATACTTTTAATGATAATTTAATTCAAAATATCAATACCAGCAAATCAAAGCCTATTTAAATATTGGAGTAAATATACTTTTGTATATTTAAAATTGGAATAAAGATAAACAAATTAGCTTAGAAATATGCAATAAGTTTAAAATTAAATTGTTTCCAAAGAGATTTAAGGCTAAATTATGTTTATAAAGATTTAAAGTAGGTATTTTCGTGATTCTTGTGTGTAAGAACCTCAATACTTGGGTGGCCCTTCAGTAGTTGTAAAAAAACTACGCATTATATACTTCAATCTGACAAGCTATTCCCTACTTCCTACATATTTTAAAATAAAATTGGTTGGAATGTTATTGTCTATGAGATGATCAATTAGACGTTTTATTTGATTTTTAGTGAATTTATGATTATTGCAGATATTGTAAATGCGATTTAGTTCATTAAATATAATATTCTTATACATTTTAAAGGAAATATTGGAATTACAGTATATTAAATTTTTGACCTTAAAATTAAATTGATTAGTTTTTTCAAAAATATCAGCATAATCAAATTATTAATACTGATAAATAAATCAAAAAACTCCACGCTAATATCAAATGAATTTGTTTTATTTAGACAAAGTTCATTGGGGTAAGTAGATTCAGAGATATCTTCAAAATTTGAATTATTGAAAATAATAAAATCATCAATATATCTAAAAGCAAAAGAATACTGATAAATAGAACCTTTTTCAAAATAATGTAGAAAAGTTAGATCCTCGTGGAATACCACAATTTTGAATAAATATATTTTCACCGTTATAGATAGAATTATTATAAATACACAATATATATATAACCAAGTGATTCCAGTATTCAAGATCAACACATTTAATCAATTTTTATAATCCTGAAAATAGAGATACAATACATCGTTTAATTTATCAATTGGTATGTTGGTGAAAAGGTCTTTAAAATCAAAGGAACTAATGCAATATTACTTGATAAAAATAATCTAAAATAGCTCTTATTATTAATAATCCAAGTAGCTTCAGATTTAACATTTTCTAATACAATGTTCAGATACGTAGCAAAAATAATACCAGGTTTATTCATATAAGATTTAGTTCCACAAGTAATATATATCTGAATTTTATAGAAAATTTATGAAATTTCGGAATAACTGTCAAATAAGGAAATTCTAATTTATAATTGTTTATATTTAAAAGTTTATAAAAACCCAGGTTTTTTTTTTATTAATGATATTAGCTGTGGAATTTAAACATTTGTATGTGTTGCAATTCAGAATTTCTTTATCAGTTAAATCTAAATAAAATTTTTTACAAAAAAATTCATAGTTATTGGAGGCTATATCAACAGGTGTAGTAAAGAAGTTGTCTTTAAGACTCTTAATAGCAAGTTTTAACGGGTCTTTACTACCATGAAAGGTAAAATTACTATCAAAAATAAAATCCTTAATTTTACTAAAGAGTTTAGACTTCCAAGTTGTAAAAAATTCAATAGGTGTATGATGAAAATTTGAAATTTTCAAAATAAATAAATTAATATATTATGAGAGAGAAAAATTACTTGAATTATTTTATATCTATTTATTTGAAAAATTGATCTGCATTTAATTCCTTTATTTAATATTTCTCTTAGTGTGTATGGTCGTTGACAATATTTAAATCATCTGTAATGTTATGTCCAAATTCAGGGTTAATATAAGTTTTGAAATTATTATTATAACAAATATATTTGGTGAGTTTTCTAGATATGGAGATATTTTTGCAAAACTGATTATAGTTAAATACTACGTTTATAAGGAATGTCGTAAGAAAATGCAAGTTTCAATGGATTTCGTACTTGTACAAAAAAGCCAAGGCTTAGATGGGAATTGAACTCACAACAACTAATTATTCAGTTACCAGTTCGGTATGCGATGTGATGATTTGAGAAGTGATTACAAAAGGATAAATCTTCTTAAAATATTCATACAACAATCAATTACTCATTATTATAAGACAAATTATTATTTGGCAAGACTAGAAAATATAGACCCTGAATTAAAAAAATTATCATGTACATTTACCGTTATAGTACAGTCCGTAATATTTTTTTTAAATATCATAGTATTTTCAGTTGATAAAAATTAGATAAAATACAACAGCTACTTGCCTAGCAGAGCTATACTTAATGGGATCTTGACCAGAAGTTTTGTTTTTGCACGATTGTGTTCTTTTCATGCCAAATGAAATTCTTAATATCTCACTGCAAACTGAAATATAATTTAAATAATTGATGTTAATTCTTTTATCACTATTCCAATCTTGTTAGTTTTATTACACTGCAGAAAACGTTTCAAGGGATTCTCTGGATAGGCACTCATACATTAAAAGGCATTATTGCATGCTTCAAAGCTCAAAAATTAAGATTTTTTTTCTTTCCCTGGTACCGAATTGGAAGTTAGCTATCAGTTGTTCAACTGTTTGAAGTAGATCCCATCTCGTGATTAGCACCACTTATCTATTATTTCATACATTCGTAGTGCGACTATCAATTTCTTTTGATTCATTAAGAAACACGCAGTATCTTTATAATAGAATTTAAAGAGTGAATGCAATATTACATTCAGCCGGAATTCGCTTACAAAATTTTTCTCTGAGAAACTCTTTTCTAAATATTTTTTATTTCCTTTATTACTTGTGGAACTATCAAATGAGGATTAACATGTCATTAAAAAAATCTCTCTCTCATCAAACTCTCTCATCAATTATTAAAAATACAGCTATGTAATTCTTAAATTAGAATTCAAGGGAATGATTGTGTTTGGTATTAACAGATAGAATTTACCATTAATTAAATTAAATTTGGCGTAATAAATTGCAAAAAAAGTATTTATTATTAATGATAATTACAAATGATTCAATATACCGAAAACTAAATTTACAAATATCATTACTTGTTTATCAAATTGGTAATGATATTAAGTAAAGTTAGTTTTCGGGATGCATGGCGAATAAAATTCGAACTGGTGTTTATATTTTTAATATTTTTATAATTCATTTAGATTGTGAGAATCTCATCCTTTGAGCTTGTATATAACTCAGCCCTTGAGGTAGTAATAAATCATAAAATTGTTACAATATAGAATTCTGCCAGTTTTCTGAAAAAACTTCAAAATATTTTCTTTTATCATAAGACTACTTTTCTTTTCCTTAATGCAATTAGAAACTTTTTACAGCATCATACACTTTCCAGAAATTTCTTTAAAATAACAAAAAGTATTTTAGATGCCGAAATTTTAATGCATATAAGAATACAAATTTAAAGACTGATAATTTTTACGATAAGAAATATAATTTTAAAGGGAAATAAATTTGTCAAAGGGAAATTTGTTGCAAATGCAGACATTACTAGTAATGTAAATTTATAACAAAGAAAACTAAATTTTACTTTTCCTATTAGTTTATTATTTATGGATCAAATTTAGATTACAAATATAATATAATCAATCGGTGTCAACTCAAATTTTTTCTGAGAAGTCATTTTATTCTAAGCAAATCTATCGCAAAAGTAATTTATTTAAACAGACATTTCAACATTATATTATATTATATTAATATAAGTAAACACTGAAAAAAATACACCATTTGACACTTTACTTTTTTCAATCATTATTACTCTAAAGTTTTATTTTAACATTACATAATGTTGAAAATGTCAGGCATTTAATTTTAAAAACGTTTCATTAAATTAAGTTAAATTTTAGGAAATTAAAATTCGAATGGAGTTAGAATTTTAAGAAAGGTGCACATTTATGATACAAATATTAGGATTTCTGGAAATAAATTACATGCTTTATTGGAATAGGGGGTATCAATTAATTATAATGAATTAATATACCCTAATGTAATAAATGGGGATTATAATTTAGATATGATTCAAGACAGTAAAATAATTTTTTTAAATGATTCGATTTCTGAATTTTCATCTGTTATTGATAAGTAATTAAAGGGTCAAATAATAGTGAGAGAACCTGGAAATTTATTGTTTTTCTATTAATCTGATAATAATATGAAATGTAATAACGAAGCAAATTAAAATTTTCAAAATTATTTTTAAAATAACAGTAATTTCTTTTATTCCCAAATTTTTAGGCTGCTTTTCATAAAAATAATTCACAAAGTTCTGATGGGGAGTATATTTTAATTATCTTAGATATATGTGTGAAATTTAAAAAGTTATATGTTATAATTAGGGACATAATTGCTTGCATTTGCATTTTTTGAGATAATAAAATCAACATATATAATTGATTAAAAAATGTTTACTATTAATTTTTTGTTAAATATATATCAAAGCATTATAAAATGCATTTATTCCCTAAACTACAAGTTAAAATTTTATCTTCACCTATCTTAATATTTTATTGAATTATCAGAGTTTGAGAAAAAATTTAATGATGTATTTGATTTGACTTAAAGTAATACAACAAAGAAATTATGGTATTACAAGTCCCATAATTGCAACGCGTTCATGGAATGTTAATCAATAAATTTCCAAACCTCTGATTCTTACATGATGTCCTATGAATTTTATTCTACATTCAATAATTTTTTTCTTTTAACCTAGATATAGATTAATTTAGACTTCTAATTTGATTTTAAGGGAGCATTGTTATGCAGCATCTCAAGAAGTTAAAAGAACCATCAGTTTCCACATATCAAGCCTATTCATGAGAAGAAATTTGACACGCTTACTATTTACAATAGGATGTACCTGGTATTTTTGTCTCCTACCTCTCTAATCAATCTTCTTCCTCTTTTCATCAATGAAAATGAGAAACCTTTCAAACAATTCACACATTGAAAGCAAACCACAACATATGTGGCTCATATGTAGAAGAGGAAATATATTAGCAGAAAATTCGACATGGTGCTTATTCAACCCCATTCATTGATGAATCGTACCTTGCCCGACAATCGATTACTCTTATCAGCGCAATGACTAGCGATTTAACTGAGATTTTGAAATATTTGCTGAATGAGGCGTGAAAAAATAAATCGGTATGTGCACAAGAATACCTGACAATGATGGGTCACCTGGTGATTTGGAGCTGTTGTTATTCATTTGACCAACGCAGATGGTCAAATTGCAATACAAAATGAATGTAACAGTTGATGCGTATCCACTAGTACATATGTATATATTATACATAACCAGTTTTCAAATTCCTTTGAAACTATTAAACATTAAATTGTATTAATTCAAAAGTAATTTAACAATTAAAGTAAAAAAATTATTTGTAAAACATTAGAAGTACAAGTTTTTAAGACATTAGGAAAAATATATTCAAAATTTGTGAATTTTGCATATTTTTGATAAATAGAATAACATCATGAATACATTTATAAGATGTTTTTAATGTATACGAGGGTCACTCTGAAATTTTTGAGATACAACTAGGTTTTTAAAGTCATACTTACAAAATTTTAGGTGTGTTCAAAGTAGTCTCCTCCAGCATCAATGCACTTTTGTAGACGAATTTTCCACAGATTAAATGCCTCAACCCATTCATTTTTTCGAACAGATGAAAAAATTGCATTTATAGCCACATCAATCTCTTCTTCTGAATGAAAACGACGTCCACGTAAGTTCTTTTTTAAATTAAAGAATAACCAAAAGTCGCACATAGCTAGATCAGGTGAATACGGTTGATGTCCGATCACTTTAATTTGTTTTTGTTTAAGAAACTCAACTGTTAATCTGGCTGTATGTGAAGATGAATTGTCATGGTGAAGCATTAGTCCCCTAACATTCAGTTCTTGTAGAATTTTTGGAAGACATTTAATGGTATACCAGTTTGCTGTTACTGTCTTCTGTCCTTCCAACATGATGGCTTTGACCAAGCCCGTACTTCTGAAGAAAACGGCATACATCACTTTTTTCAGTGCGCGTTGTTTTTTCACCATTTTCGGCGTGGGATCATCTTCAAAGACCCATACTTTGCTTTCTTGACGTGTTGGAACGTCAAAAAACGGTATTTACATTGCATCACCTGTTACAATTTTTGAAATGATGCGATGGCCATCATCATTCAGCATATTAAGAGTTTATTTACTGATTCTGACACGCTCCCTTTTTGATGCTCAGTTAGATTATGGAGAACCCAAGGGCAAACTACTTTTTCATATGTAATTCTTCATGAATGATTTTGTGTATGGCTGCGGATCCAATGTTAAGTTCCTTCTGTATCATTTGATAGGTACAGCGATTATTATCCATTAACATTTTTCGTATGGCAGACACATTATCCGGGATGACTGCCGACGGCGGCCTTCCTGTGTGTTCTTCATCCTGAAGAAAATTGCGACCTCTTCTAAATTCTCTAAACCATCTGAATACATGCATGAGCTGGAGATTCATCACCAAATGCTAATGGTAACCGTTGAACGCATTCTTCTTGATTTAATCCTGCTTTGAAATCGTAAAAAATCATAGCGCGAAAATGTTCTCGCGTCAACTCCATTTTCTCTTCTGTTTAAAATTTATTCCACGCTAAACAAGTTGAAGTAAGTCAGTAAAAAATCGTCTTCTGTGTTAAAATACTTTGTACTTTAAAATTAAACCGTTATTTTTATTTTGTAAATTCTCGTCTGCGCATATCTCAAAAATTTCAAAGTAACCCTCGTATAAATTGTTATTTAATATTACAAAATAAATTTATATACTCTTGTTAACTTAATGAGTTATATTAAAAATTGCTTTCGCGAAATGAAAAAATGCCACTAAAGTAAATAATTCCATTAAACAAGTTTTAATAATGCATTTAAATTTTAGAGAAAATTGTAGGGTAATATGGCATGGATCCATAAGTTAACATATCTTAAATTGCAAATAAAAAATTAAGTTATAAAAAGTAATTTAGAGAATAACGTACCCAAAACAAATTTAAATAATGACAATTTTGTAAATATGTTACCCATTTAAATATTGACTAAATGAATAATAAATATATTTGACATTCCATGGTGGGCAGTCTAACATTGAAGACTAATGTAAACATTTTAAAACCTCCTGGATATTTTTGCCTTTTAGAAAGACTTCTCATAGAGAACCGTGTTCAGATATTACAAGAGAAAAAATCTATTTTTAATTTCTCAATACTTACTCCGTCAGATATACAAAATGCTACACGCATCTCCTGCTATTCACTATTGGTTGGAGTTGAACTTAGGACCTTCCATTCTGAAGAACGCTATTCTACTACTCAAACCACAATAAGTCTATGACTAAACATAAAGAAAAATCAAACTGAGTTTCAACGCATTAACTTTTAGTTTGTACATACAATGTTTAACAGTTGCAAGGCGCTACTAGTCACTGTGTGCATGAATTGTGTCTTAAAATTTTGAGATTTTCGTGTACTCTCTGCAAAAAGAAATAAATTAACATAAAAAATGGATAATTCTGTTAGTTCCTGTTAATTTGAGTTATTTATCGCAAAATAGATTCTTTTTATGGGATCAATTTTAAATAAATGATACCTTATTTCAATGTTCTGTGGTAAGTAATGCATAGAGACTTAAAATTCATATAATTCACGAAAAACTTATGATATTTATTTTGGTAGACTTAAGCCTTAGAAGCAAGTAATTCAAGTACTTATTATGATTTAATTTCGAATAAAATATCAACATACCTAAAATTTGGCTTAACACTATACTTGAATGAGAGAAAATAAAGAAAATGGCCAACATTCCATCTACTAATTTCAATGGAAACGGATAATATCATTGCATCATTCACTAAATCAATCAAATATCTTTAATTGATAGTCAAAAAAGTCGCAACATTCTCTTCATTAATCTCCTTCTCACAATTGACAATAACGTGTATCTCAAAATTAACTATTTTTCAAGGCGTTTTTTCTTGTAACAGTCTATAAAATCACAATCTCAATATCAAAAAAATAATTTTCTTTATTATTTATTTAATATAAGAGGATAACTTTAAAGGTTTGAGAAAATTTTAAGTCTCTCATACAAATGAGAATAAAATTAAGATTTATCATACTTCGACATTAAAATATATCAGTCCATTCTAAGTTTGTTATATGTTACTATCAAAAGTTTCAATAAAAAATTTATACTTTTTTAAAGTTGCTAGAGCTATGATTATTTTTACAACTTATCATCGATACAAAACGAAAAAATTACATTAAATTGCTTATTCCACTGAAAGTGAGTGTATTTTATAATATTGCCTATTGTGCCATTTGTTGTTTTATTAACATTTGTTGATATAACAACAAATGGCCTAGTATACGAGTGTTATTTGCCCAAATGTATAATTTGCTTGTTGAAGAAACAATTGTTTGAATTCCCAAATATATTTTTCTTAAATATTTTTAAACATGATAGTTAACATTTGTTACCCGTGTTTACATATTGTACTACTTATATGTATATGACAATGTTCTGAAATAAATTGACATATTTTTAGCATTTTTTCATTATATTGTAAAAAGCAAATAAGAAACGATTTTCACTTTGTTGGTAGTGAAAAAGACAAATCGCAATAAACAGATTCTCAGTTTCCTCATTGTCAACAGTAATATTTAAAATGCACTTATTCTTCAAATAAGCAGGATGGCATGAAATGTGCGAAAAGGATATCTTTGTAGGAATTTCCTTGGTAGAACGCCCACCGGTCCAGGTATTTACCTCAAACCTATTGCTTATGGAGGGGGAGATAATGGGTTTAAAGTCAGGAAAACGTTTCTGTACAATACCGTGAAGCCTCTAACCAGGTGTGAACTGTCGACCGACTTTGAAATTAGTCATGCGCATTTATCACCCGGATGACATCTTCAGAAGAAGCCAACTACTCAAATTCTCTTGTGTCATAAGATAAATTGGTGACATATTTGTATTTTGTATTAATGGTGGTATACACATAAATTATCTATCGAAATGGGAATAACATGATGCATTCCGCCGCATCCTTTTCAGATATAAAAAAATATTTTTCAGCGCAAGGAAGCATTCTTAAAATAGTTATACCAGCAATAAATTAATCAATCTTTTATTTTTCTTCCCAGTGAATAATCTTTCCCATGCATTGGATTAAGGAGTAATTTAATTAAAATTTTTAAATTTAACTGCTGGGTGTCTGAAAAGCATTCTGTACTATTTAGTGATTTTATTCTGAAACGATTAGTAAGAAAAAGCAATTAGTGATTTCCATTCCCTAAGTATACACTCTCTCGTTAACCTCTACGAATTATCACTGTTAAGATGTTTCTCGAAGGCATTGTAATAGTTATTTTATGTCGTTTGTACATCTTTCCTAGGCATAAAGTAATTTTTCATTTAAAAATCTCTCAGGTTGATATATAGTAGATATTGAAATATATAGTTTAAATGTATTGAAATATATAGTTTTAGAAATATGTAGTTGAAATATATAGTTTTATAATATATATTGAAATATAAAGTTTTATATAGTTTTTCTGGTCACTCTACAGTTATATTTTGCATGCAAGGATTATTTTGATCGCGACCTACGGTTTAAAATGGATCCAAACCACTATAAGTATCCAAGATTGAAGTGGAAATCAAGCTCACGCGAATTGTGTGTGTTAAATAAAATCTCAAATGATTCAATTGCCAGAGAATAGAAGGCTGAGCGTTAATGAGATATTTAGTTGCAACTGCAGAGAACATAATTTTTTAAAACCTTATTTAGGTTTTATAATATATGACGTAAACTCAGAGAAAAAAGCTTTAGATTTTATCATATCCTTCATTTATTTAGTTAAACTTAAGTTAGATATGAAAATAGTTATAATAATGTCATTTATATTTTTATTATTTACTTTATATAAATCATTAGAAACCATTTTATATTTAGAAAATTTCAGTAAGATATTTTAGAAAACTGATTTTTTTATATGGATGTAATAATTAATATTTGCAGTGAAAAGGAAACCTGTAAATAGTAAATTACAAAGGCATTAAAGTAACTCAATTAAGATTAATTTTGGCATATAATTTAATGAAATAAAATACTTAGTCTTGATTTTTTTAAAATTTGGCTTCCCATCTATTCAAATAATGATAATTATGATATGAATTTTAAAATAAATTTTAACAGTTGGGTGTCTGAAAAGCAAGTAAGTGTTCGATGAACAACTTTTTTAATTTAGAAGGGTATCATATTTTAATTTATTTTTCAATGATGATAGAGTGGTATAAAAAATTAGGTTTGACAGATAAATCGCTAATATCAATAAATCAGAATTCACAATTTTAAAGAACTGTTTTGTTCATGAATAAATTGCATAGTGAAACATGAATTTGAATTTAAAAGAAATCTAATAATTTAAAATATTTAAAAACAATTCAAAATATCTTTAAAAAAAACGAAGGATACATTTAGTATGAAAAGTAAGTTAAGACGCTTTTTAAATAAAGCAAAGAAAGAACAAAAAAATCGCTCTAAATGATACCCTATTCTTACCGAATCAACTCGAATTAAGCAACGAAAGCAGGTAACCCAAATAATATAAAGGACATATCAGAATTTATTGGCGAGAAAAAAAGTACATGCATTTATCGGCAAGGAGTGGGAGTAATCTATGTAAAATAACAATCAATTCGTTATAATAAGTAAAAGTAAAAGCATTACAAATAATCCTAGTTATATACAGCAGTTTATACTGCAAATATTTAATGACGGTAGGGAAACGCTGATATTTGGACTGTAGCTCTAGCACTTAAAATCGTAAGAAAAAAAAATTGTGCAAAGGAAAAAAATAATAATAAAAGCTACTTTTACACAGTGCAATGATGAATTTGCAAATAATTTCAACAGCTGTCAGTTTTGGAAACGGCAGTACTATTGTTGCTGATCCGTCACGTTGTGTCACTTTTTTTCTAATGAAAGGGTAAAAATAAAATAATCAAACTTCAGAAGTTTAGAACCCATTCTCCATAACGTTATGAATAAAACACTGTAAACAAGTACAAAAAATGAGCATTAAACTATTTCAGAAGCGTCAGAGGAAAAGAATTAAATAAAAAAGTAGAAACACTCGTCTGGTTCGACGACAAGAACCACCTTTTCCTTAATTAAGCTATTCTGTTTCCCGTTTCACGAAAGAGGTGATGTTTCTTAAATAGGTCAGGGTCGTGTTCACACCTGGGTCGCTTACACAGAGAGAATATTTGAAATGGATCTCCACAAGAAATCACAGTTGTCAAAAGTGTGCTCTTGATTTCCAAGAAGCTACATAATTGAGACACTACTATGGTGGAATGAGGTTCCAAAATTTTCTCTACAATTTGACTCGCTTTTAAAACATCTGCCGTGTTTCTTTTAAGACGGAAAAAAGCAGTATTCGGGAGCCATGAGTTATCTATTTGAACTTCAAATTATACACAGTACAGCTTTGAAAATAATTTTTATATATTTATAGGAATCGAGTATCAAAGCAAAAGAAAGTCCCGAGAGCTCTTCAGTTTGTTAGCAGTAAGTTAAATTTTTGGATATAAGAGACTACATCATTTAAAGAAAGGCATGTTAAGAGGCTTTTTATTCTGCAAAAAATTATTGTCTGAAAAATATTGAATTGATTCACGAGAATTCTAGAATTTTCACATAAAAATTACACAAGTACACATTTTCAGTCAATCAATTTTTAAGGAAACAGAAGGGTATGACAATTCCTTAATTTTATGGAGTATTAGAGAGAAAAAATTCATATGGAATTTAAATTTTAGAAAGGGGGAAAAAGTGATTTGAACTTGACCATGTTTTGTTGAAAAATATAAACTACATACGATGAACAGTTATAATAAAACTGACCTAAATAGATGAATAGTAAAATTGACAAAATAAGATTGTTTCACTTTTTAAAAATGAAAGAGAGCGTTCGGGTTTGATAAAAGTTTTTTCATCATAAATCTTTTTAATTATGTATGTAAATATTAGAAATTATCTTAAATTTTAGCAACACTTTACCACACATAATACATAATATAGAATGTGTATAAAGTATTTTGTGTTATGTATATATTTTCTTGATTCTCACAACTAGTATTAATATCAATTTTTTTTCAACATTGTGTGTACTGTGAGTAAAATTTCTAGTAAATATTCAGTTTATTTCATTCTGTACAATTGACACTCTTTTTCTGAAAGAAATTTTGATGAAAAAATGAGCATTAGTTAAAAGAATCAGCTTTTGAAGTTATTTTCATTACAAGGCAATGAAATTTTGTTTTCAATAATGTAATATAATATAATATAATATAATATATATATATAATATATATATATATATATATAATATATTTAATATATATATATATATAATATATTATATATATATATATATAATATATAATAATATTAATATAACAGTAAAAATTATTCTAATGTTTCATTTTATGCATATATTTTATTAGCCTTCTCTGTTAACACTTTTTATAACTTATCTGTATCGCGTTCAATGGAAGATACTATAGTTAAACTATTTGTATTTTTAGGTCAATGATGAGTAATATCCCAAACTGAATGTATTTGTTAAGATACGCGTAAAGGTTTCACTTTCACCCATAATTGACTAATCATTTTCAATTGGCAAATACATAATTATCGTAACATCGCGCGCGCGTGCAAGAATTAAAAAAAAGAGTGAGGTTAAAGTTATTACCTTTTATATACATATATATATATATTCATATTGAAATTCGAAATCATTTTTACTATTACAAGTTGAAAAGTTTCTTTATAATTACTTTTTTCGTTTAGAAAATGTATTTTTATCACTTACTTTTTTACTGGGAATCAATTTTTAATTTAATTATGATGAAAATTAAGAAATAAAAAGTATTTTTAAATTATAGTTACTGTTGAAATAACTATAAAGATAAATAATTCTGAAGTAATTATTTGTAATATCTACTGGAATTTCAAGCCAAGGTAATAATAATTTGTAAAATTTTAAATCTTATAAATCACTTGGAAAACGGATTGGTATTGCTACTCAAATAATTTTCAGAGCAAATTCCTTTTCAGAAATTGAAGAAAGTATGCAATGATAGTAATCTTTAGTACGAAACAATACAAAAGAATATAAATAATGAACAACAAATAAAATAAAGGAAATTCAAATGTCTTCCTTTTATCATTTGTATAGCTCTTTTTTCTTCTTATAATTCACTCTTTCTCCTAACTCTGAAAGAAAATAATATTTACATCTTTATATCTCACAGTGATTGAGTTAAAATTATTTTTTAAAATAATATTCTTAATCATAATATATTCAATCATAGCTCTCATTTTTAATGAGCGTTTGGACATTTTTGTTGAAATACCAGCCAAAATAATCTGAAATAATCTGACATAAGTACAATGAAATATGAAACAATAATATCTTAAACAACGCAATTTAAACTTTGCCTAATGCTATGAATTTAATTCAGTGTTAAGTCTGATAAGTAAAATAAACATGTAATATTGTAGCCTACTTCTTTTGTGATGAAAATTTTATAATATAATATATTTCACGAGATATTTTTATTAATTCACAATAATATGTTTAAGTGATATAAATTCAGTTGTTTTTAACTTTTTCCTGAATATATTGGACTACATTTGGTTCACTTTTTGGACGCTAAGCCCAAGTCATTGGAGCAACAACAACCTTTCTAGCCAAGATGGGAATCAAATCCATGAATCCTTGAACTGAAGATCAGAGAGCTAACCATTCATTTGTCAATTCGGTTAAATTTCTCAGGAATAATAGTTTTTTTATGGAGTCATGGAATTGTTAGCTCAAAAATTCACTGAAATGCCTCATTTGTTTTACATTTTATTATATTTACGTAAATAAAATAGAATATAACATGAATATTTTAAATTGGATTTATATTTAAAAATTATCAGTGTTATGTTGTGCATTAGTAATCGTATGTAACAAGATTATAGCTTATATAAGTTAAGTATTTTTTTCTCACCAGTTTATATATAAACTAACTTTCAAAACTGCCTTGTCAAATTTTTAAGAAAATTAAATGATTTTTCCAAATAGAGTTAACTTATTTTTGTGATTTATCTCACATTTATAATGCTTCCCACCTTGAATTTAAGCAAAATATCAAGGATTGATTTAACGAAGTGAATAATAGCACTATCCTATTTTACACAAGAAGTTAATGTTCTTATTAAATTACCATTTTAATTAACAAATTTTCAAAAGGCATAATTTTTTCGCTTAAAACTTGTATTTTGTACATGTTTTAAGAGCATTTTAAGAACCAAGAAATGCTTGCTACTTCGAATATTTAAAAATAAGAAAAGAAAGATTAATTAGACGTTTCTATTCAACTTCATTTTTCATTTGATAACCACTATAAAAGAATTTAGTTGTTATAAGTTTTAATCAATCCCTTAATTTTAATTGATCACTGAATAACTAATATGAACTCAATAATTTTGTTTTTTCACATGTACAAAGTGAGAAACGTGCAAAATACATTTGGAAACTTACTACATTCTTCCGTTTCTTACATATACATTTCATGTTATTTCCCTTAATTATTGTGTTAAAATAAATAAGTAAATAAATAAAACCACTGTATATTGAGATGTTTTATTCACAATTTTGAAATAAATATCGAAACAGCAAAAAACAGATTGATAGATTATAGAAATTAAAGAAATTGAAGAAAAGTATAAGATGGAAAAATTGCTTAAGAAATATTGGAAATCTTTCATTTTATAATTTTTTTTAAAATTTAACAAAAATTATTATTTTTTGTTCATTTTCGAAGCAAAAACTGATTTACATAATATGATATAAACTGTTATACGATACATTAGCTTTTTTTTTAACATATATTATTCTATTATCTTTAGCATTAATTTTGGTATGAATTAATCACCTAATGTCAAATCAATTAATGATAAGTTTTTTTAAAAACAATTTAACAAAATTAACGCATTTTTACATGCTTGTTTTTGAAGCGAAAATTGTTTCACCAAAATTGATGAAATGAAATAGTGATCAATTATAATTTCTTTTCTCTGTGTCTCTCTTATAGGAATGGATATGTTTGTTAAGGATTACATAATTAGATACATAAATTGCTATTATTAATTCAAAAAGAAATTATCTATATTGTACAAAAATATCAAAATAACCCAGATTTGAAATTCAATTTAAAGAACATTTAGTTTAAGCAGATCACTTTGTAAAAGAATGTGTATTTTTTGATATAAATATTATATTATATTGTTTTATATAATATATTATATAATATTGTTTTGATAAATATAATATAGTTTTATAAATATTAGCGATAAGTGAAGAAAAATGAATTGAATCTTGATAAAAATTCATCCTTTGCTCGTACGAAAGAATAGAAGTGTTACAAAAGAACGTAACTCGAGAAGTAAACTAAATGAATACACGTGTCTCTATCGCAGCTCAATCGTAGAACTCTTGTGTGTTTACATTTCGCTAAATCCAAGAATATTGAATATTTTTCTTCATTTTTGAGACTCAGCAAGTCTCATTTTGTTCTGGAATCATGACATTGATTATTTCCCATATGAGAAAAGCAGAAAGATGGACAGCAATTTTTTTAAAGTCTTTTTATCTGGAAATATGTATTTTGTTTTGAATGCGATTTCTCAAGAAACAGAGCTTTGACTATATTTCAGTAATTGACGTTAAAGGAATATCTTTAGTATTGAATAAATCTTTTTTTCTCACCAAAAGTAGTTTCAAATCAATATCTAATACAATAAGAATAAAATATTCTACTATAAAAATTAATTCACTTGTTTTCAGTATATGTGATAACAGCCATACTAACTTCTTAAGGTAATTTTTTTTAAACAATTTTAAGCAGTTAATTGAGCCAATGAATATTTCAAAATCAAATTTTGGGGAAACAATATTTGGTTATTTTACAGTTAATTGCAACCTACAAAAACAAATTCATATCAATTAAAGTACTTCTCAACACTTATAACTTTTTTATAAATTCTGATTATTTAAGCTGCTTAGTGAGACAAAAAGTTAAATATGTACTATGATCAGAGCATATTAGCGGATAAAAACAAACCTCTCTCAATTAATGAAATCATAAGTTTTTTCCAAGAATTTCCTGTTTGTTCCTCTTAACAGTTACTCACATTTAGATCTGTAATGCGCACAATACATTAATTAGTTCGTGATGGGTAATCACTAAAGTGATCACCTCATGACGCGACAGGGCCGTGAAAATACACCCACACTTGGCGTCGGAGGCGCGGACACAAATCATTTACATCAGAAATGTCCAGTAATTAGTATATCTGAATGACAGAGCCCCCTTCTACCGTAATTTTTAATGAACGGTCTCCTTAGTGGGAGGATCACGTGATGTTGTGATTCATGAGCCGACCATTTGTTGAAATATTTATTACGGGAAATGGTTATCCGTCGCCATGCCGTGAGAGAGCAACGAGTTTGTTTATTGGGATTGTTATTGCAAATTTAAGATCCATTCAAATTTTTAAGAGAATATTTGCAATATTTTTCCTTAAAGGAGATCTCCTTTCTTCCAATGAATTCCAAATCTATATAAATAAAATCTTAAGTCAATATTCTGAGTATTCATCTTTAGTTTTGCCCGGAATAATTGAAACTAAATGAAACTTATGTCAAGATCACGAGCTAACTTAAAAGGTTTTCTTTTATAATTTTGATTATAGTATTTGTAATTAATTTATAAACCGCAGTTAACGTTGATTTGAATGCATTGTAAATTCGCTCAAATTGATATATACCGATATGGTATATTTGCTTCGAAAATGGAATAGTTTCATGAATTCGTAACTTCTGGAAGAGGAAAAAAAGTATCTACAACAATGGATTGTTTCTTCATTGTACTTCCCACACAACTTCTTTAAAAAAAATAGCGATATTTACTCTGTTGATTTTTGAAAAAATAAAGAAGAAAATTCAGTTTTTGTCTACTGCAGCAAATCAGCAAATGTGTTTTCGATTTTTCCAATACGTCACCGACAAGGAATGCTCAGGGAAGCAGATAAAAGAAATTCCGACTTTTATATTTAATAACTTCGTAACCAAAGGGAATATTTTCAAGCGTTCCACACTTCATTCGATTCAGCTGATCGATACATCATTTCTCATTTCGAGTTAAAAAACAATGTTTTGAACAAAGTTTAGTAAATTATATATATATATCATTATTCTTTTAAATAAAAATTTAAGATATGGTTAACCTTTATTTAAAGAATAATATAGCTACATGTTAGCTACATGTTTTCTACTCGAAGCCCCGGCACAAGCCGATACATTATAATTTATTTGAGAGCTCCAATTATTTTATCTTATTTTATGTAAAAGTGGAAATGAAGTACATGAAAAATAATAAATGATAATGAAAAAAATTTCAATAACCATTTACTTAAAAAGTTCTCTTTCTAGGTAAATTTACTCCAACAATTTATCAGAGATGTATTTAACTATAATAAAAATTTATATTTCTTAGTTATCAAATTGAAAATAGCCTGGGTGAAAAACTAATTATTGATTAAAAACTGGTGGAAAAAAAGCCTTTATGAGAGAGAAATTTTCTCAAAACTTCTAATATCTCATTACAGAAAATCTATCAACTTAGCAAGTAAATATTGCAAAGGGCCAATATTTTTTAATTAAATTTAATTAATGTATAAAAAATATGTGTGATTAATAGGAAACCTTTAAGCAACTTTGCTTATTTTTTATATGCTAAAATTTAACAAATCAATTGTATCAAATTAAATAAAATAGGATTGAGACTATTATAATAAAAATATTTAAAAGTTATTAAAAATCAAAAATTATATCAACAGGAAAACCAACTGTTACACATTAAAACATAAATATATATTAATAGCAATCAAAGATGTGTTTAAAATATTTATTTTTAAATGTTTAAATATAAAAAAAATTATATCGAAGTGCCATTCTTGATTGAAGAGCTCTTCGAAAGCTCCTGGTATGTAATTTGCTAATATTTCAAGAGTTATGATAAAAAAAATTTTTTAACACTTTAGTAGAAAAATATTTTTAATCAAGTTAGATTAATTCGAAAGTATTGAACCTATTATATGCAGCAGATTTTACAGCTTTGTAATCAAATGAAAGAAAAGAAAAGTGTTTCAATTTAATGACTATCGCGATAGTTCTACGATGTGGTTTTCGCATGAGATGTCAACCGAGTCTATTTTGGAAAACAAGACATTGCCAAGATGCGACGCAGAGCAACAATTCTTCGGTGAAAGTTAAAACCGAACAAAGAGCTGTGAAAAAGTAACTTTCATTTTATGGCCGCCGAATTCATGAGTCGTTAATTGGTGAATGCTCCCACTATTTTGAATTATTGTCTTATTTTTGTGCTTTAAATGCTGCTGGAAGAGGCACGACATGTGCTGAAAAACATCCTTACTGCACAAGAGGAGGCGTAAAAAATCACCACGTCAGCCGGGCACCAGATAAAATGTCGGGTGTGCAATAAATACAACAATCAGACAATAAAATAGAAAAAATAATTACGCTAATTACGTCATTAATTTTTAAGTTTTTATTTCGGTTTACCGATTTTGTAAACTTATATATTCTTCTTCGATAAATGAAGATGTGAGCCCTTTACGTTAATCGAAAAATATATCAACTCTTAAGAAAATGTAATATCAATAAATAAATAATAGATTTAAAAATACAACTAATGCTTTCATAATTATTTGCAACCAAATTTTTTCTATATCTTTTGGAAATTTTATACGTACACAACTAAAAATATCTTTAATGAAAAATTTTTGTTGCTTAATTTGCTTGTTGCTCAATGGTCATCTTTGCACAAAAGGGCTAATTCGAATGGTATTTACACTTTAAACTATTAGAATGTGTAGTGTTTTTAATATAATCAAACTATTTTCAGCATTCTAAACAAATAAAGTGTTTTAAGCACTTCAAACATCCAATTTAGTAAGAAAAGCTTTGAATGAATTTTAAAAATAAAATTGATTCATATAAAAGTAGCTTTTGCAATTGTGTGCACTCTAACAGAAGGAAATTTATATTACCGATATATCATATGCAATGTTTTATAATCAATGAAAAACTGAAGTTTTTTTTTTTAAATATTTATCAAAAATTTTTTTAAAAATTATCATGTACTTTTTAAATAATTCCATATAGAAAAAAATGTAAGTAAAACAAAAATAAGTTATTGTATGAAATCCCTCTGCATAGCTGTAATCATTCACTTATCAATAAAGTTATACTGAAATCAGCACAAATTGTGTTATTAAGCTTGCAATACGGTCAGTTGAAAATCTGGAAGCTATTTTTCTCACGTGGGAAGTTTGAAATATTAATTTTCAAGACATTTATTCTAGATTTCCTTTTTTGCATAAATAATTCATCACCATAGTCCAGTGGCATAACGTCTCACTTTGGAAAGAAATGTCCCGGATTTGAACCTAGCTACAGTTGAATACGATTTTGCATCCTGCATGCTTTTGCTTTTTAATTATTTAGGAAAAGTATTCCAGGAGAGGGGGAAAGTGTCAGTCAAATGACTCACAGCGTAAGTCGGTTGTTAGGCTATTTATTTGCTACCCTAGCAGAGAAAAACTGGGGCTCAGAGTAGTTGTGGACAGGGGTGCGTTCTTGTGAGTAGTAGATCCTGAGTTCAAACTTAGTTATCATTAAAGAAAAGAAGATGACTGTCGCGTTTGTGTTTTCTGCTGTAGTAAGAAGACAAACGCAACATTCATCTTCCTTTCTTCTGCTGTAGAAAATAGAGCTCCAGTGGCTCAGTAGCTTCACTCTGCTTCCCGTTAAGATCAGCAAAGTGAAGCATTATTTGGCGAGGGCAGTGACTGGGAGGGTGACCACGTGCTTTTCCTCACTGGATTGCTGGGGACGTGTCCACGTTCATCTCTGACGATCAAGTCCTTCCACTTGTGTGTGGTGAATGTGGAGAAGGGGGTGCCATCTCAAGTGTGACCTCGTCACCTGATCATTGCTTCAAAATTATGAGGTCATTGGTGATGGGCGAGTATTCCAAACTCGTTAACCTTAAGATACAGACTGGGGATCGCTTTCACCACTATGCATGTGTGTCGAAAGTAGACTACTAAGGAATTTTCCAAGTTTCCTTTCTTGTAAGACACTTGAATATGAAACATTATGCATGAAATTTTCCTACGGGAAGTCATTGCGTGATGGAAATTCAAAATAATCTAACAGTTCTTAGGTTATCAACTATGAGGTTCCATAAATATTTTAGAACTAAGAAGTTTTATTTCCTGTACAGAAAGATTTATTTTATGTTTTAATATTGATAGGGTTTAATTTCTTTCAAGTTATCAATTTTATTCGAAATGTTTGTTTAGTGAAATCATTTTATATTTTACAATGGTAAAATATTGTTATACACAAATTTTATTACGCAAGTTGACGATTAAATAATATAATTTATATGAATGTTGTTCTTAAATGTTAAAAGTTCAAGTACAAAGGAAATATGAGCTTGATTTGCTTTTTCAACTTGAATAATATTTATTATAAAAAGTGAAAAAAAAATACATACGCACAGAAATTTTTATGTTATATCGAATAAGAAATTATTATAGCAAGATGTCAAAACAAATCTCTTCAATAAATTATATAAATAAATAACTTGGATTTTAAATATGCAATGATTCTAATTCGTTTCGATAATTTAAATAAAATAATGCATATTTATCATATAAATGTTGATAACAAAACCACGTTTATCACATGTAATTCAATCTGATATTACAGGTGTACCTTTTATGTTCAGATATAAAAGCAGTCATACACAATGAAACTTTAAATAAAACTATAGCAGAAATTTATGAAATACTAAATGACTTACGTAAACATAAAATGGGTCAGATACATTTAGGATAGCTCACAGTATATATACAGATGTTAAAAATACGGAGGTTTCTAGTATCCAACAATCTAGAAGTTTATATCATAGGAAATGAGTTTTTTGTTAAAAAAAAAAGAAAGCTATATAAATATTAAACAATCCATGGACAAATAGTAATAAAGGAATAGTACGATTCTGACTTCAATATTAAAACAAGGAATTATACTTCTGGAAAACATATCGCAATAAATATTATTGCTTTTGTAATATTCATGAAAACTAGGTTCTTTAATTTAACAAGATGAAACACAGATCTATCTTATTATGTATAACAATAGTGGACAAGTTCACCAGCCTTCGTGTGGTTTTTAGCAAAAACTATGCCCTTAGCTTTTGGAACAAAACTGTGATTTGGAAAAATAACGATATTTAGAATTCATTTTGTTCGAAACGCTGTTTTGCCCCCAACGAAATGAATAAATGAAGTTTTCGTATATAGAATAAATAAAATAAATGAGCTGTGGAAAATGCTTGAAAATTCCGTTCAGTCACAAAATCCTTAAATATAAAAGTAGGGACTTTTTCCTTCCTCTTTCCAATGCATTTCCGATCAGCCGCGCAGTGGGAAAAATGAAAACAAGTTCGCTACAGTGAGAAAAAAACATTACTTTTAAAAAATTGAAAAAAAGATTAGTAAATACTGTTATTTCTTTGAAAAAATTTCAGTATAAGAAAGTAGAAAAAATGGAATTGAATGTAAGGTACGTATTTTTTCTATAACCCCATTTATTAAGATAATTTTAAAAAGGGAGAAAATTACATGCCTCAGTCATTAAAATGAGCAGGTTTTCAGAATAGTGTTACATCCTGTAAAATAATTATATTGAGTTAAAAACGCTAATAATGAGTACAAATCGGTATTAATTACTGTTACACACATATTGAAATTGATTAAAAAGCTATAATCAAAATCTTGAAATGAAATACAGCCTATGTTTCAGTAAGCTAGGGACAAACATCCTGATACAAGCTTCTTAATATTCAGTGCAACCGTTTTCATCAACGAACAAAAACTTGGCGTACGAACTGAAGAATAATAATATTTTGTTCTTAGGCATTCTTATCATGAGGTGAAATCGCCAGGAAATCTACTATGCAAACTCAGCTTTCAAAAACTGCTTTAAAACATGATTGATAAACGCTTCAAATTCAGTACCATATTTAAAGAGCATATAATTAAAAAAAAACTGCAATAAAGATTACTTAAAAATTAATAAAGGAAACACTGTAACCCGATTTTTAATTCATTGAAAATGTTATATTATATATATATATATATATTAGCTAGATAGATGAATAGTACAAATAAAAATGATACTTTGGATCATTTTCTGCGTGTGAGAATGATTTGATTAAGAATTACATTTTAAAGTGAATTCTTAACAATTTCACATTCTCAAACTTAAAATCGAATCTACCAATTGTTGAATCTCAAAATGTTTGGTGTGTAAGATTTTAGCTTATACAGAAAAACTTAGCATTGTTATGAAAATTTAAAATCACATAAATTCATGTAAGTATATTTGTCTATATTACAATATACAGCTCGTATAATCTGTGATGAAAAAATCTTTTTTAACAATAACACAGATGCTGCATATAAGATATTTTTTCAATTATAATCCGAATTATTCTTTTACGATCACGTTTTTACATACGAATGCTAATCGAACCAAGATCTTCAGTTTAAAGTTGACTCCGAATCACTACAAACAATCACACCAGAGGCGGACATTAAATCAACGAAATGGAAAGCCAGAATGATAACCATATATTTTCAGTTTCCAATTGTTTCCCATAGTATTCTAAATGGCGAGTATGCAATGAGTGATCAGTGCTCTGAGCTCTAGTTTATCAGTTCGAAAATATTTTCAGTGGCTTGGATTCCACTTTAAACTATAGGCCACGGATGGACTAGTTTTTTAATGCAAAAAACTGAATCAAAAATGTTCTAAAATATCATATTCTCTCAAAGACTTCTTAGCAAAATCATGGATATTGATTTGTATATTCTCCAAAAATTCATATTAGTTATGCAAATAAAATTTTAATTTTACACCTTAGCTATGAAACTATACAGCTCTATGAATAAATGTTTTTTTAAATCTATGATTAATTTTTAAATAAAAATGCCATTTATCAGAAAAAACTTTAAATTTACTAAATTTATTGATAAATATGGAACTAATTTGTTTATTCTTACACGCTCTTAGAAACGCTAAATCTGTTCCTTGCAGCACTTTTTCAAAGAGTGCTATAAGTGTAAACGTCTCATTAGAAAGAAATTTTTTATTCTGCTCATACTAGCAATTTTTTGGCACATTTAACTTAAATAATGGAAAGATATTCAGCATATTAATTAAAATTTGTTTCTTCAGATAAACAATTATAAGAAGCCTTTAACATTACTAATGAAAATAATCCAATCCATGAAATAATTTTCACTAGTACTCTATTAATATGAAAGAAGTATTTGCTTCCAAGTAATCTAGATCTGTTAAAGGCTGTATTTTTTAAATAATTGAAATTATGATTCTTATATTAAAAATATCATTCGTAAGCAAATAAAAAAATGCATTTTGTTATTCACTTGTCAAGATATTTCTTGATATAATAGCTACCTTATAAGATTGAACTAAAATTTGAATATTAATTGAGAGTTTTAAAGAAAATTTCAAAGTTACAACTCTTTGTGTTAAACTCAAAAGATGTTTATGAATAAATACATGGAAAAATACTATTATAATTACAATACAATATTTTTTCATAAAATTAACTTATTATCTATACAACAAATTCTGTTTTCTTACAGATTTATATAGTTTACTAATTATGTAAAAATATAAAAATAATTTCAGCCACTTGAATTTTAAAAAAAACGTCAAAAATGAATTTTACTACTTAATTTTTTAAAAGTTTTTTAAACAATTAAAAATTGATTTTGTCATAAAATTAAAATAGATATTTGAAGGGTTTTTGCAATTATATTTTATTTCAGGGATTCAGATGCATAAATATGCATATAAACAATAATTTTATTTATTACTCTTTGATCACTTTTTGCATATGAAGGCGAATTCCACTCAGATCAACAATTTTATATTAATTTCGAATTGCTACAAACATCCATATAATTGAGGTGAAATTTAAACTTTTTATTGTATACATAACGATGAAGATAAACCCCGTTTATGCCAACTGGTAAAAATGGATTGCTCCACAAATACTAAAATCTCGTAATTTTAAACTGTGATCATGTGATAAGGTCGACATCTGAGCTGAAGCTCTTATTTTTGTACTATGTTCTTCCAACTTAGTAACATTAAACAATTAAGACACAGGATGTGCTTATACACTTTTATATCAGCTATTTCTGATTAGGTCAAGAAAAATGTAGAATATATAATTTTATTTTAGAATTTATGTAAGTCTAAAATAATTATGTTCTAATATGTAAAATAATGCATCAAAAATACATTCAAAAATTAGTTGTAAACTGTTTATTACTTAGGACAACTGTAAATTAACTTCATGTTCTAGTAAATAAAAACGGAGAAGTTAAAAAAAATTTTCAAAGTTGCAAAAAATAATTGTGAGATTGACCATTGAAGAACAATTTTTTATGAGCAAAAATTTGGAAGAGTTCTGCTCTTTTGTACGTCTACTAAAGTTATTATAAAAAGCATAAGCGCTGAGAATTTACAAATTTTTTTATGTTCTGATAACAGATGGATACAAGAGTTTAAACGCTTTCTTTTTTGGTTAAATTATTGTAAGAAAAAAAAAAGATTACATCAAAACTCTCCAATTTTTCAAATGTCCAGAATTTATCTCACGCTTAACCGCTTACCACCACTTAACTGTTGCGTGAATCTCAAACTTTGGGTTCTAAGGAAGTAGAACATTAAAAATACTTTCTCTAAAAAGATTTATGCGAATATGAATATTATTGGATGAGACATTTATTGCCAAAACAATCATTTATATAATTTTATAAAATTATATAAACATGGTTATAAATGAGAAAAACACTTGTAAAAAAGAGTTAAAAACGCGTTCAGCGAACTTTTCGGCTTAGTGCCAATGATAAAGAGAAAAGAGGGGAAAAAAAGAAAACAAGAATGAAGAGATTTAAAGAAACTCGTCTCCGGAGTTGATATTGTCGTTTGAATCACGCCCGCGTGAGTTAGAAACCCTACACCATTGTTTTACCTTTATTTTTGGCGAAATTTCCGTCAACGCGGCGTTGAGAATTGTTGTTAAGGGTACTCTACCTAGCGCTGATGTTGGCGCATTTCTTTCCTTTTTCTTCTGAGAGCATTAGTAGAACATGTGAAAGAGGTTAACAAGTAACTAGCTTTTTATTCGAATCGTTCCCCTTTTCCCTTTCTTTTATTTATATTCGTGGCTCATTTGTATATTTTTACTTTAATTCGGTCCCCGGTTTCTATTCTTCTCTTGATGAATGCTCATTTCGATCAAACGAGACACGAAAGTTAATTTTAGAAAAGAGAATATTCGCTCTCTTTTGTAAGCATTGTAACAATCATGACTGTTCTTTTTATGTTTAATAGCATAGAACGTTCTTGACAAATACTTAATTTTGAAAGTAAATTATTATTTCTATAAAGATATGGCTAAAAACTCTTTGTTTATATTATTTTAAAATTTGATGATTATTATTCTAGGAAAAGTTTAAACAACTGATTGTTCAATATTTGTTATTACTCATATAATCACTGAATCAAATAAATAAAAACAAAATAAAATTTAAAAAAATATTCGGAATTTGGTACCGAAAATTTGTTATATTATCATATATTATATAAAAGAACTATTTATAACAAGAATAGTCTTGGTCTATCTATCTTTTACAAATTATTTAAATAAAGTAATTTTATCAGATTCGCGTAATATTTTTCAAAACTTTTATATAAATTCTAAAAATTTATTTATTTTTTATTTTTAAAATATATTTTTTTATATTTTTTATACATCTTCCACGACCAAAATGGAATTTACAAATGATTATAGTTTTTTTTACATTAAATTCAATATCATAACCCAGTCAATTTTTTTAAAAATACTTGAAGAGTTACTGGAAATAATAGTAATAAAAAAAGTGTTTCATTCAGTCAATGTAATGTTTACAAAATAATGACTTTTTTAACCTGATAATTAATATTTACAAAATATTTTTGTTATCTTTATATATATATATTGTTTTATGTTTTATTTTTATAAATATTAATAAAATTTTAAAAAGTGCTAAAATGATTTTTTTTTTAAAATTTCAGTAGAAACAGATTTTTAAGTTATGTTCTTGAAATTTCGATAGATTTGATGTCCTATTCTCGAATTTCCCCTGATTAAGAAATTCACAGCATTCTATGCAAATTTTAAAAAAGACAATAAAAAATAATTTTTAATTAAATTGTTAAAAATACTGTAAAATAAAATATAGTATTCTAATATTCGAAAAAATAATACGTTTAAAGAATATTAATCATTTTGTTTTACATTAAAAGAATATTATGTCAATTAATAATGTGTTATTATCGTTGATTGAAAATGTATAAAATAAAACTTTTTGCACACTATAATTTAAATTACATGAGTGTATAAAATTCAAATTATCTCTTCTTAGGTGTCAAAATTAATAGCATTCTATTTGTGTGATGAGAAACTCGGAAAAATTTGCTAAAACTTGAAAGCAATAATTTTTTGATTTAAAAAAAAACCCATTTCTTAACATAAATTATTTGCATTATATATACACGTTTATAAGTTATAGGTAATTTTTTCCTATCTTAGAATTTTTCTACCCCACAAAATCATTACTTGAGATATTTGAGGTAAATAACATTAAATGAACTAAATGAAGAAAATAAAAACAGAAAGGAAACACAAAATCTTACTTTCAACATGAAAAATTGAAATAAACGTTTCTTCCTTCAGAACATTTCATTTTCTAATCCTTGAAGCCGTCTCTGTGGAAACGCAAACGCCTTTTTTGTCACCTGTCATCCGGGCAGCCATTTATCATTTACTTTGGAAGAAAGAAAAAAAGCTTAGAAGATATTGCTTGAAATAAATACGTTTGGGACAAACCATGCCCATTCAAAATGAAGTGGGTTACAGAAGTGATCATATGAAAGACCATTTTACAATATATAGTTAATCCATAATGAAACATTAAATATTTTATTTGCTTGAAGAATGGAAAAGTAACAAAACTCCTTGCAGCCGAATTTAGAACATTTTAAAACGCGGTTAAAATTAAAAATAAAATGTTAAACTATCGCTTTCATTCATAAATGCAGAATTATCACTTAAAATTTATTAATAAAACTAGGAAAACTGATTATAAAAGTTATGCTATGTAGCATAATAAGCAAATACTTAATAGCCTAAAATTAAAGAAAATATAGAAAATAAAAAGAAGTTTTCAGAGTATATTTAAAATGATTAATGAAAAGATATTTTGGTTTTTTTGCACAAGAAACGATAAAATTGTTAAGAATCGTTTGCTTTTTTTGTGTTCTAATGACAAGTTACAGAAACATTGTATAAATCGGCATTCTAATAAAAAATGAATGTATTTTTCTAATTCGTAAAATATTAAAACAAATGATAAAAATGATTTACTTTTTATAAATATTTTGAAAATTAGCAACGTGTTAATTGATTCGTATTGATTAAATTAGTTAATGCTGCCATTGATAAAAAATAAAATGCTTTGTTGTGAATAATCTCGGAACTAAATTTTTTTAAGTTAAACTCTCATCAAAAATAAAAATATGAAGTTCTGAGAGGAAACGATAACCTTTTCTTTTTGACTATCTATTTTAACAAAAAAGGTTAATTACAGAGAAAAATTGGATAAAAATAACAGGTTTATGACTTTATAAAAAAGTATGCGATTTAGTATTATTAAATATTTAAATTTTAATAAAAATATCGATTCATTATTAACATTTTGAGAAAATAATGATTTGTAAAATATGAGACAGTTAGTGTTTATAATATTCGAAAATATAAACATATTTTGCCAAAAGAGAACTCAAAATAATTTATCTACAATTCTTTAATACATTTGATATAACTACAGTGTCTCATAAAAGTGATGGGACACTTGTGCTTTACAAAAGGAAACTGTAATAAAATTAATTAAAAATACATGTACAAATTTTTTGTGGGTGTGTTTCATACTTAAATATAGTAAAAATTATTACATGACATACATTTTGTCAAAATATTAATTTAATAAAATATAATTGTCTAGAACGGAGCAAAAAATAGCTCACATAAGTGATGGGACACCATTAGATATGCAACAAAAATCGTCAGAAATAAGCAATAAAAATATTTTTTGGTGTTTTATTTTTACTCAAAAGCAAGTGGCAATAATTTATAAAATCATCTGCAGTATTTCTCTCCAGATTGTTTTGGAATTTTTGTGTTTTTTAGCTGTGTGCAGCCATGATTGCTAAAGGAAAAGAAACTTCGCCTGAAATTCGAAAATTAGTTACTAATTGGCATATTAAGAGTAAAATCTATTAGAGAAACTGCTGAAACAGTTAACTTGAGTCATTCAAGAGTTTTCAATATCATTAAACGATATAAAAAGAATTATATGATTCAGAATAAAAGAAGACATGGCCGACCATCAAAGCTATCCAATGGAATAAAGCGAATTGCCGTTCGAATTATATATAAAAAAGAAATCCAAGAATGAATGCTCCTAAAGTTGCTGCTGATTTACAAGCATTATATGGAGTAATTATTAATGCTGAGACTATTACAAGAGTAATTCGATCTACTGGATATCACGGTAGAGTAGCCAAGAAAAAAAAATCTTCATTAATGAAAAGAATAGAAAACTCAGACTGGCTTTCGCAAGATCCAACATAAATAAAAATTCTGATTACTGGAATAAAGTTATACTTGCTGATGAGAGTAAATTTAATATATTTGGTTCTGATGGCAGAATCTTGGTGTGGAGAAAACCGAGGGAAGAATTTCGTTAACAGAACTTGGTGCTACAGTAAAACATGGTGGAGGAGGAGTTATGGTATGGGTGTGTATTTCGTCCGCTGGAGTTGGTAATCTCGTTTTTATTGACAGTAAAATGGATCAGTACAAGTATATTGACATTCTAAAGCAAAATTTGAAGTCTTCAGCACGAAAATTGAACCTTCATAACGATTTTAAATTCTACCAGGACAATGGCCCTAAACACATTGTTTTGAACCTTAGACTCTGGCTGCTGTATAACTGTCCTGAAATAATAAAAACACCACCACAATCTCCAGACTTAAATCCTATAGAGAATATTTGGCAAGAATTGGAATCAAGAATTCGCACACTCCATTTCTCAAAAACAACAATTAAAATTGATGCTTCAAAAAGAATGGGGTAAAATCACTCCACAAATAACAAAAAAATAGTCAAATCCATTCCAAGAAGATTAAAATCATGTTTTAAAAGTAAAAGGAAAGCCCCAACAAAATATTAAAACCTTTTAAAATTTTTGGTCAAATTTTGGATAAATATTTGAAGGAAAAGTAAGTGTCCCTTCACTTATGAAAGCTTTTTTTTTTTTTTTTTTGCGCTCCGTTCTAAGCAATTGTATTTATATTTAATTAATATTTTAATATTTTGACAAAATGTATGGTATGTAATAATTGTTACTAACTTTAAATATGAAACACACCCACAAAAAATTTGTCCATGTATTTTAATTAATTTTTTTACAGTTTCCTTTTGTAAAGCACAAGTGTCCCATCACTTTTGTGAGACTTACTGTATATTTCCATCAATTTCATCCTGATATTCTTATTTTCATTTATACCATCAATTTCAAATTTCAGAGGATTCATTAATGTAAATATTAACTATTCAAGCACTTTTGCTTAGTTCTATAGTATAAAAAAATGGAACAAAAATTCATTCATTTTTGTAAATAAATATTCCTATGTTTTAAGGTTAGAATGGTTTAATTGAGTATAAGAGACATACAGTGATGACACCGACCCACCCGAAGGTATACGGTGGAGGAACGTCTGCGTCAGTAATCCAGCCCAGTAAAAGTGGACACAGGTCGAAGTAGAAGTCTCAAAGGTCCATTGGACCAATATAAATGTAGTCGTATAGGAGGAGAAAGTGCACAGGCACCAAACCGTCTCCCAGTGGGTGTTGCACAAAAAGGGCTCCCTTGAGCTCACTCTGACTGGAAGATTTGTGGGCCAACCTGGTCTTTATTGATTATATACAAGTACAAATACAAAACATATTTACAAGAGATACAAATAGGTAAATGATAACAGTGTTATTTACAATTTAGGTGATGTACAATATTTGCAGTGACAATACAAGAATGTGGCATTTACAATTAAGCAGTGTTTTGTGATGTGGTGAGCGTAGAGGATGTGTCTTCCATCGTTTCCTTTAATTGCTGTTGGATTTCTAATGTGAGAATCTCCCTGATTCCACATTGCAGTTTGGGGAGCTTGATAAGCTGCGAGAGGGTACAATCGTGGTAGTTCGTGGGGAACCATTTGTTTCTAATTGGCTCGTATTAATACTAATCATACTAACACTTATTAGATAACTAGTTCACCATAGCGGGTCAAATGACCCGAAATTTACGTTTCCTACTTTTATGCATGAAATATGGATGTTGGAAAGGAAATAAAAATATAATGATAATAAAATATGTATTATAGTTATATGAAATAGTATTTTTACAATTTCTATTTCAAACGCAAAAAATAAGAGTTGTTTTTATACATCACATTATTTGCTCCATATGCAGCTCGTGCATATAAAATTGCAATAAATGCAGCAAGTTTTTCTTGAGATAAACTCCAATCGGATCCTAACACTCTGTTTGCTTCTTCTATTGTGCATGTTCTTATATGGTTCATAATACGGTGGTCAATTATCAATGAAAATGCAGTACTAACTTTATCTTTCATTATATGATGTTTAGCATATCCTGTTGGGCCTACTTCTTGCCTGAAAATGTTATGAAGTGGTGGTCTTCCAGGTGTGCCACCTATTTGTATTTCTTCCCAAACAGATCCATCAATTGCAACATGTTGTTCATTTATTTCTGCTTCACTTTCTTCAGAACTTGAGAGTAATCTTCTTCTTTTTCGTCCACAACCGATATTCACAATATTTTCCTCTTCATTGTCAGTATCTGTAGATTCAGACTCATTTTCGTTTGTAACCAATATATTTTCGTTTTCAGAAAATTCATCTTCATCGATTTCGGAAAACTCTTCTCCAATATCATTTATATCTTCAAAGAATTTGGACTGTCTCGTTCGTTTCGACATTTTATGGGTAAATAGTTACCTGTATCACTAATAAAGCTATCAAAATAAAATAAAAACTGTGTACTAAACCTTTCTTTTTTTGCTACCTTTTTTACACGAAAACCTAGTTTCAATCTAAAATTTTTATATTTTCTTGAATTATTCTCAGCGATTTTGATTGAACTACATTACGTAACAGTCTTTGCATACATTTGCAGTTCACTGAATACAATAAGATAAGCAATATGTATTGATAAGCTTATAAAACAAAACAAAAAATGTTCTCCGGGTCAAATGACCCGATGTGGTAGACAACGGTATACGACAGTTATTACTCAAAATAAACAAAACAAAAAATTATAAAAATAGTATAAGAACAGTTGACTTAATTAGTCAGAAAAAGTCAGTAAGTTAAATTTGGAGAAGTAATAAGATAATACGTGCATTATCAATGCAAAAGTTCAAAATGGGTCATTTGACCCGTTATGGTATGATTAGTGTTAATTGAGTATAAAAGAAATATGATTTCTAAGTTAATTTTATAAAAATGATTTATTAGGATTCTTTATAGCTATGTGAGTTGGAAAACAACTTCGTGTATGCTTAGTTATTTATTTAAAAAGTTTTTAATGTTCTTCTTAATTAATAAATTCAAATTTATAAAATATTAAAATAAATAAAACATTTTAAAGCAATTGCTATGAAACGAATCAAAGTTCGTGTTCCATTTTATTGAATTTATTATTTTGATTTTAATTAAAAATACACTTGTGTTCATTGGCGCTGATAATATACATTGCTATTTTGCACAATATGATAACTGGTAAAAAAATTAAAACGTGTAATATGTAAGACTCTGCAACCGAATATTATTATTTATAAACGAAAATAATTTCATTAGTTATTTCAACTATTTTTATTAAAATTATTTATAAATTTATGTATTATTCTTATAAATATATAATAATACTCATAATAAATAATTAACTAATTATAAATGAGACAGATTTTAAATGAAGAAAAGGCCACATTTGCAAATTATAATTTATATGGTAAATGCAACCGATTTAAACTATGCTATTTATATGATTTGGTTTAATATTTTGGTTCTTTATCATTTTATGCACTAAAAGACTAATTAGACTGAGAATTATCATTAAAAGTGGAATCTAAACCACTATGAAGATTTTCACTATTGGGGCTAATAGAATCTACGATCTGTTGAAAGGAATACCATACACTTGACTGTCAGAATTATACCTTTCATGATATAATTGTATAGTAAGATTAATATACATAACAACGCAAATATGTTATTGTGTAATGAAACTAAAAATATGGATTATTATATATCCCAAAAATTATGTTTGAAAAAAAATTATGAGAACTGTATTAGAGTACTAGGGGGCTATATTGTCTCCAGCAAGTTCTGAAAAGTATTTACTTCAACTTACTCACTGAGAACACAAGAACATAACAAAGTTATATATTAGGTTGGTGCGTATGAAATGTCAGATTCTTAAGTGATTGTATAAAACTGCATATCTTTCTTCAAAAGCTGTTTATTCAATCAAAGTATGCTCCATTCCCTTCAATACACCTCTCCCAACGAGATTTTAAAGCGTAGATGCCTGTCTTAAAAAATTTTGGTCTTTAGAATTAATAAACTCTGATATCGAGTTTTTTAGACTGTCTTCATTTTCATAGTGTTTGCCCCTTAAAAACAGCTCTAAAGGCCTGAAAAAATGAAAATCGGTCGGCGAGAGATCCGGTGAATAGGGTGGATGCTGCAATGATGAGCATACGTTTAACCGATCCAGCTTATTTCGCTCTGTCAGTGCGTGCGGTACCCACTTGTCCATCTTCTTAACCTTGCCAATCTCTGAAAGGTGTCTCAATATCGTTGTATGGTCAACTTTCATCCTGATAGCAAGTTCCCTCGTGGATACGGCTGGATCCGCTTCCACTAGAGCCTTCAGGTCATCATTCTTCACAGACGTTTTGGGTCTTCCGCGCGGCTCATTTTGCAGTGAAAAATCGCCAGTCCGAAATTTTTCGAACCAACGCTACACTTTCCGATCGTTAACCGTATTCTCCCCAAACGCTTGGTTTATGTTGCGTGCAGCTTTTGCAGTACTATTACCAAGCTTGTACTCATATAAGAAAATGACGCGAATGTCGGCAGAATTCATATCGGCAATAAACTCAAAAGAAATAAAAAAGGGAAGACCTTCGAGAAAACCTATTTTGCTGAAATGAGTCTCTGGCAATGGACAATACGAGTATCAATGAGGTTATGCCAAATACAAAAGTATAACGAAAACAGGGAGGAAAACGTCCGCATGTAAAGAGAATCCGACATTTCATACGCACCAACCTAATAGAAGGAAAGAGCATAATATAATTAATATTTCATATATCCCTTCATGGAAGATGAAATTCTATTCCTTGTTTTTCGTTCTTATTGCCACTCAATGACAACTAAATTCTTGTTGATACCAGAAATTCGATAAAATGGTTCTGTTACATATATTCATTAAAATATGAAATATATTAGAATACAATTGTATTGCAAATGTACATTTTGATAATAACATTTTTCTTATATTTGTTATTTACATTGTATTCATTCTGAGGACTGCAATGAACAACATTAACATTTTATCATTAACTAATTTTATAATTATTATTTTGTAATTCTATTTAATCATTGACTCGTAACCTAAGTTAACATATTTTCATAACGTTTTAGTGATCCAGATAAAAACTAAATGTCCTATCATTTAGATTTTATTAAATGTATTTAGTAACATTTACACATTAAAATTTATTACATACATTTATTCCTCTTGACCAAAGATTGCAGAATTTTATTTACAAGCGATAAATATAGACTAAGCAAATATCTTCTTTAATATAAATTAAATATCACGCAATAAATTTTACATCTCTATATATATTTTCCGTATAACTTCATAAATATTCAAAATATATTATTTGTCACAATTTAGGAATTGTACCTCATGTCATTTTATTTTCAACTTAAAACAATAATAACTTAGTTGTTTTGCTCACATTTTACTTTGAACTCACAAAATTTGCAAATGTTTTGTATAGCTAAAGATATTGAAGTAATTTATAACATAATTTTGGGACTTAATATTGGTATTGGTATAAAATATGTGATATTTCTTATGAGAAATACTCGAATATCATTTAAATATAATTTATTGTCGGTGGTTATTTTATTAATGGTTAATTTGTGGTATCACATAGTGAGGGAAAATGTGGATACCACACAAGAGATAGCATAACTATTTTAAGATTCTTTTTAAAAATCCTCTATAGTAAGCTTCCGGAATATTCTTTATAGATAGTGAGCAAAATTAACGAGTGGACCCCCCGCAGGCCTGGCTGGTAGGGGGTCGTTCTCATTATCAGAAACAAGTGAGTTCGAATCCCAACTTAACCGAAGGTCTGTCGTATTCACTAAAGGAGGCTGGGGCACATTAAACATGTCGTGAATGCAATGTCTTCCAAGTGAAATGATACCTTTCAGGGTTCAAGTCAAGTATTCGGTGGTCTTCTGCTTGGTCCTTACTTCTAAATTACGATGGCACTCAACCGGCTACTTCCACCCTAACTGATACAGCTCAACTCAGGGCTAGATAAAAGCATCAACAACCATATTAGCGCGGCCCAAGGTAGAAACTAAAATGCAGCAAATACATGGTAATGTATACTACGCATAATATATTAAAGATACTTACAGGATTGGTTTTATTTTCCTAAACAGAAATAAGAAACAGAAATTTTTTTTTAAAAAAATGGCATGATTTGGTTTAAAAATAAAAATTAAATGAATCATGTTTGGCTTATGTATTTAAATCTGTCGTGATGGGACTTCATTATTATCCAGGTTTTCTGTTTTGCATTTAAGTAAGGCTTCTACTCTCATTATGAAGTCACCAGAATGAAAAACAAGCAGGAATTCTAAATAAAATACAAACATTTGGATATCTTTAAAACAACTTTTGTCATTTAAAAATGAGGGAACATTTATAAAGATTGAATAATTTTTGAGACAAAAATTTATATATTATTTGATACTAGACGTTTAGTATGTAAAAAACCAGAGCACATTTGCATTTACTATGTAAAAAAAATCAGAGCTATTTGCATTAAAAATGTGTATAGATAAGTCTTCTAAAAGAAGTGCGATTTTTCCTCTTTTAAATTTAATAGTTTTAAATTTTTCTTTAGTTTTTACAAGTACCACACCCTTGAGACAAGATAACCAATAGAAGACGACCTTTTTATATTTAATGGATGTCTGAAGAACTGAGTTTAAAATGATAAATGCTTATTAGTGCTTATCATTAACGATGCAATTGAAATAATTTTTTTTTTCAATTGGCTTTCATTTCACGTGCACATACGGATAACAGAAAAAAGGTTCGAAAAATTCATAAATAATCTAGATTTCTAGGAGTGATTGATGCACAGTAATGTCAATTTTTGTTTTGTTTTCAACATAAATTCAGCTATGTTAATCTTAAAATACAAGACAAAATTTTTTTGAAAATTAGGAAAACAAAAATTAAATCTTGCTATTGATAAAATACTATGTTCTATTGTTATACATCCTTTGTACTCTTAATCATTAAAAAGTAGGTCTACTTATTTCTACTGTCTTTTTATGCACTCGGTAGAAATTTGAAGTGGGACCTACATTGGTTTATCTGACGCTCAACAGTCCATACAAAGGTTAGGTACATAAATATTGATTCCGAACTACTACAAATATTTAAAAACTCGAGATGAGGGAATCGAACTCAGGAACTGCTAATTTGCATTGGTTGTACTCTTAATCATTAAAAAGTAGGTCTACTTATTTCTACTGTCTTTTTATGCACTCGGTAGAAATTTGAAGTGGGACCTACATTGGTTTATCTGACGCTCAACAGTCCATACAAAGGTTAGGTACATAAATATTGATTCCGAACTACTACAAATATTTAAAAATTCGAGATGAGGGAATCGAACTCACGAGCTGCTAAAGTGAAAGCTTGAGTGTTAACCATTCGGCCGCCAGCTTGACACCTACTGTGATGGATTTACTGAACATGAATTAAGAAGCACTGGAGTAGATTTCGAATGGCTTCCGAACTATTTGGATTGCTAGCAGAGGATGGATCTGTATGAGCTTGCAAACTATTATAAATTTCCACATTCGAGGCAGGTATTGAGCTCACAAAGCGTTGAATTAAATTCTAGAGCACTGAAGCAGCTCTGAGTGGAGTAGAAACGATATATTAATAACATTTGTTAGCAAATAATCCACGAATTTAAGGAAATAATTTTTAAAAAAAATCATTAAAATTTGCTCTAAATATGTGGTTGAAAACAAAGCTTTTGTTATAAATTTAAGCTTATTTGGTGCGGAACGTTACTGCTTCCTCACAGCGTTATTTCAGGAGGCTGGAGAAGAAAGCGATGTTTCGAAATTAAGCCTTGAGACACACCGATCCTTCTTTTGCGCGCATTTAGAAGGGTATTTTCTCAGGATTCACATTAGCGATGGTAGAAGTCGCAGAGGAAAAAAGTCCGCACATGAGAGTTAAAGAAAGACAGCAATAAAAATAGCCGTCGGCTTCCACTTCTGATTCCCTTGTAGTAGAGGTCACATCTGCCCGTTGTGATCAAGCATCATTAGTATTTCGGTCTTCTTCATCGATACCCATTCATTCTTCGAGGCTAGGTCCTTGCCCTTGCTCGTTGATGACACGGCGAGGGACACCGCCTACCAAAAAAGAACGGGCTCCCCGGGGGCCCCTTTTCGGCTTCCAAAACAAACAAATGCAAAGTGAAAAAGAAGAACCCGGTGAATATTAGCAATATCAAAATTGTCGATTGTGGCTGCGATTAGTATGCGAACTGAATTTCAACAGGTTATGAGGCACGATGTGGCAAAAGTCGTCTTGACGTTTAAGCACCTCGGTAAAGTGAAAAGGTTATTAATTTTCATGAAGGCGGTGGGGAGATTTATAGGCGCCATCTGCCGACGGGAACAGTTCCCTTTGTCTTTTCGTTTCTTGTTTTTTTTCGTGAAAATATCATGGAGTAATGAATTAAATTCTACTTTGATGATGCATTGAGGTCATTATAAAGCAACTTAACATGTCATATGAATTGAGTTGTTTTAAAAAGAACGTATATTTCAGCGACAACGCGTTGGATAATATAAATATACATATATTATCCTGGAAGAAAAGTTAAATGAGAGTTGATAGATGAAATATGTATAGCACATCTATAAATATATTCAATATATAGTTATTTATGAATCACAATGACGAAAATATGCATAAGATAAAAGAAAAGTGAATATCTTTATTAAACGGCTATCATCAGCTTTATGTAAAATAAAATGGCAATATATGGCTATTTAAATATGCTTTTTTATAAGTCTACTTTATTTAACTGATTCACTATTTAAATAAATTTTGCACCTGATGTACTAAATAGGATTATTTTTAGCAATGTTCAATACGTTTTACAAATAAGAAGGTAGCAAGGAAACTTACAGATATGATGAATTTCATGTAATATGCGCTGCATGCATGTATATATATATATATATATATATATATATATATATATATATATATATATATATATATATATATATATATATATATATATATATATATATATATATATATATTTATACATATAAAGAGAGAGAGAAACAGGAACAGAGAGGCATGAAAATTCAAATAGTCAAATGATTTGTACAAGTATAAAGTGATAAAATAGCCAATTTTTTAGAATATAAAATTATTGCGAGAAAAACGATGAAAAAGATAAAATTTCTTTATTTATTTAATATAGAAAATTGCTTGTGAAATTACATATTCACACATTTTTTAATTTAATTGCCGATTTCATTTAATTAATTTTTCCAGGAAAATATCCAGATAATAGAGAAATACACTCCATCATAATAACAAAATAATTTTAGTAGCTTAAATATAGTTCTTTTAAATAATAATCTTATTTTATTTAACGTATAAAAATGTTTATTAATTCACAAACAAAAGCTTAATTTATTTATTTCTAAAATGATGTAGTTTGTAATTCAATTCATTACTATATATAAATTATGTTCACGCAAAATTGTCAGAAATAAATTGAATAAAAAATAGGCATTAATTTTTCCCCAAATATTTTGTAGAATCGAAAACATATGCAACTTTATTATATAATATTCAATGTATAGCAAATATAAATCCACAACTATATATCATAACAAGTATGAAATCAAACTTATAAAGGTTGAACAGTACGATAAAATTTTTATATTATTTAAAATACAAGAAAATTTAATTTCAACTTAAAAATATGAACATAAATTATATCACATTTCCTTCCACTTGTTTAATTTTATACATATTATTAACTTTTAAGTTAATAAAAAAAACATTTAGTAAATATAATTCAATGGGAGAGTAAGAGAGAAGCAAAATTTTAATTGTTCATTTACAGAAAATGTCATAATGTAAATTTTTGTGCTATTTATTTTTTTATATAAATTATTCTCTAAAATATGAGGAAGAACATTCTATAGCACTTAATTTTAGAAAATATATAGATTCACACTTATATAATTTTGACCACCAACATATTTTGGAATTATATATAAATGAGTAAAGGTAAATGACTGATTTGGTATATTTGTCCCTCAATATAGCTACCTTTTATACTCAAGAGCTATTTTGACTGGAACTACAGTAGATTCCGAACTATTACAAACATCAGACTCGAGATGAGTATTGAAGCCATGAACTGTTGAACCGAAGACTAGAAAACTTATCATTCAGGTTTCCATCGCAGCTAACAAGAAATAAGTATCATTAAATGGATAAATTTAATCTAACTGTGTCTAAAAATTTTAACTTGTATTTCTTATAATTAAATTCTACAATAATATTGCAGTGGAGTCACACACAATGGGCAGTTGGGGATTAATTTGGAAAAAATATTAAAAATATCTAAAAATACGATCAGAAATTGATTGATAAATTACTATGCATGCCTAAAGTAAGATTTTTCATGTTCGACTAATTAAATTTAAATACACGATTGCCGAAAAACATATTTCATTAAATTATCAAAATTAATTATTTACCTATAATAAGCTATCACAAGCTATAGAAAGAAATTTTATACGACAACTATCAAAACGTGGATAGGGAAATGTGAACACGATTAACCTACAGCAGTATCTTTAAATATTCTGATAAAGATTGTCACTTTTTTCTCATTCAGATAAAATAATTCTGATAAAGATAGTTTATATTCGAGAATTACAATTAGATAGGATATCAGTTAGACATTTAGAGAATCGTACTAAGTAATAACATTGGAAAAACTTAAAATTCAACAAAGTTTTGTATGCTTTCTTAACATAACAAAGTTTTGATTTAAAAATTAAAATATTTACATGTGTATATTCTGAATAGAACAAATAAAGTAAGAAATATCAATATTTTTTTGGACTCTAATTTAGATGTTCTTCAGTGAGCTGCATTGACCAAAAAGTTTGAGTGATTATTTTCTTGGGAATAAGAACTTAAGAACATTAGTCCAGGTATTAAAATTATTTAAGCAGCAACAGGTGCACATCTCACTTTACAGTCAAATCCTCTTTATCAATTGTTTTTAATATTTTTTAATCACGTATAATTCAATATATTTGCTGATTGCAATTATAAAGTTTCAATTTAGTATCTTTGTTATCTCTTTGCTTGGTATTATACAATTTACATTTGGTTTTGTGCAAGCAATGCAGCTGATTCTCTTTATTGCAGAGCAGCTGAAAATCGTTTCAAAACACTTGCTGCTTATTGCCTTCGGATGCATTTTTTTTTTGTAATAGTTGTAACCTATTTCGCAAAAGTGGAGATGCAGAAAACTCTCAAGCAAGCACTCCGACTGATGTGGAACCAGAACCCAAGAACCATTTTCCAGTTTTTTTCGACAGTAGCTGGAAACAAACAAGGACTTCCTCATTCCAAAGAAAGTTATTTATGGCGATCTCCATCTGATATCGCAAAATAGACATGACGCAAAATAGACATGCGATATGAACAGTCAAAGCTGTTGCAAGACAATAGGACATCTCACACATTTTTGCGAGAGAATTTTTCGGGGAAAATGTATTCATGAATCAAAAAGGGGGATATCCGGAAAATTCCCAAGCACACACCCCTCAGGTTGTAGAAAGCAGAAAAGCAATATCCATTTCCTGTCTTTTAAAAACAGCCAGCATCGATATAGGGACCTTTCCCAAAAGTGCAGTTTTACTACTAAGCAGCTATAAGACTTAATTTACTTGATACAATTAATTTTTTAAATAAATAAAGATGTTTCCGATTTTGGTTAACTTTTTGGTGTGGTGTAAATCGTAAACTATCCATAAATTATATCACCAGACTAAAACAATTACATTCAACTAAAATAAACACTAGAATTATCAATACAACATCCGCATTCATTACTTTTGCGAAAATAAGAATAGTAAATTAGAATATGAAGCATAATAAATTATAGTTTGAATAAAATTCATGAAATGTTATTAAAAGGTTATTTATATATAATAATAGTTTTTTTTTAAAATTCGATGATCATAAATAACAAAAATATTACTAAAGATGAGAAAAATTTATGATTTACTCTAAAGCGTTTCGCATTCAAATTGTTTAAAAAAACTAAAAAATAGTACTTTAAGCGATTTTTCATTACTATCATAACAATCTTAACCTTTCAGTTAAAAATTATTTAAATTTTCAAACAGACACATGCATATGCTGTTAAAAATAAAACTGTTTTGTTGAGAAAGACTTTTTTAATTTCTAGGAGGGAGGGGGTCAGTTTAGTAAAATGATTTTTATCAGATATATTCTACCCTCTTTGAATAATGATTAGGTAAGATATTCAAATAAGCGTTTCAGTGTTTTATGTTATTGGTCTACGGAGCATAAAATCAGATTAGCAGTATCTGATTTTAATTATTTTTTAATTTCACATTCCTCTCGGCAAAAAATTATTCTCTCATGTCATCTAATTTATTCAGGGTGATTACTTTAAGACGGAATTTCACCATGATAGCTTTGGTTTGTTTGACGATCGCTTAGCACACGATAGTTAATTGGACCTACTGTTAAAAGTGAATTCCGAAACATAACAACATCACCATCCATGGCGAACCCCTGAACTGTTGAATTGAAGGCAGGAGTACTAACCATTCGGCTTCCAGATTGATTTTAAGATTAAAGGAGAGCAACTTTATCTTAATTAGAAAAGGAGATATCTTTCTTAAAAGCAAATCATGGTTATAATGACTATGAGATTATGATTTTGATGAACATTATACAAAATAAATTACAAAACACTTATGGAGGAATTAATTATTGTTAATTGTGTGCATTATGTAATTATATACTTTTTGCCTTTAATTTTACTTTCATTTTATCTAGAAACCCTCCTTAGTACTTTTACTTTAATATATTAAAATTTTCAAAATTTTCATTTTTTTTCTATAGATGTAATATTAAATTATTGAAAGTAGCGCTGGATGTTCTAAGCGATAAAATTGCTTGAATCTGCTTAATATTTTCACAATCGTTTCACGACTAAATATATTCTTACTTAAGATTTTGGTTTGTTTGTCTTTTAACGATCATTTTTTGCACACGAGGGTTAAATAGAGTGGAACCTACCGTTAAATGTGGATTCCAAACACAATTAAAAAACATCCATGCTCTAGAAGGACTCAAACCCACAAGCTCTTAATTAAATGGAAAATTTGCCAAATTTCGCGAACCGAGGATTTCAGAAGAAAAACAAATTTAATATTTATTTGCTTTTTTCAAAACACTGTTTCGCACTCTTTAATGAAACCTAACTCATATATGAAATAAAAACACAAATCGAATGATACATGGAACGTATAAAAATTCCCTCTAGTTACGAAATTATTGAATATTCAAATCGATATTCCTTTTGTCAGTATTTCAATATATTTTCGATTGGCAGCATAGTAGGAAAATAGAATACACGTTCGTTCCAATGGGTTTAATTTGCTTACCGATCAACAGTTAATTTTTTTTTTTATGCTTATGAGAATCAAGCAGATCGATTATTACTGTTTAAAGTGAATTATGAATTACAAACATCCACGAATTCTCTGCAGTAAAAAAAATAGAGATCGATTAAAAAAGTCAATAAATATTGTTACTTTCTTTAAGAAATTATTTTATAAAAAATGTAAACAAAAATAGAGATATCGGATGCACTACATATTTTGCTCCACCCTCAGCGATTATTCAGAAATGATCATTTGAAAAGATAGGAAAGAACAACAAGCTTCGTCCTTGAAGCGAACAGAATTCCAAAGCAGAATAAATCACGGCATACATAGCTTTACTGTTAGTTCAGTAATTATCATTTATAACGGATTTAATTAATTTCAAAATCTTTAGTCAAATCTTTGAAATTAAATATAGCCAATGTTTTAAGTTAGTAAGAGACCGACATTTTGATATAAATTTCTTTTCATTCTTTGCAGCCGTTTTCAGTTCAACGTCAGACAAAAACTCAGCCGATAACTACACACAATAAAGATTTTATAGAAGTTTTTACAGTAGCTTCACGCCGCTTCCCATAAGCTCAGCAAAGTGAAGCATCATTTTCAGCGGGCAGTGGTTGGGAGGGTGACCATGACGTACTCTCCTTCGCTGGAGCTCCGTGGGTTGGGGACGTGTCCACGTTCATCTGTGACGTCCAAAGTCCTTCCGCTGGTGTGGCGTGGATGTGGAGAGGAGGGTGCCAGCTCAGGTGTGGCCTCGTCACCTGACCGTGGCTCAAAATGACGAGGCACCTTAAAAAGAGCAAAGACGTACTTTCACCTTCGTGGTGCTCTGATCCAAATGAAAGACGCTCTCTATTGACTTAATTCGCACTGCCAAAGGCATAGCGAGCTTGGCTTGTCCAAGTGTCATAAGCAACAACAACAACAAGATTTTATTCATATAAAAACTATAAACTTAACAAATTAATAAAAAAAATATAACCACTTATTAATACAAATTCTCAAAGCTCACTGGAAAGTTTAACATGCTTAGACACGATATCTTTTGTACAATATAAGGCTTATCACCGAAGAGTGCCAAAAACCCAGAACCCATGTGCATTATCATAATTTACTCGGAACATTATCGCCAATAAGTTGTGCGGCGTCCATTGACGCATCACCCAGGAGCAAGTCATCAAAGAGCCAAATTAGATGTAAAGGAAGGTGCATCCAGATCAAGGCCTGCCCATGGGGATTCGGCAAATCACTCCCTTCCGGAAAAACTGCGGATGGCATTAGAAAAAAAATATGAATGATGAAGCAGCCCTTTGACTATAATTAGAATTCATCCGTCGAATGTCTTTAGGATATGCAAATTAATGTCTTAATACGTGTATCACTGCAGTGGATATCATCTGAGAAAAAATGAAATAAATGTAGACCATTTGTCATATCAGACCTACCACTTAGCTGCCTTCTTGAATCCTGGTTGGGGACTGTCATTAAGTTCGACGTTTTAACATAGATAGAATGGCTTCTTTTCTTGTAGAATGGGATGTACATGCATTGTAAGTACCTCGTGATGAATATGCCAGCCATTAGACAGACCGCAGGCAAAGACATATATATATTTTTTAACCATTAGTGAAATTGTCATTTCAACTGTTACTAAGGATACGATCAAGTTTATGTAATTAATTTTACTATCCCGGATTTAATATCAATACAGATCGAGCGAGTAGTAAAACACGATTTTTCGAAAAGGAATAAATTTTTTTTATTCCATGTCCTCTTTTTCTTCCAGGAAAATTTGAACGTTGAATGAATGTCAATAAAATTTGTTGAATTCTAGATTAATTATGAGTTTGAAATAAGGAAAAAATTAAACTACTGAGACAAAGTAATTTCGAAAAATAAATACCCGATGAGATAGATATCAGCAAGACGAATTCTATGAGAAAATATAAGGACGAGTCAATTTGTTTAGTTTTTAAAACTTTTTAACGATTGTAAGTTTCATAATTATTAAATAAAATTGTATATTAAATAAGATTTTAAATAACTATTACTTGTTTAAAATATTATTTTATTAATTGTTTAAGTTAATTATTTAACACCTATTCTTATAAAACACTTTTTCTTAAACAAAAATATAGCAAAAAATATTTTAACAAGACATTTCGATTCAAAATTGACAATTTTTTAACAGGATATTTAGATTAGAGTGATCACTCAGGATTTAAATTTTTGTATAAATTTCACATTCGAATATTTAAACTCTACACTTAAAGCAGTTATTTTTTTTAAATGTAATAAAAATATCTAGATAGTTAGATTAAAAATTTGGCAGTTTTAAATAATAGTGTGATAATAGTTTCCAATAATTGTGAGTTTTATGTTTGAATAAATTAATGTTAATTCCATTCTTAGAAAATTTTTCTTAGAAAAAAATATAGAACGAAAATATCTTTAACAAAATATTTAAATTCAAAATTTGGTAGTTTTAATAATTGGGACGATGCAGCTTTAATAATTTTTTCAGTAACTGAATTTCACGTTTGAAATAACTTATTTTTAACATTTTCTCTGATTAAATTTTTTTATTTAATTATTTATTTGTTTACTTATTTATTTTTAACAATTATAAGAAAAACAACTTTAAGCAATTTGGTTAATTTTTAAGAAAAGTAAAATGTCTTGATTACATTGAGAAAAATCTTTTTCCATACGAATAACTTTTTAAAAATATAGTTTATAATCAACTCTTATTATCTACACATCCAAATAAAAGAATTTAAATCATGTCTCTACTGTATATATTACGCTTAAAAATTTTAAAATTAAATTTTTATCGATAAATTTTTATCTTTAATCACTCCAAAAATATTTATTTTGAGTTTATTTACATATTTAATGTCAAATGAGATTCCGATAGTCTTTGATACAATCCAAAAACAGGTCTAATGATAATTTTTGACACAATTTTAAAAAATATACAGCAACAAATAATAGTTATAATTTCTGCAAGAATTCGAACTCAATTCATTTGTTAGGGAAGGCAGAACTACAATAATAAGTAAAAGATTATGTTCTTTGAAAAAACATTCCTCAGAATCCAAAAAATATGCCTTTTAAAATAAATTATTTTGGTTTATAGGTATATTTTTTTAATGTAATGTAAAAAAAAAAGTGTGACAGTATGCATCATTTTTTCAAATTATTGCTTATACCTTTTCTTGTTAGCACTTGACATGCTTTTACAAAAATTTCCTCTTCAAAATGGAAAATATAACTTTATATTTCTGTTACTTGCCACCATTCTCATTTTATGACGGCGTAAGTTACAAAAATGTTGAAAGAAAAAGGGGAGAAGAATTTATCAGATTTCCAGGAAATATCGTTCGCTGCATTTTATTCTAAGAAGCGTCACGCAAATAGGATACGTTAAAATGCAATAGGTTGCTAAGAAACGTCGACGTTACGTAATAACGACCAATAAAGCAGTGAATAAAATATGTGAAGCATACAACAAATGTAAATATCTTCTGTTTATTTTCTAAATATTATAGGAAATTTATTGCGTATGAAAGATTATTATTATTGAACCAATTTTCAGAGTAAATAAATTTGCTTTGAAACGATGGCTTTAGTTGCAATGTGAATACACAAATTATATTGTTTCAAATTTATAAATGATGTATGGATACATAATCAATTATTATAATTTTGCCCACACAGAGCATCTTAAAAATCATATATATTTATGAGTAAATTTTGATGACTTCGATATCAAGGCCAAGAACATTTTTGTACTAAGAAACTGTAATTGGAAATGAATAAATTTTTTATATTTATTTTTTTAGGAATCAAAATGGCAGAAAATAAAAGATTACGATTAAAAATAACTAAACAAATTGCCTTTTGAATATTTTCTAATTTATATTAAACAGAAAAATTTACTTTTTTTATAAATGTCATAATGAATTTTCTCTTGAAATAGATTCACACACTTAAACAATATAGAATCTTTTATCTAAGTATAAAATGCATAAAAGAATGTTTCTAAAAATTATCAAATTTTCTTTAAAGTTAAAAAAAGTTGTAGTTAATTTGAAATAAATAAAGTTGTTTACTATTTATTTTGTTCAAATTGTTGTTAGCACCACAAAATTGCGTACACATATAGCATAGCTAAATAAGTAACTGCGTTTACTATTACGTATAGTATAGTTAAAGACATCTAATGTGGTGGGAGATACTTGAAAATTATTTTTAGTTACAATGTTATTGAAGTCAGTACTCCTTTCATCCACTTTCTGATGTATTTTTGATTTGAGGCGCATTGGAGAAGTCGAAAACACGTTTGTTACAGAGATCAAAAGTAATAATAATTTCTATTAAAAAAAACTACACTTTATAAAAATGTAGAAAGGAAGAGGATCCGATGTCAAACTTATTTTCTTTTCCCCTTGCAGTTACGCATAGATGACAATTTTAAAAGGAAGTAAGATTTACACATCCCTCCGTTCTTGAAACAAGCAGAGTTCTGAAATGATGTGCATTGCGAAAAAAGCAACTTTGCAGTGAGCTCAAATCAGCGTTTGCTCAGATTTAAATAAATTCTTCTTCTTCTTAGAGTTGGGTTTGTATTATATTGGGCACCTCTGCTTTTATCAGCATTTTGTACTATTAGCTCTAAATCCAATGTTTACTAGTTCCAGTTGCTCGGGTCACCCACTTTATTAATATAGTCCGATATAACCCTTTAATGGAGTCTAGGTGTAACTCTCTAGAATGGATGATGGCTAAAGAAGTTAATCTAGGGAGGGCAAGGGCCTCGCATTCGTAAATGATATGCCTGGCCGTTTCCTCTTTCGTATGACATTTCCTGCAGATAGGGTCTTGCTGAAACAGTCCCATTTTATGGAGGTGTTATTTGAAATAGTAGTGCCCAGTTATGAAACCTACGATTAAACGTATCTTCTGCCTAGAGCATCTCAGAATTTCAGAGGCAATCCTCGCTGATGATCCACAGATCATACTTTTAGCGTGGGTTTGACCAGGAGTGTTGAGCCAAGCTTCATACATCTTCCGTTTTTCCTATCTAAGAACATTGGTTTTTGCGGTCTTCAAATTGATCCCACAAAAAGGTTCTGCTCCAATGAGAGCGAAAGACGATCCTTATTTAGCAAGTTCGTCAACCCTTTCATTACCTTTGTCCCCTGGCACCCATACAAAGATCACCTTGTTTCTAGTTGCCAGTTCTGTAAGAAGGTTTCTACATTCCAAAATCATTTTAGATTTGATTTTAAATAAATTAAAAACCAAACAATCAAAATTTCAATATGAAACATAGCTTTTATTTTGAAATAGCCAAAGACCAACATCCTGATATCTCATTCTTTTTTTTTGGCAGCTGTCCTTAGTTCAACCCCGGATAAAAATTCGGTGGTCACACAGAAACAAGAATTTTGCTTATATAGATAAAAAAAAATGTGAATAATTCATGACGTATTTGTCCGATAATCACCTAACAACGTTGACATTAAAATTTTTCTCTCGTTTCTCACGTGGGCCCAGCATATCACCCCACACAACCGGGGTCGACGGGGGTGTGTGCACCTTCCCTCACACTTGTCAAACGCCATCAAATCCTACGCTCCTTGATGTCTTATCAAAGAGTATATTAACAAAAAGAAAATTATTCTCAGGCAATCTATAGCGGACCCACCACGCCCAGTCCTCAATATCTTACCTGTCCAATTTCTTCTAAATCATGCAAAGACAATAACTCTGCGAAGGAAGAAGAGGAAGAAAAAAAAACTATTAAGCAGAGAAGGCAATGGATACTTGCGAAACAGTTTCTGGGTAATTAAATCCTCGAGAAATGCAAGTGGGGGGGCACAGGGAGGGGACCACATCTCAAGAAACAGGTGTCTAGAATGTCCACGTTACAACGTTTTATCTCTTCTTGTAATTGCAGGAAGTACAAGCATTGATCGCGATCATTCCCGTAGGCGTGGGACTGGAGTCGGTGGGGAAGGCTTCACAATTGAAGAGAGTCTTTTAAGGCAAAACAAGTATTGATTACACTTTTCTGTCCACCGAACACTTGTTACTTGATGACGTAGTCTATTGATTAACGAAGCTACATCTGCAAGCTCAGTTTTTTTGGGGGAAAAAATTGCAAAGTATCGTATTCTAGAGTAGAGAATTTAAATCAAAAATTTAATTGATTTAGTGTTTTTCATAGATGAATGTGAAATTTTTCTTAGTGTGGTTACAGTGGTAAAGCGAGATATTAATTTAGCAAGGTGCTTTCATATAAATTTTGAATCCAATACTTCTAAAAAATAAAATTCATAAATCATATTCAGTTCTTATCATTTAACTTGTAATAATTTAAAGACTTAAGTTTGTTGCTCTTCTATTGACTTTTTTGCACACGAGGGGTGATTCTCACTGTGGACACAATTTTTTTTTCAATACTAAGCCATGACAAACATCCACTCTCAAGATGGGATTCGAAACAAGCTTAAATATTTAAAATGAGCAAAGTAGGCCTTGGAATCCATTTAAATTGGTTTAATAATCTTATGAACCAGAAGAAAAGTGAGGTGACTTGAAGCATTTTCTGTGGAATTAGGAGGAAGATGATCGTCTTATTCCTTTGCCGTTGTTAAAGAGCAGACCCATTCAATCTTATTTCAAAAGGATATCTGTTGAATACTAAGCGATAATCACCATCAACACAGGTGGCCCTGTTGGTTAGGACGTCATTCTCATTGTCGGAAGGTATTGAGTTCGAATCCTTACTCAACAGAAGATCCGTTGTGCTGGTTAAAGACAGCTGGGGCACGTTGAATAAGTCGTGCTCGCAATGTCCTTCAAGTGAAATGATACCTCTGGGGTGGCAAACGAAGCATTGGGGGGCTTCTGTTTGGTCCCTGCTTCGAAATCATGAAGTCGCCACCCGGCTGGCAGAGAAACATGCTGGAGCAACAACAACCATCATCATGAACAATCTTCTGTATGTTGCGCAGAAAAAAGTCTTTGTTAATTTAAATTCTTAAAACAAAAACAGCCTTACTTTTTGGATAATTTTCGCATTCCTCTTTTAATTATATATATATATATAAATAAATATATATTATATATATATAAATGTGTCACACATTTCTTGTTTATAAATACGGATGTGGAGTAAGATGTAGTAGAGCACTCCTTTAAGTATTCAGCGCGTATTTGCTTTCAATATTGATTGATAATTGTCTGCACACACACACACGCACACACACACACACACACACACACACACACACACACACACACACACACACACACACACACACACACACACACACACACACACACACACACACACACACACACACACACACACACGCGCACACACACACACACACACACACACACACACACACACACACACACACACACACACACACACACACACACACACACACACACACACACACACGCACGCACACACACACACACACACACACAAAAATCCGGAAATCGTCCAAGCATTTATCCGAGGAAAAGTGCATGCAGAAAGTGGAAAGCAACATTTTCTCCTTTATCATTTGTATTTCTTGATGGTCGAAATTGAAAAAATGTGAATGATTTTAGGTTGAAAATATTTTACCTAACATAAATAATCAAAATCATTTTTAAAAAATGTAAATTAATTTATTTTCCAAAACCTAATTCTTAATATTTAATGGATTTATTTACATAATAATTGATAATTTGATATGCAAATATCTCTATATATTTATTTTCAGTATATTTTAAAAAATTCTTAAGTCAAATGAAGTCTAAATTCGCTGGGAAATAAGGCATTTAATTTAATTTCAAACATTTATTTTTTATTATATGGCTATAAGCACATACAGGATAAAAATGCATACTCAGATTTCAAGTAGACATATCATTAAAAATACTTTTCGGCGAAAAAAGTTTCTAATAATTCATAAAAAAAATTATGTTCCGATAATTTGCTAGTGCAAGTTCTGTTTTATTAAAGAATTCATGCGTGATACGAAATTTTCAAAAACTTTAGAAAATGCGCGTAAAAGATGATGTGGGTTGCCAAGTTATTGCCTTTAGCTTCGCTTCGATGATAGAAAAGTGGCCGCCAACATTTTCAGGGTCACGCGGATCGATAAAAATCTGGGGGCCGAAAGAGTTTTCACCTTGACTTTTTTTCCCGTTTTTTAATCCTTGTTCGAGATATTCCGGAGACGCTGAACAGAAATCTTGCAATAAATAGCAACTTTCAAGTTTAGAAGCATTTTAGGATTTTATTTTAAGTTTTAGAAATGAAGTTTTTTGCACTAAGTTGCAATGAAGTTATAAAACTTTTAAGAACTAATTTAAGCTTAAAAATAAGTATACACAGCAATAATAAATGGCAAACTGATTAAAGTGCAGATACGACGCACTTAGCAAACACACTAAAGATGCAAGCGACTGTAGAACAAACGCAACTTGTTGCCTCCTGATGGTTTTATGGGCTGGTTTGTCACTCAACAATCATATTTTGCACACAACGATTAATTAGAAGGGACCTGCAGATTAAAATCGAAATTCAGAATCACTACAAACATGCAAACTAAAAATGGGATCCGAGCCCATTTTTCATTAGATGCTACAAAGAAGAAAACCTAGAAATCTCGCTCACACCGAAATCCCCTTTCGGATAA